>JAPIVC010000748.1:1455000-2055000 GCA_030586385.1 Camponotus fellah | reverse complement strand
TTTTGATTCGCATATTGTTCCGATTGGAACCATATTTGTTTTCGAACCATCAAGTGGCAAAATGGTGCTGCAACTGGTGAGAGAGACACAAACAGTTTGTTGATCCGACTTGGTGCCCTGGTGCGACTGTTTGCGATAAGATTACATTCACTTTTTGGTTTTCCTTCTTTTACGTGAACCCTAACAAGGTTTACAATAAGACACGCTGAAATTCTCATTGTCGATGATGCGATATTGATAATTTTTGTAAGTAGTGAAGTTTATGTCACGCATGTCGCTAACATGATCGAAGATCTTTTTCATCACCGGTGGCAAACTCGGTACATTGGCAGCGGCCGCAATCTCGTCATAGTAGGCCCATTGTCTATCTTTGAGTTTATTGATGTGTCTCAACTGAAAATGCAATTATTGTAATGTTTTTTTTTCCAAGATAAATTTATACATTGATATATTACATGTATATATTATATTGTTTCTCTTATTTAAGAAAGAACATCTTTTATTGTTATTCTCTACCGTAATCTTTTAAATTGCAAATTTCTTCGTATCATTGAAACACTTAAGAAATTAGTCTTACCTGAATGCCTTGATCCAATAGAGATTTCTTCTCGATCTCGTATTCTTCACGCATTCTCTGTGGCGATAATAGTTGGATACGGCCTTCGAGAATTCCGAGAATATATTGTGCTTGAATGTGAAACATCGGGAATGGTATCACGAGCGCCGGTAAACCCATGAAGAACAGATTCGTATAATCCATATGCATCAGATGCTTGTAAATGGGTTCAACGTGGTTATCATCCGTACGTATCTCAACTTTAGTTGACATAAAGGGATACGTGAATTTGTAACCTGACAAAATTTATTATCATATACAGGGTGTCCCATTTTAATGTCCTATCTCAAATAACTTTCTTATTTTTAATTTTAGAAAAAGATGTTTCAGACAAAAGTTGTATGGTTTCAAGGAAGATATAAGATGGTGCCATTAGTTTGACTTTGAAGAGTCACATGAAGGTTATGTGAAGGTCATTTTGAATTTCTTAAACAGAACACTCTATATATTTTTGCATATTCTTGTAGCTTATCTCGAGAGTTTTCCAAAACACTATAAATAAACATTTTTTCATCAAATACTTTTCGAATTATGAGGCTTGAAATTATTTCTTAATTTAAACCATTTATTATTTCTTAATTTAAACCATAAAATATCTTATAAAATATTCATTTTTATTATTTTATCTTAGAGCTTTTATGTACAAAATAATGAGAGGAGGTCAATTGGTGTAAAAAAACATACAGTTGTTTTAAGAAAAAATATGGAATTGTTAATTGCAAATTACATATTTTTTTCTTAAAAAGAAAACAACTGTATGTTTTTTTACACCAATGATCCCGTCTCTTTATTTGTACATAAAAATATAAGAATATAATCAAAAAATGAATATTTTACAAGATATTTATGGTTTATGTAAAATAAAAATTTCCAACCTCATAACTCGAAACGAAAATACTTGATGAAAAAATGTTTATTTATAGTATTTGAAAGCTCCAAATAACTACAATAAAAATCAATATCATTTAAAAATTCAAAATGACCTTCAGAGACTCATATGATTCTTCAGATCAACATACTATATGTCCCCTGAAACGATACAACTTTTGTCAAACATCTTTTTCTAAAATTAAAAATAAAAGTATGGGTGGTTAAAATGGACCATAAAGGTCAAATTTTATTAAATATTCCAAATATATGTGTGAAATCAATACCAGTGCAATATATGAAACTGTCCACTTCCGCTGAGGAACCATCGCGGAAGATGAAGACGTTTCCTTGGACGGACTCGATGCTGGGTCTTTGCTCAACGTTGCTCGACATCTTCGAATCAATACGCTCCGGCAAATTATGACTTAAATATACCTAGATTAACAAAAGAAAGATTACGTTAAATCATCGTATTATCTATATATGTATGCCATTGCTGTCTATATATAGTCAATAAGACTTTACAAGTTTTCATAACTTTATATGTAAATTTTGATTATCCTATTTTAAATCCAAATATTAAGAATAAAAAATATTTTACATCTGGCGAATATAATTAACAGTGTTTGCTGTAGATAATTTCAAAATTATCTAGATAAAAATAAAGATAAAAATCTGTAAATTTATCTTAGATGAGATGAAGATGATTTTGCTTTTACTTAATCTAGATGAAAGATGAGATAATTATTGCGATAATCTAGATAATTATCTAGATATTTTTGTTTATTTTAGAATACTATAAATATTTGTAAAAAATGTGACGCAGATTATAAATGGGACATTAAAATCATAAACACATATTCTTTTTTTCTAAAGAATATTTAAAAAATATCAAAAAGGTATATAAATGATATGATAAATATTTATTTATTAATTTATATTTATAATATATTTATAATATATTAATAATATAATAATAATATATTTATAAAATATTAATAATAATAATATAAAAAATGTATTTTAGATATTTTAGATAGATTTTTAGAAGCTTGCCTGAAAAACTTTTTTGCATAATGAAAACGTCATCTTAGATCATTTTTAGATAGATGACATATATTTTTCATCTAAGATGAAGATAAAGATACTTTGTATTTTTTCATTTAGTTAAAGATGATCCATTCTTTTATCTAGATGATTATTTAGATAATTTTATCTAGATACCAACAAACACTGATAATTAATGATTTGTAACATACGTACTTTGTCAGCGTATTGTGAGATTTCTATTGCGATATCAATACCGGACCAGGATGCGCCGAGTATGCAAACTTTTTTGCCAGCGTATACCTCCGGTATCCTGTATTGATGACTGTGAATGCACCTACTGTGGAAACTTTCGATACCTGGAATATGTGGAATATGACCGACAGTGTAATGACCATTGCACAATACCACGGCGTCAAAAGTTTTCGTGGTCTCTACTTTGGATTCTAAATTCTCGTACGTTACGATCCACAAGGTCTGGCCGTTTTTCAGAATCTCCGGCTCCACATGCTTTACCAGAGTATTGAACTACAAAGAAAAAAATCAGCAGAATTTAAAATCAAGAACAAATCATAATGCGAAATATTTTTCTTAGACTTCTTTTTGCTTTTATATTATTTATTTTATATCATATATTTAAATAGAACAAACAACCCAGACAGCATACATGTCCAAAAGACATCTAAAAGACGATCTAAAGATGTCTAAATCCTTTAGACATCTTTAAGATATCTTTTGGCCTTTTTTTGCTGTCAGGGAAGTAGTAGAGAATTTACTCATTTGTGTGTTTACATACACACATATACATAACCAGTGTTTGCTGTAGATAATTTCAAAATTATCTTTATATCTTATATTTTTATCTTTATCTAAATAAAGATAAAGATAAAAATCCGTAAATTTATCTTAGGTGAGATAAAGATGATTTTACTTTTACTTAATCTATGAGATAATCATTGCGATAATCTAGATAATTATTTAGATATTTTTGTTTATTTTAGAAGACTATAAATAAAAAATGTAAAAAATGTGACGCAGATTATAAATGGGATATTAAAATCATAAACACATATTCCTTCTCTTTTCCTAAAGAATATTTAAATAATAGCAAAAAGGTATATAAATGATATGATATTAAATAAATGATATGAAATATTTATTTATTAATTTATATTTATAATATATTTATAATATATTAATAATATAATAATAATATATTTATAATATATTGATAATAATAATATAAAAAATATATTTTGGATATTTTAGATAGATTTTTAGAAGCTTGCCTGGAAAACTTTTTTGCATAATCATCATCTTAGACAATTTTTAGATAAGATGACATATTTTTTATCTAAGATAAAGATAAAGATACTTTGGATTTCTTCATCTAATTAAGGATAAAGATGATCCATTTCTTTATCTAGATTATTATTTAGATAATTTTATTTAGATACCAGCAAACACTGTACATACACTGATCAACACTCAAATTTTTTCCTGACATTTAACATGTATTATATGTTATATCTAAGGCACTGATTATGAAAAAAATATTGGTTTAGTTGTATCAACTCTACTTTTTTTATTTATAAGATATTACAATTAACAAATTCTAAAATAGGTTTTCGATATTTTTGAAAGATGTATTCGCCATAAATATAACAAAAACTATTTGGATTATGTAAACAACGTCTCCGAGTCGAAGACATATCGAAAGTTAAAAAAATAATAATTTTGAGTCGAGTAAAACTCAAAAAACTGCACGTGGTGTCTAAAGGGGATAGTCTAAAAATATTAAAAAACAAGAGCTGTTAAAAAAAACTGTCATACTCGAAATCAGCACATTTAAATAAGCCCAACTGTAAAATTATAAGAGGAAAAAGTTAAAATTATTTTTTTTCTTGACCAGTGTAATTTGTATATAATAATAAGAACTCGTGTATAATTATAATAATAAGAACTCACTTTAATATAAGGATAAAGATTGAAGTGTTTTGCATAGTCCAAAAGATATTCCCTTATTACGCTATGATGAACAAAAGACGGCCCTTCTTGATTTTGATAGGGAAAATCAGGTATCTGCATTACTTCCTTCGGTATATTTGTTCTGTAAGAGAAATCAGAACATTTTTCTGTCTTGATGATTGCTCTCATATTGAGGTGATCACGCGCGCAATTTTTATTAACATGAGGTTCAAAAGATACGACGACCCGAGACGCGATAAATAAAGTTGCAAGTTGTATATAAGTATATGTGTATATACTTAACTCGAAATAAATTTTAAGCTTTAAAACTTTATACTTGAGAGAGATGGAATAAAAAAATAAATAAGATTATATTTCTTCGCGCGTGTTTTGTATAATTAATTATACTTTATTTATAAAAAAGATAAAAAAATAAAACATTTCAGAATGTTAAATATATATTTATTTTTAAAAAATATTTTTCTTGCTTTTATTTTGCCATCTAAAAGATTTTTTTTTAATTTAATAAAATAAATTTCTTTTTATTTTTCCATTTAGATTTTTTTAATCTAAGAAACTAAATTTCTTAGTGCTGAATAAAGTCAATTAAAAAAGCTGAAGATTTACAGCATAGCTTGGCAATGTAATATGTTCAATTTTCGACTGTATTAGTAAAGAAGATAAAATATGTAAGAAAATAATATTATGTAAAACATTAGACATGCAAAGAATTATTAATCAATAAATATATTTTTTATTTTTATTAATAGATTTCATGTAAACACTCTTATATCTCTGTGTAAATTCTCAAGTTTTCTGTATTATCTTTCGATCTGGCTTCTGATGTGCATCACAGACACGATATTATTATCTCACTAGTATCGTTTTGATACTCAATTTATCGTGTTGTTAGCGCGTGCGTCTTTCCGGAACTGGCCGTCAAGAAATGATTATCTAATTAATGTATCGCAAAGTTGCGCGTCGACAGAGTTTATCGCATTTATATATTAGATGATGTGTATGTGGGAATCTATATACGTTGTTTAGATGTTTATTTCGGAAACTTCTTATTAAGTCTTAAGCAAATATTAAAGAAAGGGAAATTAAATAGAATCCGATGTCATGTAATATATATATATATATATATATATATATATATTTCTCTCTCATTTTTATCTATCGAAATATATACTAACATAAACATAAGATCTAAATATAAATATAATGCTGAGCTTGAAAGAAACTTGATGAAAATCGATTATATATCGCTTCAATTATCTACATATATGAAAACATATGAAAATATATGAACATTATTCTTTTTGTTAAAAATAGTCTGTGCAAGCTAAAATGATGCAATTCTAGCACTAAACAAGACATCAAATTTCACGAAAGTTCCATTTCCTTAAGCGTGCCACTGATATGATTCTATTAATTTTTCCATAATAATTATGTATAATTGACACATGCTCTTTCAATTATATATTCAATTATATATTATATATATTCAATTATATTATTATATATTCAATTATATATTCTATTTAATATATTTAATTATATATATATATATATATATATATATTATATATATAATATAATATATAATTGAATTATATATTCAATTATATATTCTACTTAATATATTTAATTATATATATATATATATATGTATATTTAATTATATATAATATATAATTGATATATTATTATATATCAATTATTTATTCAATTATATATTATATTAATTTTTAATATTCTAACTGAATCGCTCGAATATTAATGAGTATAACTTTAAGAATCTGCTAATTTGTTTAAAATGAAAAGTCTATATTATATATCAAAAATATAAATTTATATTATCTATATATAACTATATATTAAATTTAAATTCTAATTAAACACGTTAAAAAAATTATATTCAATATTAAAAATGTTTATTTAAAATTTTAAATTCAATTTTCTGGAATTATTGTTCTTTTATTTCATTGAGCACGATATGATAATCTATATTTATCTTGTGCATAAAAAAGTTTTAATTAATTTCTCATAATTAAAAGACTGATGTTTGAAGTTTGAAGCTAAGGAATTTAAGACTTTCATCTATTTATTCGATTAATATATGTATCATTTATATATATAATATATAATTGATATATTATAATTGATATATTATATATCAATTATATATTCAATTATATATTTAATTATATATTATAATTAAAATTTAAAATATTCTAACTGAATCGCTCGAATATTAAAGAGTATAACTTTAAAAATCTGCTAATTTGTTTAAAATGAAAAGTCTATATTATATATCAAAAATTAATATTATCTATATATGACTATATATTAAATTTTAATTTTAATTTAACACATTAAAAAAATTATATCCAATATTAAAAATGTTCATTTAAAATTTTAAATTCAATTTTCTGAAATTATTATGTTCTTTTATTCATTGAGCACGATATGATAATCTATATTTATCTAGTGCATAAAAAAGTTTTAATTAATTTCTCATAATTAAAAGACTGATGTTTGATGCTAAGAATATTTAAGACTTTCATCTATTCGATTAATATATGTATCTATACGAACCTGAGATTCTTATACATGCTGCTGTGAATCAATAGTCCGTGTTTATCGAGATGCGTTTCATCAGTGTAAACCCATGTACCACCGATATGATCGCTTTGCTCGAACAACATTAGACTATAAGTGTCTAATCTGGATATTATATGACGGGCCGTCACCAGACCAGCCACTCCACCACCGACAATAGCGATTCTCGTCTTACTACTTGGCATTATGCCTTTCAATCTAAAGAAATTATATTATTTATATTGCAAATTTTCTCGATCGATTAACTCGACAAACAAGGTATAATTGAGTAAATATATAATTGAATAAATAAATCAAAATACACATATGTATATAAAATAAAAATGTACTTTTGTAAGAATGACAGATGACAATATTACGTACGCTATGTTTTCCTTCCCAAAAATATTTAGTAATGCGATAAAAAAATAACACTCAAGATATAAATATCGAAATAAATGAGTTTATCGCGATAATTTTGTCAGCAATTAATAAATAACTATTTAATTAATAACTATTTAATATCCGATATTATTTCCACGTCCTCTGATTTTCAGTCGTCAATATAAAAATGTACAAAAATTATTCAGATATAGTTATTCTGATAATGTTCCCGATCAAGATATTCTGTTAATGTTCTCGATCAAAATCAAATGGCACTCGATACAATACTGGAGAGATAAATACGATTTCCTGAACTGATTCGGCTAAAGGCTGAATTAAGACTGTCAAGATGAAAGCAAGTCCAAGTTATATTCTTGCATTTATCTAATCTCCCCACACTAACTAAGATTACATATGGAAATGTTTTCTACGCAAGTTACGGCGTTGTCTCCTTTTTTCTGATGAAATCGTGGCGAAGCTTATAATCAGCAGCGGGGCATCTAGAGAGTCTGCATATGATTAAACATTCATTAATAAAAGTGTAAGTTTGAACGGTAAATTTTGAGATCATCATGAATTAATGCAATAAGAAAATATGTACGTATCATATTTATAAATACAATTTCAGAACTTGCAGCACAATACGCAGAAATTTGAAACATAAATTTAGTAACTTTAAATATTATCAAATAAAAAAAATTATTTAATTTTTAGTAGATTCTAAGAGAAATTATATTAATTACTTAATGTAACTATAAATAAAATCATTATAATTGTTGTGTATATAAATTGAAATAAAAAAATGATTTAGTACATAAGATAAAACTGTTATATTTATAAAGTGCTGATCTCTTGCAGTAATCAGCATTATTGCGAGAAATTCGCAGAATATCCGAATAATATCTGAAAAATTTGAATATTATCAAATAACCATTTAATAAAATTAAATTTAATAATAATATTATTAAATAAATTAAATTCTCAATGAATTAAAAAACTCGCTAGTAAATTAATTCAAGGTATAAATAATTATATGTAGAAACGACTCAACTAAAACAAATTAATTCTTTATTATTCAAACATACGACCATTTGGTTGTGGTCCTTTTCAAATATAACTGTAATCAAATTTAACGATTTGAGTGAACAAAGGTGTTTGAGAGGAAAACAAAAAACAAAAAGTAAAATGGAAAAGAAAAATTATGAAAAAACGAAGCAAAAAATAAAAAATATATTATAACATTTCAATAAAGATGGTCAATATTGTAGAGAATATAAAGAATGCAAAAAAATAGCACATGTCAAAAAATATTAGTTAAAATTTGAAAGAGAAAAATGAGAGAAACTGAAAACATCAAGATTCGTTACATTACTAAATAACCTTTATTATTTTGTCATATATGCCGTGTAGGTCAGTAGTGTCTTTCTATAGGTTAATAATATTGCCAGATTTCTTGATAAAGAACATCTCAGCTATCTCTCTCTTTCGTACATGTTATCAAATTATTTTTAAGTTATCAAATAATTAATTTAAGAACTCAAGAATGTTTACATGTCGATATTGTAAACTTTTTAAATTTTTTCCATTTTACGCTAATTATCATGTTTCATTAAAATATATTATCTGATATATAACTCATGATTTTGTGCGATGGAACATATGTTGAAATTTATCATTGAGATATTAAAACTATTTGCACTTTCCCTTTGATCTTATTCTGATAATAATCTTGTAGTTCGCTCATATAATCAACGCAGAAAAAAAACATGCCGATAAAAGCTATGATTTTAATGTGACGAGTGAGAAATAACACGATAGATTTCATCATATCTGTTATAACAGACGAAATTGACGGCAAAAGTTACTTTTCTCAAGCCATACATTAAAATTTCCATAATTAGTTCCTGGTGATTGAGAAATTGCCGACCGAGCACGATTAAAAAGAATCAAACACGAAATGCAAAAGGGAAAACCTGCTCGATTGGCGATCTCTCTCTCCTCCAGTTTGTTCAAATTAATTCTGATTAAAAGATATCGCGTTATAATTAGCTATCTTACTTACTTTTTGTAAATACTTGTTTTTCCAGTTTTTCGAGTAGAAAGGAAATAGAACGCGATATTGCATCATGAGAACGGACGTGTGATTTTAGAGAGAGATTGGTTCTTCCTTTAAATTTCAAATTGATCTGCTTTTCCAATATTTATTCACACAATATATAAAAATAGTAATACATAAATTAATATAAACATGAGATAAGAACTGTCGTATTCTTGAATACTGAATGACGTATTATTTATCACTATGTGAAAATCTATCTACGCTTTTAATCTAGTCAATATATATATATTTATTTGTTTATTTATTTATTTATTTATTTATTTATATATATATATATATATTTATTTATTTATTTATTTACTTAAAAAAAGTGGCCACACATTTCTTCTAAAATAACTACCATTTAATTACGAGTGTGTCAAGCACATTTATCACATATAATAAATTTTTATTTTTGATATTCCAATTATTGCGATGTAAGAAGACGAGATATTGCGTCAACTGATGACGTTCTCTTTAGAGTTTCATTTCGTGATTAACTAATGTAAAAAAATATATTTTGGTGAAAAAAAGTACATACATACGAGATGCAAAATGCAAAGTTCATGCAACCAGATTAAACATGTATTATGCTATATATAGATTGTGAATTAATTTTGTATTATTTTTTTTTCTTTAATAAATTATGTTGCAAAACGCGTAGAGCTCTACAATTTCTATTTCTATTTATACGGTTGTTATTATATTTCGATATAATAAAATTTTAGCGATCGTGAAGAATATATTATACAATTACGTGCAATGCATTCCCGAAGAGACAAAATTTAATACAAACAATATAATTCCAAATATTTTTCATATTTCAACCTTAATTTAGCATTTCTTAAAACTGATTGTGAGTAAACATTTGGAAATTTTAAATTCCCTTGCGGAATACAAAATTTTTACTTACCAAATTCTTTTTTTCTTTCCTTTACAACTGAGAGATAGAAATAGAGAATATCGGAGTACAAAAATTCGTTATCACAGTTAACGATAAGATTTGATAGGCATACATATTTAGTATACGCATAAGCAATTTTGTAATATTGTATCATTTATTATTAGAATTGTTATAAAATGTAGCATTTATATATTTTTAAATCAATAATAATCGATTATTATAAATTTTTATATCAATATAAAATATTTTTATATCAATAATAACTGATTATTATAAATTTTTGTTTTTATTAAGACGTAGCTTAAAATCAAACATTATATGATAATAATAACAAATTAGTAAGCGAGAATGAGCTCATTTTAATATAGATTATTTGAAATTGTGCAACGATGACATTATCGTTTAGACATATGACTCTACCGCGCATAAAGTATTGCGTATAAATCTTATTTGTAAAATCCTTCTATAGTAATTGTATAGATATAAAATATGTGTATATTAAAAAATATTTTAATCTAATTAAAATTAAAATGATTCAAATATATAAATATATTATCGCGTGCAATTATTTATGATAATAATATTTGATAAATGTATAAATTTTTATTTCTTGAATATTAATATATTGTTTTTTTTACATATCTTTTAAATTCGTCATTCATAGTTTATCTATTGTAAATTAAAAGAAGATTATAGGAATTAAATGGAAAAAAAGATAGTTGTTTATCAGTTATTTATGAGTTATTTATTAGTTATTTATGAGTTATTTATGAGTTATTTATATATTTTAAACTAGAAAATAATTATATGAATAAATAAACAGTAATCCCTGTTATAAGGATCCCTTAGGAATCTTCTGCTGTAAAAGAAATAATTTTTGGCTAATGTGTAATTATTTCTTATTTTATTAGAGTTAACGTCTTATCAATTTATTCGTCGCAATATTCTGTTCCAGTTTGCGTAATTTATGACGTTTCAGCCAGTTATATTTCATCATAATCATCTTACAATATTGCATAAAATTTTCGATAAAGATTTTAAAGTAGTTTAAAAAGATAAAAAAATTTAGAGAGACTTTAGAAAAAGAAAATAAAATAAGTAGAGCAAATAAAAAATATAAGATTATTTGTAAATTTTTTGCCACTGTAAAGAATAAATATTATTTTTATTTGATTTGCTAATCATGATTTATTGTAGCTAACTGTCGCGATATATTGAAATTTGTATGAAATGTTATTGAAGATAATTTATTCATATAATTATTATAGATATGATTGATTATAGCACACGATTCTTTGTCACACTATATCGCTTTCAATTAAAATAATTAAGAATGTGATTGTATGAGAAAATGATTAAAATTTCATTCAAAACATATTGAGATACGAAGAAACAATGGAAGCTTTATTTTATCGATAAACTTGAATAAATGATTATCTTTCTTGAATAAATGCTTATGTGGTGCCGTTGTTATTAATATTTTTGTAAAAAGTACACTGCATTTATTACAATAAAACACAGAATATTATTATATCAATTGTATATAAATCACTGTTAGAAAGAAATTCCAAAATTTTTTATTATTTTTTGTTGTTGAAAAACTTGACTTATAATTATCTTAAAATCCGCACAATTAAAATTTAATAAAAGTTTAAAGAGAATATTAGTCTGCTATAAGAGAATATATTTAATCTGCTATATATTAATTTTGATTTCTATATAAATTTAATCTTTCATTTTTAAATAAGTTTTATAGTTTTCTAAAAATTTAACTTTATTATCGATTTTATTTTATTTAAAATATATTGAGTGATTTATATATTTATTATTATATATTTATTAGATTTAAATATACATGTTTAATACTCTTACATTAGTTATAATTCATATATACAAGGTATCCCATTTTAAATAATACGCTCAAATATCTCCGAAACGGTGCGTTAAATAAAAAAATGTTTCTAACAAAAGTACCGTAAAATAGAAAAATTCAGAAAAAATATGTAATTGTTAATTGCAAATTACATATTTAATTACATAATTACATAATTAATTACATATTTTTTCTTCGTAACAACTGTGTTTTCTTTATACCAATTGATTCATCTCATTATTTTGTACAAAAGTATTAAAATAAGATAATCGAAAAATGAATATTTTACAAGATATAATATTTTACGGTTTATGTAAAATTAAGAAATGACTTCAAGCCTTATAACTCAAAAAGTACTTGAGGGAAAAATATTTTATTATAATGTTGAAAAGCTCTCGAGATAAGCTATAAAAATATGCAATAAAAAATAGGGAATTCTATTTAAGAAATTGACGGTGACCTTCATGTGACCTTCAAATGATTCTCCGAGGTCAAATCATTGCCACCATCTGATGGCCCCCTTCAATCCATACAACTTTTGTTTGAAACATGTTTTTATTTAAGGTACCGTTTCGGAGATATTTGAGCATATTTTTTAAAATAGGACACCGTGTATAATAGACATATTAGCGATATTTAATGATGTAACATTAATTTAAAAAACCTACATTACATAAATAATAATACATATGTTTATCTCATATTGATCTTATTATCCATTTAACAGACACAAAAAAGATCAGATTCTAACTTGCTGAATTTCATTTTATTGACTACATTTACACACTTCTTTAATCGGAACATTCGTAATATTCTAAAACTGATCAATCACAACTATTCTTCTTAAAAATGGAATGACTGTCACATTTTCTGAGCAGTTTAGATCAGTTAGAACTACGAATATTATTAACCTCGATGAAGGGTAATATGTAAACGTAGTTAGTACTCAGAAAAAGAATTATGAGAGATCAATATTATTTTGATGATATACTACAGTTTAATAATTCACATCTCAATAATATTTTCAAGATGTATCGATCTATATTCAATAAATAAATAAACCCTTATAAGAATTTAATTGCGAATTTACGCTTATTTTCAGATAATTCCTAAAAGAAACAAAAATATATGTATGTGTGTATAAAAATGTATGTGTGTATAAAAAGAAATGAAATAACTTTCTCTATTTTGATGTAAAAAATAAAATAAAATTAATGATTATTTCTATTTTATAAATTTTTATATAAACCTTGAAGTAAAAAAACGAAACTGATAAATATCCATAATTTTTCCTGCAATCTTTGTTTAATAGTACAAAAAAAAACAGATTTAATTACGCTTAATATAATTAATGTAATATGCGTAAATTAGTTTATTTCAATAGTTAAAACAAAACAATACATATTCCAACGATATATTCGTGCTTATGTCCCTATCGCAATTATTAATGATTTATATCTAGCTAAATATTGGTTGTATATAGTAGCTATCATAAATTTTCAACAATCACGCGAGCAATTTGCAATGCCATTGAAATCATCGTTATTTCGTGTACGATTTCAATGTGATACGAGAAAAAATTGTATTTATTTGTTCATGATATGCATATTCATGAACTTGCATAATTACCAAGAGATGCAATAAGATGAGAATTGAAACATGTAATATGTAATATACATATATGATAGAGGAAGAATATACACATATATATATATACTCGTATATATGTATATTTAATATACAGGGTGTCCTAGACAACCCGTACACCCCTTTTCTTTCAAAAACTAAGCATTTTAGAGAAAAACGTTTTCGACAAAAATTGTATGGCTTTGAGAGGAACATAAGATGGTGTCATTGGTTTGACCTTGGATGGCATCGTTAAGGTCAGGTCAAGAACATCTTTAATTTCTTAAATGGAACCATCTATTTTTTATTGCATATTCTTATAGCTTATCTCGAGAGTTTTCCAAAACACTATAATAAAGTATTTTTTCATCAAGTATTTTTCGAGTTATGAGGCTTGAAATCATTTTTTAATTTTACATAAATCATAAAATATCTTGTAAAATATTCATTTTTCGATTATTTTATCTTAATACTTTTATGTACAAAATAATGAGAGGAATCAATTGGTGTAAAGAAAACATACAGTTGTTTTTAAGAAAAAATATGGAATTGTTAATTGCAAATTACATATTTTTTCTTTTGAAACAATTATGGAAATACAATATAGGAAATTAGTGTGACGTACCTTATCACACCAAATATACATTAGATAAAGCACAAATAAATTACGAGTGAATACGACTTTTTGATTGTATAAGATACTGAAGAATATCTCGTTAACATTACAAAATTATTGCATCATAAGTATACACAATACAAGAATTTGGAAGTTTTTACAAGTTAGAGGCATGTATCTTATCATGATTTCTGTGAAGGTAGAGGATCTCTGCATAGATTTCTGCGGTCCACGCGATTCTGCTCGAGGAACAGTCATGCAGTGTTTGCCGTGATACTAACTGATTAATACATGAGAGATCGAGAGGAACTCATTCCATAAGATAAATTCGTATTATTAAAATAAGAATTCATTAATTTTTCTTCAATAAAAAAAATTGATATAATACGAAAAATTTGCTTTCTTGACCGCTCGTAATGAATCGCATGTCTGAAACATTAATATTGTATGTGTAAAAATATATAAAAGTGATAAAAATTATTATTAATAATAAGTGATTTTTAATTAAATCTAATATTTAAAAAAAATAATAGAATGGAGAAAAGTAAGTACATTTTAAAAAATTTTACGCCCTTAGTATACTTGTATAATATTATTTGATAAAACTTATTTTTACAATGTCTTAAATATTTCAAATGTTTAAATATCGCGATAAGCTCCTCATAATACTTCTATTCTTTTTATTTATATATAATGTTGTAATTCATCAATTAAAGAATGTAAAAAATATTACACGTAATCTGGAGATATTGTATTATAAGTCTTTAATTTAATTCATTTTGATATAATTACTACTAAAAATTATTACACATAAAATAATAAAAAAATAATAAAATATAATAATAAAACATAATAAATAAAATAATAAAAAATAATAAAATAATAAAATATTTTCACAGTTATTATTTTATGTGTAATAATTTTTTTGTAACCTCATTTACAAATTGTACTTTACTTGTTACAGACAAGGAATTGTTTACTTGCCGAAATGTTTTATGGCTTCTAGTCTTTTGTGGTTTTGCTATTAATTATATGCTGCGATTAAATTTGAACCTTACCATAGTTGCAATGGTGCTACCACATTCGAAACCTGCAGCGGTTACGCAATGCAATGTAGAAAATAGTACATTATTTTCGACCAATGAAACATCCCAGAATAATAACGTGTCTTCTTTCTCAATTACGCCGTTATTCGAAAATGTTACGGTATTTTTGAAGAGATATCTTTCTAAATATTATATTTTTGATAAATAAAAAATCTTTCATGTTGACATTTTCCGGGATGTTTTCTTTGATATTTTGGAATTTTGTTTAGTATGAAGATCGATTCGCCTGGAATGAGTACGAACAGGGATTGGTATTGGGTGCTTATTATTGGTTGCATTGGTTAACACAATTGCCTGGTGGTCTTCTAGCCAGGCGATATGGTACGAAACTTGTATTCGGCTTGGGAAATTTATTAACAGCTCTGTTAGGATTTCTCGTTCCTTATGTGACGGATCTATATGCCTTGATAATTCTTCGAATGTTACAAGGATTAATCGCGGTAGGCTACATTCTTGTAAAAATTAGGAAGCAAATTAATTGATTTTTAAAAGTTTGCTTATACAGGATCCCATTTTAATGTCCCATCTCAAATAACTTTCTTATTTTTAATTTTAGAAAAAGATGTTTCAGACAAAAGTTGTTGGTTTCTAGGAGGACATAAGATGGTGCCATTAGTTTGACCTTGAAGAGTCACATGAAGGTTACGTGAAGGTCATTTTGAATTTCTTAAATGGAACACTCTATATATTTTTGCATATTCTTGTAGCTTATCTCGAGAGCTTTCCAAAACACTATAAATAAATATTTTTTCATCAAGTACTTTTCGAGTTATGAGGCTTGAAATCATTTCTTAATTTTACATAAATCATAAAATATCTTGTAAAATATTCATTTTTCGATTATCTTACCTTAATACTTTTATGTACAAAATAATGAGAGGAATCAATTGGTGGAAACAAAAAGGAAAAGGAAACATACAATTGTTTTTAAGAAAAAATATGGAATTGTTAATTGCAAATTACATATTTTTTCTTAAAAACAACTGTATGTTTTCTTTACACCAATTGATTTCTCTCATTGTTTTGTACATAAAAGTATTAAGGTAAGATGATCAAAAAATGAATATTTTACAAGATATTTTATGATTTATGTAAAATTAAGAAATGATTTCAAGCCTCATAACTCGAAAAGTACTTGATAAAAAAATATTTATTTAAAAAATATTTATTTATTTATAGTGTTTTGGAAAGCTCTCGAGATAAACTACAAGAATATGCAAAAATATATAGGGTGTTCCATTTAAGAAATTCAAAAATGACCTTCACGTAACCTTCATGTGATTCTTCAAGGTCAAACTAATGGCACCATCTTATGTCTCCCTAGAAATCATACAACTTTTGTCTGAATAATCTTTTTCTAAAATTAAAAATAAGAAAGTTATTTGGGAAGGGGGGGGACATTAAAATGAGACACCCTGTATATTCCAATATACACACGTATTACTAACATCTATTTTGATTTTAGGGTGTAATATGGCCCTCGATGCACGATATGACGGCGAAGTGGATTCCGCCAAACGAAAGAAGCAGATTCGTTAGCGCTTATCTTGGTAAAGTATCATGCAGACTATTTTCATTATATAAGACAAGATATGATAGGAAACAAGATATTAAATTGATATTAAATTTCAAACTAATTTTTAGGAAGTTCCGTGGGAGCTGCAATCACTTACCCCCTGTGTGCAACTGTCACCAGTTTCTTCGGTTGGGGTGCATCTTTCCATGTGACATCTTTGTTAGGTTTAATATGGTGAGTGCATCTAAAATTGCTATTATTTTAAATTTGCGATGAGAGATGCTTTTTGGATGTTTTCATCTTGTTTCTTAATAATAAAATTAGGTACTGCTTATGGCAATTTCTCGTGTACGACTCGCCGCAGCAGCATCCTCGAATTTCCGATAATGAAAAAAATTATATCATGGACAGCATTTCTAAGTCTGTTGACGAAGAGAAAACGGAAATACCTTGGAAATCAATATTTCTGTCAAGGCCGATATGGATTACCATTGCCGCACATTGGAGTTCTGCTTGGGGTTTCTTGACGTTAATGACGCAGGCACCGACTTACTTCAATTTCCTTCACGGTTGGGATATTAATACTGTAAGTTACACATTTCACATTCATAATCTTATAATCGAACAAAATTATGTTTCAATTATTATATTGAATCAACATATTCTAATTGCAATTATCGCAATTTTTTCTTATGGTTGGGAGAGGAATATACAGGGTGTCTCATTTTAATATCCCCATGCAAATATTTTGGAAAATAATGAAAAATCGAAAAAATGTTTCAGATAAAAGTTGTATGGTTTCTAGGGGGACATGAGATGGTGCCATTAGTTTGACCTTGAAGAGTCACATGAAAGTTATGAAGGTGATTTTGAATTTCTTGGAACACCCTGTATATTTTTGCACATTCTTGTAGCTTATCTCGAGAGCTTTCCAAAACACTATAAATAAATATTTTTTCATCAAGTACTTTTCGAGTTATGAGGCTTAAAGTCATTTCTTAATTTTACATAAACCATAAAATATCTTATAAAATATTCATTCTTCGATTATCTTACCTTAATACTTTTATATACAAAATAATGAGAGGAATCAATTGGTGTAAAGAAAACATACAGTTGTTTTTAAGAAAAAATATGTAATTGTTAATTGCGAATTACATATTTTTTCTTCAAAACAATTATGTGTTTTCTTTTACATCAATTGATTCCTCTCATTATTTTGTACATAGAAGTATTAAGATAAGATAATAAAAAATGAATATTTTACTAGATATTTTATGGTTTATGTAAAATTAAGAAATGATTTCAAGCCTCATAATTCGAAAAATACTCAATGAAAAAATACTTTATTATAGTGTTTTGGAAAGCTCTCGAGATAAGCTACAAGAATATGCAAAAAAGTAGAGGGTTCCATTTCAAAAATTCAGGGTGGCCTTGTCGTGACCTTGGCGACGCCATCCAAGGTCAAACATATGACGCCAATAAATAGACGTTTTCACTCCTACAACTTTTGTTTGAAACAATTTTTGTAAAACTTCTATTTTTTGTGATATTTCGAAGTCCTGACTCGTTCGAACACTTCGTAAGCTGTAGCGATGTAATGATACGTTTCCAACCCCAGGTTCATTTGTAAAAAATGATTCTTATGGTACTCCCAACAATTTCTGAAAATTTTTGGGTTGAATTTCCGAACACCCTGTATAAATTGTGTAGATATAATTATATCTAATTATTTTTTCTAATAAAAAACTAATTTATTTGCTATTTCTTCGATTCTTCTTTGCGATTCTTAATCTATTACATTTTATTTTAGATAATAAAGCTTAAATTAAGACATTTTACGAATATTGATAAAAAGATTTTCTATTTATTTTAACATTCCTCGAAAGTAACTGTGATAAAATAATGAAGGTCAATTTTAAGATTGACAGAGACACTTTCAGAAAAAACGTTTGATACAAAAGTTTCTTATTTTTTCACGTACAATTCGAATCTATAATAAAAAAGTACCATGTTCCCCTAAGAAAATTCAACTTCCGATCCGGATGGCCTATTTCGGAATCAAAAATTGAAAATATCACCATTTGATAGAGCGTTATCCGATTTACTTAAAAATTGTTCGCGTTTTTGATAAAAGTTTTGAAAAAAGATTTATTATTTTCATTTTGAAAAAGGTATGCGGATGATCTGGGACACCCTGTATATCCAATATTAATAAAAGTCAGCAAAAATATATTTATTAATTAAAACAAAAATACTTTTTTGCATAAAATTATATACAAATATATTTTAATATCATATAGTTTTTATTAGTTTATTGCATTAAATAAAATTTGGAATAGTAAAAAATATAAAAGAATTTACTATAGTTTTTTCACTTATTGGACTTTCTCGGTCAACTGTGTTTTCGGCAAAATCCAAATCTCAATTATTTTTTTCAGACTGGAATCCTGGCAGGAGCACCGCATGTACTTAGAATGATCTTCTCGTACTTCTTTTCTATCATAAGCGATTGGCTACTACGTACAAAGCGAATGAGTTTAACGAATGTCAGGAAAATGGCCACCTTCGTCTGTACCGGTGTTCAAGGCATTTTTATTATAGCCCTTGGATTTAGCGGATGTCATCCATTATTCGCGATCATCTTCATGATGGCGGGTACAGCAGTTAATGGTGCTATTTCTGCTGCCACTTTGTCAAGCCTCGTCGACCTCGGTCCAAACTACGCTAGCATCCTCCTTGGATTCGCTAACATGATAATCACATGGGCTGGTTTCATCTCGCCGGCAATTGTTGGTATATTAACGAATAATAACGTAAGTTTAATTTGCAGAAAGATTCGTAAACATTTCATCTTCAAATCTCTTCTTGTAATATCGATTGTAACATTTATCTACAGCAAACTATGGAACAATGGCGTTTGGTCTTTCTAATCGCGGCTGCCAATTCGATAGCAGGTGGTATTATATATATAATTTTTGGTACTTCAAAGGAGCAATCATGGAATCAATACGTTAAAGTAAATTCGAAGGAGCAAGAAATGCAGAAACTGCCCACGGAAACCATAAAATCCGATAGTGACACTGAGAATACTGAAAAAATAAATTGTATCAAAGAAAGATGATAATTTTTAAGAAATTTTTGTCGAAAAATAGAGATTATTTTGATATACAGGGTATCCTATTTTAAAGGACCCACTCAAATATCTCAGAAACACTGCGTTAAATCGAAAAATGTTTCAAACAAAAATTGTGTGGCTTCAAGGGAGCCATAAGATGGTGGCAAAAATTTGACCTTGGATAGCCATTTGAAGGTCACATAAAGGTCATCTTCAATTTCTTAAATGGAACTTATTATTTTTCATTGCATATTCTTACCTATCTCGAGAGCTTTCCAAAACACTACAATAAAGTATTTTTTCATCAAGTATTTTTCGAGTTATGAGGCTTGAAATCATTTCTTAATTTTATATAAAACCATAAAATATCTTGTAAAATATTCATTTTTCGATATCTTACCTTAATACTTTTATGTACAAAATAATGAGAGGGATCAATTGGTGTAAAGAAAACATACAGTTGTTTTTAAGAAAAAATATGGAATTGTTAATTGCAAATTACATATTTTTTCTTCGAAACAATTATGTGTTTTCTTTACACCAATTGATTCTTCTCATTATTTTGTACATAAAAGTATTAAGGTAAAATAATCGAAAAATGAATATTTTACAAGATATTTTATGGTTTATGTAAAATTAAGAAATGATTTCGAGCTTTATAATTCGAAAAGTACTTAATGAAAAAATACTTTATTATAGTGTTTTGGAAAGTTCTCGAGATAAGCTATAAGAATGTGCAATGAAAAATAGTAAGTTCCATTTAAGAAATTGAAGGTGACCTTTATGTGACTTTTAAATGACTATCCAAGGTCAAATTTTCGCCACCATCTTATGGCCCCCTTGAAACCATACAACTTTTGAAACATTTTTCGATTTAACACAGTGTTTCTGAGATATTTGAGTGGGTCCTTTAAAATGGGACCCTGTATACTTTAAATAACGATGCACGGCATAAAAAGTTTAATGACGATAAATTTTCTCTAAGGACATGTATTGACAAAGACAATATTAACGATTGATTGTATATTTAATAATAATATTAATAATAATACACAGTCACACATACATAACTTAATTTTCACATAATATCGATGAACATTTCACAAAGAAATAAAATAGTAAGGAAAGTAATTTTCATGTAAATAAGTGTTAAATTATTTATGCGCGCTAAGACATATGTAATGACTCGCATGCGTTTAGACAGAATGCAAAATACATGTTTTACTAAATTAAAAATTGATATATATATATATATATATATATATTATATGTATATATCGCGTCCGCATTCCGTCCCCGCATGTGTATAATGTGTAAATTGCACAACTTATAATAAAATCTATAAATTCATTTTTATCATATTTATGTCATACCATGTTATTTCATCTTACACGAAAGAATACCAGAATTATCACAGCTTCTTTTCTGCTGTGAAGCAGATTAAATACCAAGCCCTATTCTACTCTCTGGACCAACAGCCAGCAGCTCTCTGATGAATGAAATATATTATCATTCATGAATCTCGGATCATATGTGAAAATGTGCAATGTTTTGCTGCGTGTTCATTTTTTTTGTAAAAATTGCATTTTTACAAAATTTTAACATTTTTGCAAAATTTGCATTTTGTGTAAAAATTATTCAATTCAATAGCGATATTTAAGTCCTTATAATCGCAATGAGATTTTTGCATTTTATAATTGTATAATATGAATTAGAATAAAGTACCAATTTTTTTGCTCGTATCATTGTTATATGGACACTTTCCATTTCTTAATATTTAAGCTCGAATATCAAGGTTTTATTTTAGATTTCTCATAAATCTTCATATTTTATATCGGAAGACTAACTTACAGACAAATTTGAAGCACACATTCTTCTCGGAAGTTACAACGACTTAAAAATCCCTTAATGATTTTAATAAATAATTTTAATAAATAATTTAACATGTTTAATTAAGTATAGCAAAATAAAATGCGTATTATAATATACATAAGGATGTGTATAAAGATCAATAAAATATATATTTTCCAAAATATAAAGACATTAAAATAAAAATTTGGAAATTTTATAATATTGATTTTTCTTAAAGAAAAAAGAACTAAAATATCAATAGTTTAATATGCTATGTTGTATTTTAAAATGTTTCCAACTGTGTATTAAATTTTTAAGATTCTAGACACTGAAAGCTGCATTCAAAACTTAAAGTTATATAAATAATTTACAAAATCATAAAATAATGACTTATACTATTCATCAAGTAGAAGCTAGTTTATTATGAAAATTAACTTTTCTATAAGAGATATGAATTAAGCAGTCGTATATAATAATTTATATTAGCTACTTATAATCTTTCTCTCTCTTTTTCTCTCTCTATCATAGTCGTAAATAGTAAATGTAAATATATAAGTAGAAAAAAACACAGTTATACGACTAGTATTGAAAGCGCGTAAGAATAACGCAATGCACGATTGGAAGCTTAAAGCTTTTAAGTTTCGATTGACAAGGGAATTCGACGCTACAAAGAAATTTCATCAATCATACATAACGTATATTAATTATTAGGCCTAAAATAGGAATCTGCTGTCAGATAAATTAATTTAATATTCGTTACATATATTAATTTAATATAAATTTACGTATATGTGCGCTCCATTTTATTTTTTTTATTTTTGTATATATGCAGAGTGTAGCAGAATTCGCGAATATGAAATATATAGCGTAATAATTTGATCCAAAATTATTGTATATAATTTGATCCAAGAATTTTTTGGCCCTAAAAAGAATCAATTAAATGTAAAGCATACGTTCGAAATGCAGATTTTCTATTTGTATACATATATTCGCTCTACGGATAAGATTTTTTTGTATACGTTGGACTATTTCTGGTGTGATGATTGCTATTGCATAATGAAATCATTTTTCTAAATCTAATGTGTGGATCAAAATTCACATGCTATCTAATCTATTAATTTTATTTTCAGTCATCGAAAAGTCGGGAAAATATTTCATTAAATAAATTGTTATATAATTGTTATATAATTATACAGGGTGAGTCATTTTAACGTCCCACCCCAAATATTTCTTTTCCTATGGCTTTGACAAGAAAATGTTTCAGACAAAAGTTGTATGGTTCCAAGGGGGCCATAAGATGGTATCATTAGTTTGACTTTGAAGAGTCATTTGAAAGTCACGTGAAGTCATTTCAATTTTTTTAAATGGAATACGCTATATATTTTTGCACATTCTTGTAGCTCATGTCGAGAGCTTTCCACACTATAATTAAGTTAGTTTTCATTAAGTACTTTCCGAATTATGAGGCTTGAAGCCATTTCTTAATTTTACATAAACCGTAAAATATCTAGTAAAATTTTTCGATTATCCTATCTCAATACTTTTATGTACAAAATAATGAGAGGAATCAATTGGTGTAAAAGAAAACACATAGTTATTTGGAAGAAAAAATATGTAATTTGCAATTAACAATTAAATATTTTTTCTTAAAATATATGCTTTCTTTACATCAATTGATTCTTCTCATTATTTTGTACATAAAAGTATTAAGATAAAATAATCGAAAAATGAATATTTTACAAGATATTTTACGGTTTATGTAAAATTAGAAATGATTTCAAGCCTTATAACTCAAAAAGCACTCGAGGGAAAAATAATTTATTATGGTGTTTTGGAAAGCTTTCGACATGAGCTACAATGTGCAAAAATATATAGGGTATTCCATTTAAAAAAATTGAAATGACCTTCACGTGACCTTCAAATGACTCTTCAAAATCAAACCAATGGTACCATTTTATGGCCCCCTTGAAACCATATAACTTTTATCTGAAACATTTTCTTGTCAAAGCCATAGGAAAAGAAATATTTGGGGTGGGACATTAAAATGACTTACCCTGTATATTATTAAAATTTTGAAAATAGCGATATTTAATTATCATGTAATTCTTGTAAAATTCTTTTTAGCAAAATAATAAAATAATGTATATGCTCAAACACTGCACAAGCTGTGCGCGTAATCTAAAGCGCTTATCGTTAGCTTAAAATTGCTCTTTGTATTAAAAAAGTAATATTCAGATGCAATTTTGCCAAAAGAAATAACTTTTCTTTTGCACAAACTATCACGCTGTGCATTCCATATCCGCGAATTCTGATACATCCTGTATATCCATATATAAATTTTATATATATTTACGTATCTCTCTGTAGATGTGTGTGTGTATATATCATAATCATTCTATATATTTGATAGAAACTTCAAATGTATGCTTCTACACAACAAGTGATTTTTATCGTTTGGTATGAATTTTAGGTCCTCACAATATTTATCAATGTTCTTATTACACACACATACACACACACACACACACACACACACGCACACACACACGCACACCCACACACACACACACACACACACACACACACACATATAAGCAAATAAAATTTTTCGAAAACGATGTTTTTTACATATGATAAAAAACATTTTTAAATTTGCACAATACGGCACATGATATATAGGCGGAATATTAAATTATTTTCACAGCAAAATATACAAATAAATAGGTATAAATATTTTGCTTATACAGTTTTAAGGTATTTTTAATTGGAATCAATCGTATTTTTGTAATTTTTATGTTATTTTTGATTTTCACTAAAATTTTAAGATTTTTTTTATCATTAACAACATTTATACATATATGTTATATATGTATAATATTTTTATATTTTTTTTTCTTTTACTCTTTATATTTTTATATATATATATATATTCTCCAATTTGATATTTAAATATTAAATATTTCTGTGCACTACCCTGTAATTTTTAAATGCAGAATTCCTTAATTATCAGGAAATTGCACATTTTGAAAAAATTTTATCTAGAAGTTCAAAAAATTCATTTCGAAAAATATTCACGAAGATATCTAAATTTTGTAAGGGCAGTGAATTTAAGTGACATTAAATGAACACATTGGCACATTTTAAGAGAAATTTAATTTATCTTTGTTGCATGCCACATCGTAATCTAAGAAAAAAGATTTTCAGAAAAAAAAAATTTATGATCCCTGTAGATGTATATTGTGTGTATCGAATGGATATTTGTTAAAAACGTCAATATATATATATATATATATACTCTATTATATACTCTGATAAACATGTAGTATAATTCCAGCAATATTGTAACAACAATTTGATTCTGATTTGATAAATACTGTTAATTATACTTTCAGTTGCCAGTTATATCTAGTGCTAGAACAGTTTATTTGTTTAATAACTTGTTTAATTGGTATCCTATATCTCATTTGGATCTGGTGTAATTGTTTGATAATTTTACTTCTAGCAAATACGAATAGCTATTCTGTAAAATTAAGTTAAACTGAATCTTTACTAAATTTTTTTCATCAGTCTACCTTGAGAATAGAATAAATATTAGTATCCTAGAATTTCATTTAAATTTGATGCAGTTGCTTCATTATTGTAATCATAATAAATATAAATGCAACTACCTTGCTAAATTAAGCAAAGATAAATTCATCTATCTAGAGAATCTTTTTAGAAGTGTCATTGATTTAGTATCCAAACCAAAAATATAAATATGTTGATATAACATCGTTTAACATATCTAATATGAATATACATAAGTTTTATCAGAAATTGTTTCGTCTCACAACTTATTATGCAACAATGGCACTATTTTTAGTACAGCAAAAAGAAATTAAATAATATGTGATCAACGTAATAACCGAATATTCTTCTCGATATTTTTAAAAATGCTTGACTAATTTACGTTTCAATAAAGTTATTGTAGGAAGATACTTCTTAACAATGCTGTCAATTAAACGTTCGTAAAAATGGCACTAATCCGAAAATCTATAAAAGATTTAAGTGGCACGTAAATTATAAAATAAAGCATTATTGCGAAATCTACTTTGCGAGTGAGAAACCTATCGAAGTTAATCAACTACTTATTATTTTTGCACACTTTGTGCAATACTTATCAGTCGTTTCGATTGTAAACTTATTCATTCTATGAAAAATTATGCATGTTGCATTGTACGCTATGTAAAATCTACATGAAAGAGCGACATTAATCATTGGTTGGTGGATCCATAGCACAGATTATAGCTTTCATTACACTGGCTGCTGCCAATGCTGCATAAGGTTGCCATTCTTTGATTCGACTACCATCTTTATAATCAGCAATTCCGCGAATTACGACAAAATTTTCGCGACAATTACCTAAGATACTCTCTACTACGGCATCCATTTCCGCGTCAAATGCAAGTGCGCCAAATCGACTTGCAAACTTTTGTCGAAGTTGATCATCTCGTGCGATTTGTCGACCAGATGCCACTGGTGCTAGATGAATTCGAGAACATCCATCAGTTCTGTAAAAATATTAATATATATTAATATATATTCATCAGTTCTGTAAAAATATTAATAAATATTAATATACTGGGTGGCCGATTTATCTGAAGACATTGAAATATCTCGAAAACCAAACTCGAGAGAAAAATGTTTCAGACAAAAGATGTATTTCGAGGGGGTCATAAGAGGGTACCATTGGTTTGACCTTGAAGAGTCATTTGAAGGTCATGCGAAGGTTATTTCAATTTTTTTAAATGGAACACCCTATATATTTTTACATATTCTTGTAGCTCATCTTGAAAGCTTTCCAAAACACTATAATAAAGTATTTCTTCATCCAGCACTTTTCGAGTTATGAGACTTGAAATAATTTCTTAATTTTACATATAAACTATAAAATATCTAGTAAAATATTCATTTGTCAATTATCTTACTTCAATACTTTTATATACAAAATAATGAGAGGAATCAATTGGTATAAAAAAAAAACATACAGTTGTTTTTAAGAAAAAATATGGAATTTGCAATTAACTGTATGTTTTTTTTTACAATTGATTCCTCTCATTATTTTGTACATAAAAATATTAACGTAAGATAATTGACAAATGAATATTTTACTAGATATTTTATGGTTTATATAAAATTAAGAAATTATTTCAGGGCTCATAACTCGAAAAGTGCTCGATGAAGAAATATTTTATTATAGTGTTTTGGAAAGATCTCGAGATGAGCTACAAGAATATATAAAAATATATAGGGTGTTCCATTAAAAAAAATTAAAGTGACTTTCGCGTGACCTTCAAATGACTCTTCAAGCTCAAACCAATGGTACCCTCTTATGGCCCCCTCGAAACCATACAACTTTTGTCGGAAACATTTTTCTCTCTCGGGCTTGGTTTTCGAGATATTTTAATGTCTTCAGATAAATCGGCCACCCTGTATATATAAATTATCAAAATTATTAAAACAAAATATATATTAATATTATATATTAATATTATATTGATATATATAAAATATCAATATAATATTAATATATATTTTATTTTAATAATTTTGATAATTTATATTTTTACCTATTTTGATAATTTACCTTTTATTTATGGAATCTTGTGGTGCAGTTGGATGAGATACTTCGATAACATCTCTTTCTCCAATAGCCATATATAGCTTATCGGATTCTGGTGGTGGTGCATTAAAATCATGTTCCGACTGATTGATCAGATTCTCCAAACCTTCCTTTGTATATGTCTGCCATGGCGGAAATGCATCGTTTTCAGCCTACAAAAAAAAATAAATATTTTTAGCAAATAAATATATAATATTATTCATAATATTATATAATATTATATAATATTATTATCATATAATATATAATATATAATATATCATATAATATAATATATAATATATAATATATAATATCATATATTATATAATATTATTAAATATATATATATAATATTACAAATATCGACTAAATGACCTCTTTTTTAAGGGTTGCTGCGATTTCTTGAAGCCCGAGATTTGGCGGGCAATATTCTTTGGTCTCGAAATGATAATTCCCATTTTCATTCATCTTGGCACTCTCGCAATAAACGTATGTATATTTGTTATTATACGGTGTTGGATGCGATATCACTACGTCACCAAGACGCACGTGTTTATTGTAATCCGTATAGTGAGGAACACCACCACCAACTCCAACAAGAAAAACAAAATCCACCTTTTGGAATGTACCTGTACATGAATGCAAGAACAAAGAGTACAACAATGCAAAAGGAATATAAGGAAATTAAAAAAAAAAAAAAAAAAAAAAAAATGTTAAGAAAAAATATTGTATATACCTAATAATCTAGTGGTAGTATTGCCAGCTGCGGTCATTGCTTCCCTGGTGTGGCCCACAGTTGGCAATTTAGTACATACGATCCTATGTGCACCGATATTGCCCAAAGTATAAATGTTTGATTCCCCTATAACAAACAATAGCTATTTACTTTTTGTATTCTTATAAACTTTAGTTTATGTTTCCGTCTATTCCTGATTTGCGTATGATACATTGTGCGTTGTGCGGCAATCAACAAAGTAGAACGGAACCTGTGTTATATGTGATGATAAAATAGATGACAATTCATTCATAGATGTATCTCCTTGATAGTACTAAATCCAATAATAAATAAATATATAGTATTTATTATAAAAATATTATAAAAATACATAGTATTTATTATAAAAATCTTATTTGTTTTAAGTTAAATTTTTTTTTCATTGAGATGATGAGTACATTTTATAGAATGTTGCAATTATTGAAAATATAAATATTTTACTGAAATTTTTAAGGAGTATTGAAAAGAATTATATAAGAATTATGCTAAAATAATAATAAAGAAGAAGTAAATAAATTTTTCTGTAATAACAGGGTGTCCCATTTTAATCTATCACTCCTTTTAACTTTGTAGTCGTAGAGAAAAATGTTTCAGACAAAAGTTGTATAGTTTGAAGGGGGACATAAGATGGTACTATTGGTTTGATCTTGAAGAGTCATTTGAAGGTCACATGAAGGCCACCTCAATTTTTTTAAATGGAACTTCCTATTTTTCATTACATATTCTTGTAGCTTATCTCGAGAGTTTTCCAAAACACTATAATTAAATGTTTTTCATTAAATACTTTCGAGTTATAAGGTTTGAAATAATATCTTAATTTTACATAAACCATAAAATATCTAATAAAAAATTCATTTTTCGATTACCTTAATACTTTTATGTACAAAATAATGAGAGGAATCATTGGTGTAAAGAAAAACATAGTTGTTTCGAATAAGAAATATGTAATTTGTAATTAACAATTACATATTTTTCTTCGAAACAACTATGTTTTTCTTACACAATTGATTCCTTCTATTTGTACATAAAATATTAGGCTAAGATAATCGAAGAATGAATATTTTACTAGATATTTTATCGTTTATGTACAATTAGATATTATTTCAAACTTATAACTCGAAGTACTTAATGGAAAACATTTAATTTTAGTGTTTTGGAAAGCTCTCGAGGTTAGCTAAAGAATATGTAATAAAAATAGAGGGTGCCATTTAAAAATTGAGGGCTTCAGTGATCTTCAAATGACTCTTCAAGGTCAAACCAATAGTACCATCTTATGTCCCCTTTCAAACCCTACAACATTTTTCTAACCATCTTTCACGACTACTCCAAAAGTTAAGGGCGATGATTAAAATGGAACACCCTGTATATTAAATACTTGTGTACAGAATAAAAACATTTTTAAATAAAAATACTGATATTAATCGTACATATGATAAAATTTAACGAGATGATATAATGCGTGTACATCATAAAATGTGAGTATAAATACACAAAATATATACAGAACAAAAACACTATGCATAAAACAAACATAAAATTGTACAAAACATTTTTTGTGTTAATGTGAAATATTCATAATACATGAGAAATTGTTATGATAAAAATTAAAAAATGACTAACATAACATAAAGATTTATAGCATGAAAGAAACACTGTTCTGAAATACATGATAGCGTCACGGCCCCGCATATTTCTTCGCAAGCAATTGGCAAGTTATGAAATGACATTAAAATAAAGGTAGAGACTTTTGTTATAAACTACTTTACCAAAACGGCATATCACTCGCGGAACTCCATCTGTCGTATCTGGTGAGCTTGCGGTACCTAAAGTTTCATGCATAGTGAAATTTACATTCCCAATATTGTTTGAACATTTGCCGCCGATTAATAAATGTAAATCAATAACCATATTTGCATATGGAGAAGCGAAAGAGGAAAAAATAAGGATATAACTAAAATGATGATAGAAATTTAGTAGAAATAATTTGATTAAAAATTCTTAAAAACGATTTTATGCAATAATATATTATAAGAGAATGTATGTAGAAGTAAAAGCAAAAGAGTCGATAGAAATATTTTTCTAATATTTCCAAAAAATTTTGTTATCATTATTTATCTTACGAGAATGAAATAGGAATTAGTTTACATTTTATAACATTATTCAGGTCTATAGCAAGTGTTATAGTTTCAGAATTTTCATTCTTGTGTGTAATATAAAGTAAATATTAAAATGAAAATGATAAATAATAGAAAATCTTACCAACAGTAGTGTAACGAACGAAGGTTTCCTTGTTTTCAATCATTGAATCCACAGCAAGTTTCTCACAATACTGAGCTGTAATGATAGCTATAGTAGGTTGTTTTGCACTTGCCATTGTTGGCATCTGCTTTACTACCTAAAAATAAATTTTACAACATTAAGACACATGTAAGTTACAGAAAAAACTAGTTAAAAAATTATATCTAATTAAATAATAATAAATTTAAATATAAATATTCAATTTTATTTTAATATAAATATTTAAATTAAATTTAAATATAAATATTTAAATATAAATTATATCTAATTAAATAATAATAAATTTAATTAAATTACTTGGACTTGAGTATCTTCATGAACAACACGTGTGAAAGCTCCATGATCCATTGCTTTAATAAGCCCTTTTTCTTGAAGTTCTTTTAACTTAGCCTCCACATCCAATGGTTCCCATCCATGTTCCCTAAAAACATTTATCGAAAATTTATTAAAAATATATAATATAATATTATATTATATATAACAATTTATTATAAAAATAATATAATTATACATATAATTATACATATAATTTTTTCTAATATTGCTCTTTTAATTTCTATTTAATATAAGTACTTACTTTGATATGTCAATCACAGTTACCGGGTTCGGATAGGCAGATTCGATGAGCTCCAGAACTTTTTCTACTGTTAGTTCAATTACTTGACCCATGATGGTTTCGTCTGCAGATACTTTTAATAAAAAAAAAGAAGAACAATTTAATCATAATTGAATTAATGAGATTTTAATAAATTGTCAGATTTTAAAGCCGCACGCGTATATATGCCTATTGTAAATATTAAATTATAGTTAATAGCATTGAAACAAGAATAACAGCACTCCATATGCAAGTTAAATATTCTGCCATGTAGAATGAAAGTGTAGATGAATCTAAGTTTGTATATTAAGTTACTTCTAATTTTTCAATGTAAAGATATGTAGAAGTTTTGAAAATGTGTGTCATCTAACTGTAATATAAGTGCATGGTTTAACTAACATTTTTTTCTATAACTAGAGTCGAGCTAGAACCGTTAGTGAAGGATACAGCTAAAGTATGTGTGTGGAACTTGAACACATATATGTATGTATATGGTAACCAGTGTTTGCTGCAGATAATTTCAAAATTATCTAGATAAAAATAAAGATAAAAATCTGTAAATTTATCTTAGATGAGATAAAGATGATTTTGCTTTTATTTAATCTAGATGAAAGATGAGATAATTATTGCGATAATCTAGATAATTGTCTAGATATTTTTGTTTATTTTAGAAGACTATAAATATTTGTAAAAAACGCAGATTATAAATGGGATATTAAAATCATAAACACATTCTTTCTCTTTTCCTAAAGAACATTTAATATTATAAAGAAATAATAGCAAAAAGGTATATAAATGATATGATATTTATTAATTTATATTTATAATATATTTATAATATATTTATAATATATTAATAATAATAATATAAAAAAATATATTTTAGATATTTTAGATAGATTTTTAGAATCTTGCGTGGAAAACCTTTTGCATAATGAAAACGTCATCTTAGACAATTTTTAGATAAGATGACATATATGCAGTGTTTGTTGGTATCTTATCTAGATAATTATCTAGATAAAATTATCTAGATAATTATGTAGATAAAGAAATGGATCATTTTTATTTTTAACTAACTAGTTAAGGATGATCCACTTCTTTATCTATATAATTATCTAGATAATTTTATCTAGATAATTATCGACATAAAATACCAACAAACACTGCATATATTTTTCATCTAAAATAAAGATAAAAATACTTTGTATTTCTTCATCTAGTTAAAGATAAAGATGATTCATTTCTTTATCTAGATGATTATCTAGATAATTTTATCTAGATATCAGCAAACACTGATGGTAACTAATGAGACCATGATTAGAAGATTCGTGCTCTACATGGATGCATTTCCTTATAAAATTAGAATTAAAGTAGCAATGTTATTGTATTATGTAATTCCCTAATGGATAATTAATTAATAGTAATTAGAATTTAGGGAAAATAAAAATATTAATTTTTAAAAATATGTAATGATTCGTGCTTTACTTCTGATGTTATGTAAGTCTTCTTATTTAAAATCAATATAGATGAAATAACACATTGTCAAGAAATAAAATTTTCATTAAAAGAATCCATATTTCAAACAGCTGATATTTATTGTATAATATGTGTCAAGTTATTTGTGTATGATAAGTTGTAAAATGTGTTTTGTATAATGGGCAACAATTTTATATGTCTATAATCATGCTGTGTGACAGGGTAAATATGCATCATGTAGGAAATATGATATTTAGGTCAAGTCAAGTAGTTAAGTGGGATGTTTTTTTACACTCTAGTTAATGCATTCTCTAGTGATTGATCGTTAAACAGATCGGAAAATCCTTTTGATTAAAGAATATGAAAATTATGTGAATATATAATAAAAATATATGATTAAATTAAATAAATAAAATATAATAAACATTTTATAAACTTGCATAATTTATTATTTTTTATTTTAATCAAAATAAAAAAATGTATCATTTTAATTCTCTCAAATTGCTGGAATATCATTATATATAAATCAGTGTAATGTAAATCATAATGCTAGGCAAACTAATATGTTAAGTCAATGTTGTTATGGTTACCAGATGATATTGGGTCAAGCAACATAAATATATATGTTTACCAGCTATTCTTTTATATTAAAATTATATTTAAAAAAAATTCAAAATTCATTTTATCTCGAATAATTAATTTGTGTACTAAAAAACTTTATGTGTATATCAGTTTTGCTTGGATTATTAGCCTGTGTATGAGAAAAAAGAGAATAAACATCAATAAAATGTGACAATAATGCTGAAATTTTTTCATTCTCGAACCTGATGTCCATACAACTTTCTCAGAGGGAGGAAGTGTGAATAGTAAGTGACCAGTAGCTGTGAATAATAGAAATTAAGTATAAAATAGATATCCACGCTTAATATAATGTAATTGTGAGCACAAAATATAATTGGAAAGCTCTGACTTAAATTACATAATGGATATATGTAAGCCACTGAAAGTTTTAGTCAAGTGTGTATTTCCTTTTGAATTCAGCTGCAATGTGCACTTGAGACACATTGCTCTAATATCTTTCAATAAGGAACTATTAAGAACAATCAGTTTAATCAAATAACCGTTAACTCTTCTCCTGTATATGCAGATTTATGTACAGATTTTTTTTTTATTATGTATAGATTTATGTATAGATTTTTTAAAATTAATATTAATATATTTTTTAAATTATGTATAGATTAACCAAAACAAGATTGTATTCAAAAACAAGAGTTAATTATATATTTATAAAATATATAACGAAATTCATTCATATTTCATGTATATAGATGTATATTTAATTTAATAGAGAAAAAATAATTTTTTACTCACATGGTCTGCTGGGAAGTGTGATTGGTTCTTCTAATTGTCTCAATTCTATTTCCAATTTTTTAATACTGGGATATTTATGTTGCATTAATTTCATTATTTTTTTTATAAATCCTACGTAATCTAAGAGAGAAACAAAAAAGAGAGAAATTTATTATGGAATTAATACTATGGAATTATTTATTAATATTATAAATTTATTAATATTATTTATTAATATTATAAATTTATTAATATTATAGAATTATTAATATTATAGAAATATATAGAATAAAAAAAAATGAAGTTTATCAATGTAATTACATTGCAAATATGCAAAAGAAAATTGACATTGATAATTCTAATGCTAAATTTGATTAATCTTTTTAAATATCGTACAATCTTCTTAAATTAATATTATAAATTTATTAATATTATTTATTAATATTATAGAAATATATAGAATAAAAAAAAATGAAATTTATCAATGCAATTACATTGCAAATATGCAAAAAAAAATTGACATTAATAATTCTAATGCTAAATTTAATTAATCTTTTTAAATATCGTACAATCTTCTTAAATATCATACAATTGAGATCAAAATTTATTTTTCTGCTCTCAACAGTTTAAAATTAGATCTTAGTTCATGGTGTTGCAGCAACATAGAAATATTGCTCATATTCCGCAGTTAGTTTGGACATATTTGGTTTCAAGTAGTTCCAAGAAATGTATATGTGTTATCGATCAATGCAATATCATATTACAATTCACCTCTAGGAAATTCTTGCGGAGTGACAAGTTCTCTGAAAAATTCTTGTGCAATGCTCGGGTGTTCCATTTCAGAGAGTGTATCGGTGAACCAGAATTGAAGAGTTCTTTGTTCCTGTGTGTGTTTTCCAGTTTGTGCACTGACCAGAAACACTCTGAATTGTAGACAAAGCTGGGCAGGGCATACTTCTCCATTCGTTACTGTGGAATTTTGATTATTTTATTATAATCTGTCAAACATGTCATCAACCAGAGAACTAAATAAAGACACATACCAGCCGCAGCCTGTTTGTTAATGACAATTCCTTTATGATCGCCACCAGCAATGTGAACATTGTTCTCGTTTCCATTCTCTGCCGGAGGCTCCAAGGTTTGCCTCTCTATTATCAGTGTTGTGGAATTCGATGTCTTGCATTTTGGTGTCATTACAATGTGCTCTGCTTGAGGGACACGAGAAAACGTCCATAAAATGCTTATCTGTGTCTTATCGCGCGTGATAAAATTGGTACTAATTTCTCGAAAATTAAATTTATTTAATTATTATTTAATTAAATTTTTAATAATCCTTTTTCTTCAAATAATATGTTCTATATATAATATATTATTAATATACTAATTAATATATTATATATAATAATATTATTGAAGAATATTATTCTTCAATAATATTATTATATATAATATAATAATATTATTGAAGAATAATATGTTCTTCAATAATATTAAATTCAAGATAATAAACTCAGAGGAAAAGAAAAACAGCTGTTTCCAGGAAAATCGTGTCGAGCAATCTTTCCGACATGAAAAGCTTTCGTTTTCGTGGATTTTTAAACAAAAACAATTTTACGTCGAATATTTCTCAATATTTTTTATGCATTTTTTTATTTGCTTCCGAGATAAAAAAATCTGTTTCGTGAGTCGAGACTTACCAGTTTTTTCACTCATCTTTGCTATATGTGATTTTTTTCGGGCTATCGCGACACGTCAGTGCTGTATTTTCACAAAAGTGACAGGAAAAGGAGAGGAAAGTGTGCACTGAACTAGAACACTTTGAATAGGGATACGATAAAAATACACTCCATCCGTTCGGATCGACGAACAGTCGCTAACTGTCACCACTTCTCGCCATTACCAGTGACGACTGACGACATCGCCGATCGGCGCTAGCGCCTGTGAACACTGTGAAGTCAGTAGTCGATGCACCATCCCTTCTTGTTCCTTTTTCCTCTCGCCCATTGAACGATTGGCCGTTCCCCCCTATTTTCTATTTATTACGATGCAGTTTATCGTGAAACACTATATTAGGCTAAATTAATGAGAGCCCAAGTAGAACATGAAACACATTATAACGTCATCACGATTTTATTTATCACTTATAATAAATGTTACCTAAACAAAAATGATGAAAAAAAATGAGAAAATGTTAAAGCTGACAAAAAGAATCATAAATTTTTAAGTTCAATAATCGCATTATATAATTTTAAAAAGATTATGTTACTTAAATATAATTAAAATATACATATAATACATATATACATACTATATGTACTATAATATATACAGGGTGGTTCATTTTAATCTATCCAGTCGAATATTTCGAAAACCAAGTCCGAAAGAGAAAAATGTTTCAGACAAAAGTTGTATCAGACAAAAGTTGTATCAGACAAAAGTTGTTTCGAGGGGGCCATAAGAGGGTACCATTGGTTTGACCATGAAGAGTCATTTGAAGAACATACGAAGGTTACTTTAATTTTTTTTAATAGAACACCCTATATATTTTACATCTGTAGCTCATTTCGAGACTTTCCAAAACACTATAATAAAGTGTTTCTTCATTGAGCATTTTTCGAGTTGAGACTTAAAATAATTTCTTAATTTTACATAAACCATAAAATATCTAATAAAATATTCATTTTTCGATTATCTTACCTTAATATTTTATGTACAAAATAATGAGACAATTGATGTAAAGAAAACATATAATTGTTTCGAAAAAAAAATGTAATTTGCAATTAACAATTCCATATTTTTTCTTTAAAACAACTATATGTTTTCTTTACACCTATTGATTTCTCAATTTGTACATAAAAGTATTAAGATAAGATAATCGAAAATTAATATTTTACAAAATATTTTACGATTTATATAAAATTAAGAAATGATTTCAAGCCTCATAACTCGGAAAGTACTTAATGAAAATTAACTTAATTATAGTATTTTGGAAAGTTCTCGAGATGAGCTACAAGAATGTGCAAAAGCATATAGGGTATCCCATTTAAAAAGTTGGAAATGACTTTCACGTGTCCTTCAGGTGACTCTTTAAGATCAAACTAATGACACCATCTTATGGCCTTCTTTAAGCCATACAACTTTTATCTGAAATATTTCTTTCTAAAGTGCATAGTTTATGAAATATTCGACTGGTCCGGAACTTTTGGGACACCCTGTATAATTTTAAAAAGATTATGTTACTTAAATATAATTAAAATATACATATAATACATATACATACTATATATACTATAATATATATACATATAGTCAATATAATATCAAAAATAAATTAAAAAGGTGCCAAAAGTATATCAAATGAGATCATTATGATTCTAAAATGATTCTAAAATGACTTTTAGGTGACGTCATAACGATGTCATTATAAGTTTAATATTCTACCTGGGAGAAGAAAAATATATTAATGTTCGGAAAATGATTAGAAAATACTTTGATTATTAATCAACAAGCTCTTTCCTTATCGCGAAGGCCACTGTTATCGTCATTCGTATTTAAACCCAATGCTAATTATCTCACGTTATGATGCGTCACGAGCAGCAGAGTGACGTAATCATCATGAATTACTAACAATCTATAAATATGAATGCGTTATTCTTTGTATATAAAAAAATAGATATACGACGTAAAATAAATATATATTATAGAAGCATAATAAAACGTGTGTCTATGTGGATTTTATTTGCAATATTATTATAGCATTTACAATAAATGATATACATTTGTATTGACTTAAACGAAATATTATAAAAAATGTTTTAATAAATATACATTTCTTAAAATAGCGATTATTGCGACAGATGAATGAATAAAATGAATTATGTGAGCAAATTATGGGGATTATAAATATAAGGGATTATATAAACAACATATAGTTTAATGAGTATAGTATGAGTATAGTCGCAACAAATGTTGCGCAAAATTCAGAGAATGTTTATTTTTATAATTTTTCATCAATGGCTTTAATCTTCTGAATTTAGTATTATGTAATATATTATGTGTTGACAATATCTATAAATTATTGCGAAACATACACATACACATATATATAACTTCTATCAACAAATTCCCTAAAAATCTTTTACAACTTAAATATTATTTACAAGTCTAATAATATATATTTAACTGATATATCTCTTATCATATTAATTGAAGATGTATTTATATTCGAATTACTATATTAATATATTTAGCACATTTAGTATGTATATCTTTAAGCATTACGAATTGTTTTAATATAACTAATTTCTATTTCTTCAACAGCAAAAGTAGAAAATATTGGCGATTATCCATTTAATATTACATCTAATAAAATCATCACAAAGCACATTTTAATCAATATTTTATATGATTGCAAATAGAATTAATTTTACTAAGAAATTATTAAAATGATTAAACAAAATTACACTTTTTATCTCAGAGGAACTGATGAAATAGATGTCATAGATGTTAACGAAGACGGCCCAGAATTAAGATTAAGTTTATCCAATTCTTCATCTGCTTTATTATTCTTTAAATCCTGTTGTGTGTACAAAAACTTGTTCCATTCGTCAATCCTTGGATGAGCTAGATGCTGTTTTGAAAAAAAATAAAACGCGTATTGTCCTCGTAAACCTCAAATATCAGTATACAGGGTGTCTCGGTCCCAGACCGGTCGAATATTCATAGCTATCTTTAGAAAGAATGTTTTAGACAAAGTTGTAGGGTTGAAGGTAAGATGGTGTCATTGGTTTGACCTTGAAAAGTCGTTTGAAGGTCACGTGAAGGTTATCTTCAATTTTTTAAATGGGACATCCTATATACTTTTGTATATTCTTATAGCTTGCTCAAAGCTTTCAAAACGTTATAATAAAGTATTTTTATTGAATATTTTTCGAGTTATGAGGCTTGAAATAATTTCTCAATTTTACGTATACCTTAAAATATCTAATAAAATATTCATTTCCTGATTATCTTACCTTAATACTTTTATGTACAATAATAGAGGAATCAATTGGTGAAAGAAAACACATAATTGTTTCGGGGAAAAAAAAATGTAATTTGCAATTAATAATTACACATTTTTTCCGGAAACAATTATGCGTTTTTTTACACCAATCGATTCCTCTCATTTTGTACAAAGTACTTGTAAAAGTACTAAGGTAAGATAATAAAAAAATAAATATTTTACTAGATATTTTATGATCTATGTAAAATTGAAAATTACTTCAAGCCTCATAACTCGAAAAGTACCTAATGAAAAAATACTTTATTATAGTGTTTTGAAAAGCTCTTGAAGCAAGCTACAAGAATATGTAAAAGCATATAGGGGTATTCCATTTAAAAAGTTTGAGGTGACTTTCACATGACCTTCAGGTGATTCTTCAAAGTCAAACCAATGACACCACCTTATGGCTCCCTTCAAGCCATACAACTTTTGTCTGAAACATTTCTTTCTAAAGTGCATAGTTTATGAAATATTCGTCCGGGACTTTTGGGACACCCTGTATATCACCAGATTGTATAAAAAATAAACAAGAAAAAATTTTCATCATACGTACCTCGGCAACATCATAAACCCATATTTTACCCGTGTCGTCTCCGACAGTGACGTGTAATCCGCTTGGCGTCCACGACACTCTGTTCAGAGCCGGACATCCATCGACAACAACGCTAGCAGTAGGTACCTCGGTATCCTGGTTCAGATTCCATAAATCTAGCCTGCCTGAATCATCAACGGCAGCAAACAGAGCCGGATGTGTCGGCGACCAGGCGACATCGTAGACGTAGTCACCGTTGTGTTCGAAAGAGTAGAGCGGCTTGTTCTCTTTAAGGCTCCATAGTTTGATAGTCCAGTCGAGAGAAGACGTCAGGAATAGATGAGAGAAATCTATCCCGCCCTGTACTGCGTGTGCGCTAATGCCGGTGACCGGTCCCTGATGACCTTCGTACGTTTCTGTCAACCCGGCGCGGCTACCGTGTCGGCAGGCTGTTCGACATTATATTGAAATTGTGTTGAAATTATGTTAACTTTTTATAAAAAAAATATACAATATGGCATAAATATATAATATATATGTAAAATATGTGTATAACATATATGTATACGTATACAATATAAACAATTATACAGGGCCCCGAACGTTCCAGCCAGACTTTGAGATCTTATAGAAAATTTAATTCTGAACAAAAAATTTCCTATAAACATGAGTTGAAAAATGCTTCCTTAAGAAGTTATCGCTCAAAAAAACCGCTGATGAAGGAAGAGCAAAAGGTGAAAAGAAAATGAAATAAAAAGAAAATGAGACTAAATAAATTTCTTGAAAAATGTCTTTACTCACTATTTTCTACTACTATGTGCTACTATGTGCTATTACTAAAATATTAGTTTAAAAAAAAATTATTTTATTTTCATAAAAGAAAAAGATTTTTATTTTTTATTTTTATCGTTTTTTTTAAGAAATTTATTTAGTTTCATTTTTTTTTATTTCATTTTCTTTTCATCTTTTATTCTTTCTTCATCAGAAGTTTTTGAGCAATAACTTCTTAAGAAAGCATTTTTCGACTCATGTTTATAGGAAATTTTTTGTTCAGAATTAAATTTCCTATAAGATCTCAAAGTCTGGCTGGAACGTTCAGGGCAACCCTGTATACAGGATGTCCCATTTTAATGTCTCATCCCAAATAACTTTCTTATTTTTAATTTTAGAAAAAGATGTTTCAGACAAAAGTTGTATGGCTTGAAGGGGAACATAAGCTGGTGCTATTAATTTGACCTCGAAGAGTCACCTCGAAGAGTCACCTGAAGGACACGTGAAGATCATCTCCAACTTTTTAAATGGGATATCCTATATACTTTTACATATTCTCGTAGCTTGTTTCAATAGCTTTCCAAAACACACATAATAAAATATTTTTTCATTGAGTACTTTTCGAATTATGAGGCATGCAATAATTTTTTAATTTTACATAATCTTAAAATATCTTGTAAAATATTCATTTTTCGATTTTCTTACCTTAACACTTTTATGTACAAAATAATGAGAAAAATCAATTGTAAAAAAAACATACAGTTGTTTTTAAGAAAAAATATGTAATTTGCAATTAACACTTCCATATTTTTTCTTAAAAATATGTTTTCTGTATGTTTTCTTTACACCAATTGATTTCTCTCATTATTTTGTATAATACATAAAAGTATTAAGGTAAGATAATCGAAAAATGAATATTTTACAAGATATTTTATGATTTATGTAAAATTAAGAAATGATTTCAAGCCTCATAACTCGAAAAGTACTTGATGAAAAAATGTTTATTTATAGTGTTTTGGAAAGCTCTGGATATAAGCTACAAGAATATGCAAATATATATAGGATGTTCCATTTATGAAATTCAAAATGACCTTCACGTAACTTTCATGTGACTCTTCAAGGTCAACCTAATGACACCACCTTATGTCCCCCTTGAAACCATACAACTTTTGTCTGAAACATCTTTTTCTAAAATTAAAAATAAGAAAGTTATTTGGGGTGGGACATTAAAATGGGACACCCTGTATGTACAAATATATAATATAGACAATTACCTGAATAAACCGTTCCATCCTCGCTTCCCATGACGAAATTGTTAACATCACCATGCGGAAAGGCCAAGCATGTAGCAGCAATTGCTTTCGATTGCTTCGTATGCAATTCTAATGCTTCCTGCGGTTGCGATAGCATATCCAAGCTCCACGAACACAATTTCCCATCCGTCGAAATACTGATTAGATTGTGCGCATTTTGCGTTCCAACGACGCTCAAGCAGTATACAGGATGCTGCAAGTGATAATTTTAATTTCCATAAACAGTCAGAGAGAGTTAACTGCCTAATGTGCATCGGGAAGTGTGATAAGTCACTTACAGTGTGCGCGGTAGCAGAAAGAGGAGTGCGCTGTATAGGAGTTCTCTTCTGCACTCGATTATCCCAAAGTACAATTTGGCCAGAATAAGTGCCGCCTAGGATCAAATTTGGGTGGAATCTGGCAAACGTGGTAGACATAACAGGTGATTGACAATGAAAGATAAATTCAGGAGTTGTTTTCTTGAATTTCGTATTCCAAATTAGGCACACTCCATCAGGATCGTTCGGAGTGTCGTCATTGTTATTGTACGAAGCCGCTAAAAGCTCGGGAAACTGGGGCGACCAATCCATGGAGGTCACACAACGATTACGGGACCATCGTTCGCAGATAAACGAACGATTTAGCCAAAGTCGTTGATGACTCTTTTCGTCCCTGAAAATACAACAGTTACAATTCTGAACAATTGTTAATAATCAAACAAAATATATATCTATAAAGCAGTTATAATTACAGCTTGTAGAAGAGAAGATTAAGAAAAATAAATATTTTCTAATCTTTAATATTTTATAATTTTTTTTATTTTAATATTTTTTTAAATATTTTATAATTTTTTTTATTTTAATATTTTTTTTTTATACTTACATTCCATCTTCACCGTCCATAGTACCAGTGTAATCAGTATAAATATCGACTGATTCGCCTAGAGCTCTCTCCACAATCCTACTAGTACGATCGAGAAATCGTTGGAAGTCTTCGGATAAGATAATCATCTGCTTCTCTTCTTCACTAAGTTCTCGTACTTTTAAAATTAATAGATTTTTTATTATTAGAATAATAATATTTGATCGTAATAAATTAAAAGATTTTTTATTAAAATAATAATATTTGATCGTAATAAATTAAAAGATTTTTTTATTATTAGAATAATAATATTTGATCATAATAAATTAAAAGATTTTTTATTATTAAAATAATAATATTTGATCGTAATAAATTAAAAGATTTTTTATTATGAAAATAATATTTGATCGTAATAAATTAAAAAAGATTTTTTATTATTGGAATAATAATATTTAATCGTAATAAAAATTTTTTATCGTTAGAGAATAATAATTTTATTCACCTTCTTTCTTGGGTTTTTCTTTCTCTTTCTCTTGCTCTACTTGCGTCACGGCAGGTTGGACTTCCTTAACTTGCGGTAATCCATGAGGAAGAATTCCTGGTGGAAGCTTACTTTGGAAACCATCCATGTGCGGCAAGCTATTTTCTTCGTCTTCAGCTTGGCCATCATCAAATGTCAAAACTGTGGTGAATAAGCTGATTCCTCTCTACCCTAACTTTGATATAACTAACTATCTAGCTACTGATCTACCTATATTTATTTAGTTTCGAAAATATGCTAACGAATTTATCGAATCTTTCAGAGATGCTGTGCTTTTATTTAAATAAGAAGAAAAAATTATTTTACAACAAATATAAAATAAATTGAAAAGTATTCACAAAGCAGCAATTGGTCATTTTATACACATATCTATGAGAGAAAAACAACATTATACATTCTCTACTAATTCATAAGCCCTAACATTATTTTCTGTAACGTTTTTATATTTGCTTTTATTTTTAATTTTAAGTGCCATAATTTACATGCCAGCATATCATCAAAAAATGAATTCGTGCTTATTTCTTTAAAACGGAGTAATATGTTTCCTAATAGCTCTAACTTGCAATCTTCAACAACAAAACTTTTTTTAAGGAACAACATTTAAAAGCATTGATAAATGATTAATATACCATGCTAAAAAAACTTTTTATAAATGAAAACAAAATGTTATATATACATGAAAATGTGAACCTAGATGAAGTCAAAATTAGATATATACAGGGTGTTTCATTTTAATTTCCCCAGGCAAATATTTCGGAAAATAATGAAAAATCGAAAAAATGTTTCGGACAAAAGTTGTATGGTTTCTAGGGGGACATAAGATGGTGCCATTAGTTTGATCTTGAAGAGTCACATGAAGGCTACGTAAAGGTCATTTTGAATTTTTTAAATGAAACACCTTGTATATTTTGCATATTCTTGTAGCTTGCCTCAAGAGCTTTCCAAAACGCTATAATAAAGTATTTTTTTATTGAGTATTTTTCGAGTTATGAGGCTTGAAATAATTTCTTAATTTTACATAAACCTAAAAATATCTAGTAAAATATTCATTTCTTGATTATTTTACCTTAATACTTTTTTATACAAAATAATGAGAGGAATCAATTAGTGTAAAGAAAACACATAATTGTTTCGAAGAAAAAATATGTAATTTGTAATTAACAAAAATATATAGGATGTTCCATTTAGGAAATTCAAAATGACTTTCACGTAACCTTCATGGTCAAACTAATGACACTATCTTATGTCCCCCTAGAAACCATACAACTTTTGTCTGAAACATTTTTTCGATTTTTCATTATTTTCCGAAATATTTGCCTGGGGAAATTAAAATGAAACATCCTGTATACGAAAGGTGGACTGCTTGTTGATAGACTACTCACAAATAAAATTGATTTTATATATTATACATTGGTATTATTTTATCTTTTCAATTACTTTCAATTTTCTCTCCACCCTTTGTTGACATGCAGTGAAATGGGGCTATGTAAAGAATGGGGAAATGTGAAGAAAAATAAATGTGAATATATATTCTAAATAATAAAAAAATATTGATTTCCCCTTTATCCGCGATTTATATGTTATTGATTAAACTGTTATCATATAAGAATCACGCATATAGAATGTGATAATTATATGTGAGGTTTCATCATTTCTTTCTTTTTTTATAGTATTAATATTAATATTAATTTTACAAGATTAATAATGAACGATCAAAATTTGCGAAGATTAATGAACAATGAAATCGGAAAAAAAGTGAGTTTTATCACGGCGAGCTTTTTTTAAATAATATAATAAACAAATACATACAGTGTGAGGATAAATTAACGCAACTTCCCAGGTCTCATGCAGTGCTAATTAAATTTATAACAGCTATGACACAATGACAATGAATAAAATAAAATAATCTATATAATTTTATCACTTTAAAATTCTCGAAATAATAAAGAATTAATAAATGTATAATAACAAAATCTCTTAATTAAAGTGTCAAATCAAATATAATATATTGTCAAAAGTATTAGATATCAATTTGCAGTAAAACTCACTGCTTTAAAAAATAACAATGCTATAAATTTATAATTTCTGCATGCACAATACTTAAAGCGAATTTATCTTGGGAACAGAAACATAAAAGAATAGAAAAAAAGCGTCTTGTCAAGCAAATTGTAACTTGGCGGCAATTCCCTCCTTTCAGTGCAAAATATAAAGCAAAGACAACAAATTACAATAAGAAAGTTATATGAAAATTATTTTTAGGCATAACTTCGTGTAAGAATGTGAATTATGACAACATGTCCGTGAAATAATTAGGTAGAGTGAATCATCCTTAGAGAGAATTACCTACCTGTAAATTCGTCCTCCCATTCTAAACCAGGATTTAGATTGTACTCGTCTTGAAGGAGGGAAAAGAAAATGTCAATCAATTTGATATCTTATTTGCCGGAAGTTTGTAGGCTTTTTTAAATATTTCTCAATCAACATTATTGATGCATAATGTACATGTACAAAAATTAAAAGTTACTTGAGTCTTTCGTTAATTTAATTGTGAAAAATTTCGATTGTTATATCATTTTCGCAATATTGCAATATAAGATTCAAATAACTTCTTTTGATTTTTTTGTCATGCAAAGTACATCAACAATTGCTTAAGAGATTTGAAAGTAAAAAAAATTGAAATTATCAAATCATAAGATATATATGTATATATACACATACACAAGCGTACAATATTCCCATTAACAATTATATTAACAATTATATATTTTAAAACATTGATGCACTCTAAGGGAGGCCAATTTCAAATCCATTATTTCTTAATATGCATTTTGACAAAACTACTAATAATTTGTTCATAAGAACCTTATTCTAAATTCTTCTACTTCATTTTCAAAATATTTTTTTGCACAATGCATTAATGTAAAATATGATAGAATATTTTTCGGAAATAAAATTTTTTACGTTAAAAAACTCAATATTAATAAATCTCAGAAAGAAGTTTCGGAAACAACAAAAATGTAGACAATTAAGGGATCGTGAAATTGAAATGATTTAATTTAATATAACGTACTGACATCTCCGACTTAAATAAAAACTATATATTTTTTCCAGTTTTTCAAATTAAAATATTTGGAATAATAGTTACTTTCTAAAAAAATATATTGGTAACGGAAATAAATCTGCCAACATTATGACAAGAAATTCATCACGCTAAGAAATATTCACATGTAATATGCATATCATTTCTTGAGAATGCTGTACTGCTGTGCTGAGATTTCATATATAATTATTTTTTTTAGATATTAATTTACTAATTTGCTACGCGTCACCCTCGTGCTGTTAAAAAGCAATATTCTATAATCAAGGAACACATTTTATAAAGGGGGTTCCTTGTTTGCCACAAACTCAAGCGACATTATTGCGGGTGTCCATTTTAATGTCCACCTCAAATAACTTTCTTATTTTTAATTTGAAAAAAGATACGACAGAAAGCATGTAGCGGGGGACATAAGATTGTCATTTTTTCCTGAAGAGGTCACATGAAGGTTACGTGAAGGTCATTTGAATTTCTTAAGAATACCCTATTATTTTTTATTTTAGAATTTTTCGAGTTTAAAACACTATAAATAAACATTTTTCATCAAGCGTTTCAGTTACATTGAAATCATTTTTTTTACATAAACCGTAAAATATCTGTAAAATATTCATTTTTCGATTATCTAACTTTAATATTTTATGTACAAATAAGAGAGGAATCATTAGTGAAAACATATAATTGTTTCGAAGAAAAATATGGAATTGTTAATTGCAAATTACATATTTTTTCCTCGAAACAATTATGTGTTTCTTTACATCAATGATTCCTCTCATTATTTTGTATATAAAAGTATTAAAGTAAGATAATCGAAAATGAATATTTTACAAGATATTTTATGGTTTATATAAAAAATTCAAGCCTCATAACTCGAAAAGCTATTGGATGAAAAAATGTTTATTTATAGTTTGAAAACTCGAGATGAGCTACAAGAATAGGCAAAATATATAGGGTGTTCCATTAAGAAATTCAAAATGATCTTCACGTAATCTTCATGTGACTCTTCAAGATCAAACTAATGATACCACCTTATGCCCCCCTTGAAACCACACAACTTTTGTCTGAAACATCTTTTTTTAAAATTAAAAGTAAGAAAGTTATTTAGGATGAGACATTAAATTGGAACACCCTGTATAAAGTATTAAGATCTTGTGTTATTAGACAAAAAATTTATTAAAGTCAGTATATATCGAGAATAATGTTGTGTCTGATAGATTATTTTTTAAATTTAATTTTTAAAGTCAATACCCCACAACACCTTAGCTCTATAAAAATTGTTTACATGTTAGTAAGCGTTATGATACATATGTTAGCATTCCCAAAGAGATTTCAGATAATGATTGTAAAGTCGCGCCGAGAACTCTGGAAGGTGCGTTAAGTTGTGACAAGATTTGCCAATGGATATTTTCCTCAAAAGACATTCTAATATTCTTGATACGTCGCCTAAGATATATGTTATCAAGAATATTATTAAAATAATTATCAAAGTTTTTCAGCTTTCTTCATTTTCATTTAATAATCTTTGTCTTTTATCCTTATATTTCTTTTTCAATGTCGAAATATAAACAGAATCTAATTTTTTTTATAACATGCCTATTGTGAGATTAATAGTACAGTTTGTAAAAGTAGCTTGGAAAATATTGCTAATCGTATTTAAGGAGCCAGAGATGTCGAAATAACCATCTTCAAAATTTATACATGCTCTGCAAGAATATCAAGTATATGCAGATAGATTTGTGTCCCCCTTCTCCGATAGCAGATTTCTTTATTCAATAGAGTCGGGATGTCAGATAAATATTTAGAAAATAACAGATATAATAAATAAGAACAAATGCACCCAAAAATATAGATAAATAACAAGAGGAAAAAGAGCTAGAAGAAATATAAAAGCGATCTGATAGCGCAAAAACCCGATTAGATTCTGGGTGGAGAGTTGTTTTTTTTACACATTCCTGTATTTTTATAAGATTTTTTTCCTATTGAAAATGCCCAATTCGATAGAAGAATATTTCTTTTTACTTGTTCTTTAGGCTTTAGGCTGTATTTATCCTCAAATAAAAGCACTATCTGTTATGTTGCGAATATATAATGAAAATCTTGATAAACTAAAAACAATATATAAAACTATGTATGTTCTTTAGCAAGCAAATTTGAAATCTAATTTTTCTTACCTTAATGCGTTCGTTTTAGTATAAATAATTTTGAATAGCATGTATAAAGTTGAATTGAATATCACGTCAATCTATTACTAAAAATTAACAATCTTAATTCACATAACATTTTTTTTAGAATGCTCATTGCTTTAAGAGAATAATAAACTGAAATCAAGCTAAACCTAATTCTGAACCTAAAAATCGCTTTTTCAGAACCAAGAGAAATCATAACTTACCGTAATAGTCGAATGCATGAGCTGAGAAGGGGATGGAAAAAAAATGGTATACTTAGTTACAATATATCATAAGAATGCACTACACTAATAATACCTCTCTACACTCAGATCATTAGTTTTCAAATAAAAAATCGATAATAAAATTGTACAAGAGTTCCACAAAAGTATTGAAAAGAAAAAATTTAGTAGTTGTAATACGTTTGATAGTTTAAAAAAGGAATATAATTTATAGAGACGATAATATATATTCAGATGTATATTGCAGATATATAATTTGTTTGTAAAAAAAATAAATAGCTATGAATAAAACTAAAATTTTATCTTAATATGATTAAAGAATGCTGTATATCTTGTAAAAATGATTATGATAATGCTGAATGTAGTTAGGTAGATGTAATTTTGTAAGTTCTTATAATGTGCGGTGCTTCTCGATTCCTAATAAGAGGAAACGTACATATTCAGAATATTTACCATTTTTAGGGTAGTTTATCTTTCATGTTCAACACTTTCATTTAATAGCAATTACAGTGTCAATTAGTTATTGATTAATTATTATGGCAAATAATTATAATTTTTCAAGCTATATTTAATAATAATAGATATTTCGAGTAAACAAGCTGCAATATCGCACTTACATCCCTTGTCACACTTATGCCCACCCCCTAAGTCTCTTTCAAAATTGATTTGCTTATTCTTTTTATTATAATATGAAAAACAATCATCGGTGAAGCAAATAATTTTAGAAGCAATTATCTAAATAAATGTTAGAAATACACGTTAGCAATTAGTATCTTATGAAGCATTAAAAGATGCAACATTAAAAAATATCATAAAAGGAATTATTTTGATATTTTATACATACTTGTGTAGATTATTAAAGATTGTTTATGGATTGTCACGTATTGGATTATTTTTATATATGTATGTGTACTGGAGAAATATTGATAATCGTCATTTTGTGAGCACAAGTATCAATCCTCTGCCAGCATGCATCATCAGTCATGGTATAAGAGTTTTGTCAAAATTTTATTTGCATTCCTAATTCATATGTTTTTCCAAAAAAAAACCTAGACTTTAGGATAGTTAATGTGCTGTGTAACTTTAATTTTTTTCATTTAATTAATTATTCTGTTAAATTACTAAAGCATGAGTAAGCTTTTTTATAATACAACTAAATGGTCATCTGTATGTGGAAGTAAAAGCATGAAACTTTCCTAGAGATAATCGAGATGTACTTATTTGTTTAAATAATATAAAATATATATAAATACATATAATAATATAAATATATATATATATAAAATATACAGAGTATCCAATTTTAAGTGTCCATCCCAAATATCTCTCTCATTTTTGATTTTAGAGAAAAATGGTTTCAGACATGTTTTGTATGGTTTCGAGGGGGCCATAAGAATGATACCATTGATTTGACCTTGAAGAGTCATTTGAAGGTTACGTGAAACATTTTTAAATTACATCCCTTATTTTTTATTACATATTCTTGTAGCTGACCTCGAGAGCTTTCTAAAACACTATAATTAAATGTTTTTTCATTAAATACTTTTCAAGTTATAAAGCTTGAAATCAATATACCTAATTTTACATATTTTTTTCGTACAAAATAATGAGAGGAATCAATTGGTGCAAAAAAAAAACATACAGTTGTTTTTAAGAAAAGATATGGAATTGTTAATTGCAAATTACATATTTTTTTCTTAAAAACAACTATGTTTTTTCTTTACACCAATTGATTTCTCTCATTATTTTGTATATAAATAATGTATATACATAAATAAAATATGTATACACAAATTGTATATACATAAAAGTTTTAAGGTAAGATAATCGAAAAATGAATATTTTACTAGATATTTTATGGTTTATGCAAAATTAAAAAATGATTTCAAGCCTTATAACTTGGAAAGTACTTAATGAAAACTAACTTGTAGTGTTTTGGAAAGCTCTCGAAGTCAGCTACAAGAATATGTAATAAAAAATAAGGGGTGTCATTTAAAAAAATTGAGGTTACTTCAAATGACTCTTCAAGGTCAAATCAGAGTACCATCTTATGGCCCCCGAACCCTTCAAATGTCTGAACTATTTCTCTAAAATCAAAAATTTGGGTGGACACTTAAAATGGGACACCCTGTATATATATTTTAGCTGCTAAGACAGCAAATATAGTACTTACAATTAGAAATTTCCACATACAAAATTCATGTAAAATAGTTCCAATATAAAATTGATTATTTAGCAACTGACATGTAATCTTCATGATTCCTCGTTGTCTTCACATAGTTTGAAATATATATGAAGAACGAAAAATCATAATAGAAAAAATATGCGGAGCAACGTTTTCCAAAGCGCAAAGCACCCCAAAGATTCTACGTTTCTTCACTTGGAATCTGATATATCTCTACCTCCACAATATATTTCTACCTCTATATTATAATGTCGTACAACAATTATGGAAGGGTAGTAAAAAAGTAGACAGAACATACATAGGTAGTTTGGTGCAGACCCACCTTTCCTGGGACGCCACCAGTCAGTCTCAAAGTAGCCTGCGGAGCAAGAGTGAGTTGGTGTTGTTGTTGAACAGGAGGAGTAGATGGTGTATGCAGAGGACGATGTGGACAGTCCTTGTGTCCAACACCGGATGAATCAATCAGATTGTATCGCAAGACAAGGGAATATGCGTATGTTTAATTAACACCGCAAGATCAGTTAGAAAACATATATAAAGAATTTATTTCATATATGTATCTATATATATTTATCTATATATACATATACATATTTTCTTTAGCATTTCCCTTTAGCAGCATGTACTTCAATATAATGAATAATGAATTAGTCAATTATTTAATAAAGAAATAAAAAATAAAAGAATAATTTTCCAAACTAAAATTTAAATTATATTTGAAAATAATGTTATATTATCTTTTTTTTACATAGTAAAGTAGGTGGTATAAAAATAAAATAGATAAAAATTATATATAATTTATTAATTATTAATTATTTATAATTCTCTTTTTATTACCGGAAAAAAAATTGAAATTAATAGTCAGCAAAACATATATATAAATAAGAACTAACTGAATTTGCGGGTGTGTGTGTTATTGAAAAAAAAAAAGATTGTATGTAAGAACGTTGCCACCACCAAAAGAATCATAATTTAAACCAAAGACATACCCAGACTGATTATTATACATATATAAACGTGTATGCTATCATGTATTGATCAATTATATTTACATACATAATTTAAGACACGATAAGAAGAAATACTATTATTTACTTCAATTAAAACTAATTATAATGTTATGATTTGTTTACTTTTTTTATATTGGTTTAAATATATAAATAATCAGCATATATTTAATATACTAATTGATGTTAAATTAAATGCATTAATGTTTTAAGCATTTTTTAAAAGTAATCAATCTTCGATAAATAAATCTCAAGTATCTTAAGTAACAATTAAAGCACTAAAGACAATACTCAATGTTATTTTTTAATGCAGAGTATTGTTTGAATAATAAAAAAATTATGTAAAAGTGTTGAAAAATGTTAATCCCTCATAAATAATATGAAAAAAAAAGAAAAAAAAAAAATACAAAATAGTAATTGCACTGCACTGAATTATTAAATTCATGTTTTGAGAATATGTAAGTTTCCTCACCACTAGAAAATTAATCATAGAAAACAAAAAAGGTTAACTCAATCTTAATGTTATTTATCACTCAAAGAAAACTAAAAAAAAACTTGCACTTGTGTGATTAATCTTATTATTGATTTCATTTATAGTTAACACACAAGGAAATATTGTTAAAACTTTAGTATGTGGTTACAAATTTGTAAACACAATGTTGCAATTGAAAATGATATGTATAATATACTCTCTCTTTTATACACCACCCACTTTACCATAGTCAATCATGTAAATTCCTCGATGTAAAAACTAATGTGTAGGTTGATGATATTTCAGTGATTTTGAAAAACACGCATTGTGAATGTATAAATTTGTGTGTAGACTTATATTAAAGTAAATATTGATAATGGAATTATCTAATAAGTATAAAATAGCAACAAAGACATTAAAAATTACATCATAAAAGATATGATAATATATATATATATCTTGTAATCAACTAATCATATTTCAAGAATTTTCAAAAATCATATTTTATTAATTCTATCAATATTTATGCCTTGAAATATTGTGAATTAAATACCAAGAAAACGTGTTTTCTAATATCTAAATGTTTCTTTGCAAGATTATGAGTGAGATGTAACACTTATGTGCTATAAATAAATAAGAGAAATATTGACTCACCGTCGTGAGATGTATGTGTTGTCTGAATTGTCTGCGTTTGCTTGCTGTAAACAACTGGTTCTTTCGGTGGAATGTTTGTATGTGCCACAGAAACGATTGTGAGCTCTCGATTCTTCCTTCGGCTTGCACTGCTTTGTGCCAGGAGAAAATTATATAAAAATCGTTTTCAAAAATAAATATACAGGGTGTTCTCCCGGGTTAAATGGCTAAACTTAAAATATAAATTTGGGACTTCAAAACAAGCAAAAATTTCCTCTGGAAGTTTACTCGCAAACGCTTCGTTCAAGAGATACGACTTGTTAAGTTACAGAACCATAGGAATGAATAATACCGAAATATTTCTGTTTCGTTTTTGTTTTGAAGATTGAAGGTCATTAATCAGGTCATCTATTAATGACCTTCAATCATTACAACGGAGGATAGTACAAGCGTGCAAAGAAATTACAGATGTACAATGTCAGTCATCCACTCGTTCTGTGATCCATAGGTGAAATACTTGGAGACTATCATTTTGAACAAAACATTTAATAATTATAAATTTTGGTTACTGTAAAGCAATAAAAAAAGCAATAAAAAAGATAAATCTAAATTATTTCGAGTCATTATTCATTTCTATGGTTCTGTAAATTAACAAGTCGATATCTCTTGAACGAAGCGTTTGCGAGCAAACTTCCAGAGGAAATTTTTGCTTGTTTTGAGGTCCCAAATTTATATTTTAAGTTTGGCCAATCCGGGAACACCCTATACAGGGTGTCCTAGACCACTCGTACACCCCTTTTCTTTCAAAAATTAAGCATTTTAGAGAAAAACGTTTTCGACAAAAATTGTATGGTTTTGAGGGGAACATAAGATGGTGTCATTGGTTTGACCTTGGATGATATCGTTAAGGTCAGGTCAAAGACACCTTTAATTTTTTATATGGATCCATCTATTTTTTATTGCATATTCTTATAGCTTATGTCGAGAGCTTTCCAAAACACTATAATAAAGTATTTTTTCATCAAGTACTTTTCGAGTTATGAGGCTTGAAATCATTTCTTAATTTTGCATAAACCATAAAATATCTAGTAAAATATTCATTTTTCGATTATCTTGCTTTAATATTTTTACAAGTACAAAATAATGACAGTAATCAATGGGTGTAAAGAACACAGTTGTTTTTAAGAAAAAATATGTAATTGTTAATTGCAAATTACATATTTTTTCTTCTAAACAATTATGTGTTTTCTTCTTATTATTTTGTATATAAAAGTATGAAGGTAAGATAATCGAAAAATGAATATTTTACTAGATGTGGGCGGTGTATAAAGATATATTACGGTTTAAAACCATACAATTTTTGTCGAAAACGTTTTTCTCTAAAATGCTTAGTTTTTGAAAGAAAAGGGATGTATGAATGGTCCAGGACACCCTGTATAAAAGATATTCAAATCATATAAATACCTTTGAGCAGAATTTATGCTAGAAGGTTGCAAACTGGCATCTGGTGTAGCATTGGCACTTTGTTCAGGCGTTAATGAACTCATACTAGATAAACTAGATAGTACATCTAGAAATAAACAAAAATAAATATATAAATATATATAAATTATATATAAATATATAATAATGTTATATAAGGAAAAGCATATAACATGTGTGCAATCAAATAGATTATAATTATATACCTGATACCGGTGCTACACCCAAGGAAGACAGCATCGCGTCTATCTCCTTCCGCTGATCTTTATCCGTACCAGCAGCCCTGACAGTTGCCTCCTCTACCTATAATTCATAAAAATCATTTTAATATCACAATAATTACATGTATATTTTAATATCACAATAATTACATGTATATTTTAATATCACAATAATTACATGAATATTTTTATATCTATATGAACAATTATTTTTTAATAATGAAACACTTATGTTCATCTCTTACATCTTTCTGTTCTTTTTCCCTTCTACGTCTTTCCTTTTCTTCCCTAATAGCTTGCAACTTTGCCTTCTTCCTCTCCAACTCAGCTTTCCGATCAGACATCATCTTGTCGTATAGTAATCAATACCTGAGAGAAGTATTACAAATTTTATATTAGAAATTTTTTTATTCGTATATTCAAGATAAGAGAGAGAGAAGAGCGCACATATTTATTTTCGAAATATTTATTTAATAATTTTCGAAATATTTATTTAATAATTTTCGAATATTTATTTATTAACGAAACGTGTACATTTCAGAAAAATATCATATCTGCATTATAACTAGGAAAGGAAACAACGCCAATAAAAGCTCAGTTATTGATCTTTCAGTGACGTCAACCTCGTCCAAATCGTTAAGTCGGCAATGGGTTAAATTTATGCGAACGATATATTTTTTCTTGCTCAATCGTGATATTTCTCAAATTATTGTTCGTAGAACATGCAGGACAAATTTATCGGTATTTAAGCTCGCGGTCGAACTTCGAATAATGAAGTTGCAACTCGATCAAGTTTGGGCGATGCCGATATAACGGCACTACTTACGACCTCACACGATTTAGAAATTATGAAAATGAAGTAGAAAATGGAGATTTCCTACCTTCGTTATAAATATATATTTACGTGGTGACAGAATCGATGGAAAAGTATTTTATTCAGTCAAATCTACATTATTTTAACGACTGACGTGTAATTTCACAAGATCTTCTCTGCGACAAGCCCGTCTAACTGCCAGACCTCTATGCGAGTGTCAGCTGTCGGCTGTCAGAAAAATAAATCGAACGTTTCGATCGCCATCTACCTGCATTTCCACTTTTTGGAACTTTATAGGATAACCGCAACTTACTCACTGTTGGTAAAATATTCACTTTCAATATGTCTAAATTAAATTGTGATAAACACTGCCATTATTATTGTACAATTGCAACAAAATGCCGCGATTAATTTTACTTTAGTTTTTTTAGATGTTCTTTCAATTTATTAGCTGAAAGTTAGAATTGCGATTTTTTTAGTTTTGGGAAATTTATTTTTTTATTTATAATATTATATAATTGTAATTATAATTATATTTATATAATATATAATTATATTTATATATATAATAATAATTATATAATTATACAGGGTGTCTCATTTTAATTTCCTCAGGCAAATATTTCAGAAAATAATGAAAAATCGAAAAAATGTTTCAGACAAAAGTTGTATGGTTTCTAGAGGGGGACATAAGATGCTGCCGTTAGTTTGACCTTGAAGAGTCACATGAAGGTTACATGAAGGTCATTTTGAATTTCTTAAATGGAACACCCTATATATTTTTGCACATTCTTGTAGCTTATCTCGACATCTTTCCACTATAAATAAACATTTTTTCATCAAGTACTTTTTGAGTTATGAGGTTTTTACCTTAATATTTTTATGTACAAAATAATGAGAGGAATCAATTGGTGTAAAGAAAACACATAATTGTTTCGAAGAAAAAAATATGTAATTTGCAATTAACAATTTCATATTTTTTCTTTAAAACAACTATTAAGGTAAGATAATCGAAAAATGGATATTTTACAAGATATTTTATGGTTTATGAAAAATTAAGAAATGATTTCAAGCATCATAACTCGAAAAATGACTCGAAAAGTACTTGATAAAAAAATGTTTATAGTGTTTTGGAAAGCTATCGAGATAAGCTACAAGAATACGCAAAAAATATATAGGGTGTTCCATTTAAGAAATTCAAAATGACCTTCACATAATCTTCGTGACTCTTCAAGGTCAAACTAATGGCATCATCTTTTGTCCCCTTAGAAACCATACAACTTTTGTCTAAAACATTTTTTCGATTTTTCATTATTTTCCGAAATATTTGCCTGGAGAAATTAAAATGAGACACCCTGTATATTATATAATATTTGTATAATATACATATATGTGTATATGTATACATATATATGTGTTTGAAAATATTAAAGTACAAGTAAAATTTTTATTTTTCACAGAATAATTTATAAATGGAATCGTTATGTGTGTTAACATTTTATGACAATCTAATTACATTGCTCAGATGTCGCTATCTCATACTATTGTCGATACATAATACGTACATGACATTTATATTTTTCTTATGTTTCTACGTGCTCTTTTAACATTAAAAAAATATGTATTCAACACAATTATTTTTTTCCCTTCTCAGAGTTTATAGGTCTCACTTCGATTACATTTCAGTCTCTTAAAAAGGTCGTCAAAATGCTAATCCTAGGCGGCGTGAAAACCTAGTTTAACACATGCCCAGCAGCGTTTAAAAGTTACGTAATTCCGGTGTTGTTTTAGCACCAGTTCTTCAGTAGTTACAGTTACAGTCTACGTCTGAATGAGTTCTGACTCTTAAATTATTACAATGTCATCTCAATATTGCTTCAAAATAATTCATTAACTGGAACATACAAAATATAATATTCAATCGCAGCGAATAATCCAAAATAAATCGAGGAAGAAATTATTTATAATAAAAAATTATTTATAAATATAAAAATGATTTATAATAAAAAATTATTTATACAGAAAACTGGCTAAACAAAACTTCAATATTAAGTTGATTGAACAAATCTTGTAATTATTAGCTTAAAGCGAGGAAAGTATCTAATTGACTTAATATAAATGGGATTAATAAAAATTATCAATATATTACACTTTATTAACGTATAATCTGTTAAATTAATTTAATATTTTTTCAACGAATATGAATCTCCAGTTTTCTTTATTCAAGTAACTTTTTTCCGTTCGCGCATTATAAAAATTAAATTAATTTGCGAATGTAATTTTCGACGAAAATTGAAATTTTTGATCAATAAAAATTATTTATTCAAGTACTTAACGCGTGTGCATAATATGACGAGGATTTTACGAGCGAATTTATTTCTCGCCAATTATTTCACAGAACGTGAAACGCGCGTTACAGATATACATAATAGCGATTGATGTAACGCAAATAACATACTTTACCGTTCCCCCTCGCTGAGTGCTTGTAAATCTGCATTCGTGATTCCATTCGTTAGATTCTCAATCGGTCCGGCTTTCTAAATTGGTATGAGGGCTAGAATTCTCGGTGATCGCATGCTTTCTCCTCCCTTTCCACTCGCGCAAAAAAAAAAGATAAAAAAAACGCGAAAAAAATTGCTCCGCGGGAACTTTCGTAATGCACCATGTAATATAGAGCAATTGCTTTTTCGTGGAAGCGGGCGCGCCGTCGAATCCGAAGACTTAGGGGGTGCGGGACGAACGAAAGGGTGGGCGAGGGTGGTTTTCAGGATGATCGTGGAGGAACGGTAGCATCGAGACACACGATCAAAAAGAAACTTCTAAATTCAGCCACGCGAAATTAGCTTGACACTAATTCCACGGGGGAGCATGGGCAAGGCTAAGAAGTCAGCCAGAAAAGATTGGCCTGCGGGGGAGAGAGGAGGGAGGATTAAGGCGACCTCGCGTGATCCCTCATACCGACTTTGCGTGTCGAAGTCTGATTTGCTTTGTTGAATCAAGTGTACACGGGGGTTGTTCGCTCGGAAAGGCGAGGAGAACGAGATAGTATGCGGAGAGTCACCTCCTCCCTTTATCCATCCGTTCTCTTCTTCGGCCCACCCTTCACCCCCTGCGTCGGCTCCGCTTCCATCATTTTCGTCGGCAATTAGATCGCCAATGGAAACTCGTCCGACTTGTCAGTCTCTTCACCGCTCTCTTCCGAGGGAGTATTTTAAACTGACGTTATCGCTGCTGGCTGACATATCAGCTGCATCTTTATTTAGCTCGTTCATCAGATCGAATCCGTCCGTTTTGAATCATCGATATATCGTTAATTAGCTGCGTTGGAACGAGATCAGAAGACGGATTGAAAGTGGACGTATCACAATAAGAATTTTACGGAGGTATTTAAGAGGATCGTTAAAACTGTATTAATTATTTGAATATTTTTAATATTATTCAAATAAATAACAGAGTCCAAAATGTGCAATTTTAGATAATTCCTGACTCGCACTGAGAAAAATCATTTGATTGTACTAACAAGACGTATATAATTGAAGGCATTTTGGTTCAATCAAACAAGAATTTCTAGTTATCATAATAAGATTCGATTTTTTTATAACTACCCAGAGAGAAATGACTCATCGATATCTAATTGACATCGAAATCATCAACATTATATCGTATCGAAATAATACTCGAAATTTGAAGCTTATTTCAAAGTTTGTGCTCTATGACATTATTAAAGGAAAAGATTATTTGTGACACGAATTCATCGCCAAATTCTTATAAATATAGCAAATTTATGTATTTTTTAAGAGACATCGATATTGTATAATTTTGACATCGATTTCGATGCTATTTCCATTTGTTTTTTTCTTAAACCATTATAAAATGCAAATATAAGTGAAAAATTATGTTCTATCGCCAGACTTTGATAATGTAAAGATAATTTTAATTGAGAGAAATAAATAGTTATTTATTTCAACTTTTAATTGAATTTTTACTTGTATTATAATAAAAAAAAATTAACATACGAATCTTTTTCCATTATATATCGAAATAAATTAATATTTCAATTATGTGTCACTATATATATATATATATATATATATATATATATATATATTTATATTCGATAATATTTAGTAAGACTAGATTTGTAGTTTAACAGTTATAATTTAATGTTTGTAATTTAATAGTTCAGTTTTAATTAATGTAAGTTAATTATAATTATATCTGTTATAAATAAATTTATACAAATGTTGATTGAATTGCATTTATACTAACAAAGGACAACAAAACGATAATTTTTAACATATTTTACGAATAGTATTAAACACATAGTGAAATGTAAATAAATTAATTTATCTTGATGTTTATAATACAAGAAAAAGATTTACATTTTTTTACTTCTTAATTAAATATATAGTTATGTAATATAGTGAGGAAAAAGGAATAATCAATATTGAATCGAAATCGATTTATTCTGAGTCGAAAACTCATCAAAAGTTGTGACACATAAATCAATCGAAATCGATGACATATCATTTAATTTTTAATATATGTTTTCGACGTTGATTCGATGAGTAATTTCTCGCTAGATAGAACGTTTAATAGATCTTACTATAAGGATTTGGTTAGTATTTTCTGGTTGGATCTATAAAATTTCTTGTTACATTAATTTCTTTGCTTGCTTTTTAATTTACTCGTATTCAATATTTGCCATGAAATGTATATAAAGAATTAATATTAACATTAAATCCAAAGTATATTCTTTTTCTCTTACAAGCAGTAGTGCCAGAAAGAGGAGCTAGCTCTTTAATTGTGTGTATTTGAACTGCATCCTCTTCTCGCATCATTGTTTATCAGTTTAATTTCTAACAAACTGAATTTAAAATAATTTATTCAATAATCTGGATTGAATTTATCCAATAATCTTGTTGGAATTTAAAATATTAAACAGACTTTTGAGATTAGATCGAAAAAATTTTAGACGACTTGGTGCTGGCGAGTTTAATATTATTAATCAGAAAATTTGATAAATTTAACAGGAAAAAATTAATCAAATTCATCTGATAATTCCTACAAGAATTCTGGTTCGTCCATTTTCCAACAAACATACTGGTTGAATCTACCAGAATTCTAATTAATGCAATCAGATTTTTTCTCAGTGCAGTTTAATTTCTAACAAACTGAATTTGAAATAATTTATTCAATAATCTGGATTGAATTTATCCAATAATCTTGTTGGAATTCAAAATATTAAACAGACTTTTGAGATTAGATCGAAAAAATTTTAGACGACTTGGTGCTGGCGAGTTTAATATTATTAATATTATTAAGCAGAAAATTTTGTAAATTTAAGGAAGAAATTAATCAGATTTATCTGGTAATTCCTACAAGAATTCTGGTTCGTCTATTTTCCTACAAACATACTGGTCGAATCTACCAGAATTCTAAATGCAACCAGATTTTTTTCTCAGTGCGGTCTCACATTTTATAGTTTGTTTACTACTTAGGTTAATACTACAACGTTCGTAATAAAATAAGAAGGATGTTCAATTCTGATTCGACGGTAGGTTTAATCTTAATAGTTAATATATATTTCGCAAGTGTAATTTTCGCCAACGAGTTTCGCGGTCGATAAATAAAGATTTATCGAGCAGTAACAGCCGCAGAGACCATGTAGAGACGATAGATTCGAAAATTATCTCGCTTTGTGGCTTGTTCAATGGAGCCTGAAAATAATAGCTCATGGAACGTATCTACGATTATTTTTGGAATTTAACGTATAGAGGTAGATCGATTTATAGCGGCTGTCGTGGCTCTTTGCGGAAGATAGATGAATTGAAATTCTTTTCATTTCATCTTGCTTCGTCTATTTGTAACCTGGTCGAAACAACATTTTCGCGTAATGGTAACACAATTTTTTTCTCTAGATTATATCTTCGGTTGGCAGGAGAGATAGACATCATCTTCGCATAAATCAGCTGCGCGGAACCGAGTCCACGTGGCAATTAATTATAGAAGTGCCATGCAACCGTCATATCTGGGTTGTCGGTTCAGAGCTCGTATGGCTTCACGGACGTGCGGTTTTGATATCTCTCAAACATTTCGTCAGATGAGCGGACATACTGCTTCGTATGTGTGTTTGTGTAAACATATATATGCATCTCTCTCTCTCTCTCTCTCTCTGTAAATATGTGTATATATGTATGCTTATACGTGGCAAGTGGCATCTACACGGATTCCCTTTCGCATTACGGCATTTCTGTTCATCGTACCGGAAACGGTATAGTCCGGTCATCTCTATCTTGTAGATCCCACATCTTCTCTCTTTCTCCTTTTCCAGCTCTCTTCCAACAGATAAGTGAAAAGCTAGCAGGACGCGTAGGTCGAAGTTTTGGTGGATTTACGGAATCTCAAATTCGTACCGGCGTAAGCGGATCTGGCCTCTCTCTGGTCAAACGGGTAAAGGTCGACCTTGTCGCGGCCGGGCAGCCAGCTTTTGCGGAATGAGACGGAGATGTCCTCCTTCACCCCTACCACAGATAGGAAAATACGAACGAGAGGACGAAGAGGATGGAAACGAACCCCACATTCGGGGCCGCAGACTACGGCTGATGAACCACCTGGTGGACGCGCGCACCGCTTCGAAAAGCCAGAAAGCAAAGTTCCAGCAACCATATCTTGCGTCCATTCGCCTGGTCCCCGGCGCATTTCCCCCTATCTCTTTCTCCATAAGCTTTTCAATGCTCTCAATCGTCTTCGTACGTTTCATCCCTTAATGCTTTTAACGTTTGTCCTCACGCAGTTAGTATGTAACGATTCAAATAATGGACTATTTGCGGAGATTTGTCAGTGTCCGAGCAACTTGAGATATGCTGTGATGCGTTTGCACTTTCGTGTGTTTGTAGGGGGATCTACAGACTGTGAAATTCATCCCATTTAGGGAGACCAATTCGATCGCTTATAATGAAAGATGTGCAAATATACAATTATTATTTACATTTTATTTATTAAAATATTGTCAGCGTGTCAATGTTGCAGTGACATTTAACTGGATTGTTGAATTTTACGATAATACTAGAGACCCTCTAATCAGAGTCACGAAATAACGTCTCCAATTTTGATTGGTGTTTTTACTAAATAATTTAAAATTACAAACATGCCTGGTTGTTCCGCATTAAATTGCAATAATTCAACTGAAAAGGATATGAAAGTTTTTCCACGCGATAAAAAACGAAGAGCAAAATGGGCAGCAAATGTGAGACAAAAAAATTGGAATCCGACCAATATTTCATTTCTCTGTTAGGTTATTTTTTAACGTTAATCATCTTATCTAAGTTATTTAAATAAAATAATCTATACTTATTTATTTTAATGCAGTTTTATACTTGATTGCCACATCATAAAAAAGAAAATATTTAATAAATACGCTGTATTTAGATATAAAATTGCATATAAAAAACACAAAGAAAAAAAGAAACATTTTGATAGTAAAACTATGATGTAATATATAATATTTAAGACAAAAATAAAAGTTTATTTTTCATTCATGTCGTTTGTTTATTATTTATTTCAAATATTCAAATTAAATTTATTTTCTGCCATATATTTCCTGTTTTATTAAAAATATGGTGTTGCCGATCCAATCTTATTGACATTATTTCGTGACTCTGGTTAGAGGGTTAGGTTAAGTCTCTATAAAATTCATCCCATTTAGGGAGACCAATTCGATCGCTCAAGAAGATGTGCAAATATACAATTATTATTTACATTTTATTTATTAAAATATTGTCAGCATGTCAACATGATGCAGTGACATTTAACTGGACTGTTGAATTTTACGATAATACCGTTCACACGCGCCAATTATGGAATCTAACGACGTGAAAAAAATTGTAATTAAATGGCGTTAAAAAACATAACGCGATTATAAATCTCGTTGATATCGCGCCTCTTTGAATATCGTCACTAATCTCAATTAACTGCAGCACAAAATAAGGACAAACACGATTTCCCGAACGTGAACTGTATAACGAAACAGCGGTCGATTAATCACAGATTCGGCACGCTTCTCGTCTCCTTTCTCCATTAATCTTTGATACCACGGACAAAAAATAGGACACGATCGCCATATCGTATCGCTAGTAAAATACTCGCAAATAACACCGTGCGAAAACAAGCGTTTCGTTTATCCGCGGGAGCATACACGGCATACGGAATTAGTATTCAAAGCCCCGATAATATCGGGCTTAACGAGACTTCTATATCAGGAAACTCACGAGGTATTGATTTTACAAAGTCGCTGGGCAAGCGGCGGTGGCACACAAGACTCGTTCGTTCATCGGCGAATTAGCGTCGATGAACTTTTCTGAATCTCAGGCTCCCAAGTCCGTCGATCCCCTGTCCCCATACCCTTTTTCATACACACCGATCGCTCTTAAGTAGATGGAACGAATTGCAAATAACTGTCGACAATGGTGAGCATTCCGTCCGAACGACGTAATTATACGGCTTTGCGATCCACAGAGATACGGTGGTAATCATGGATTTTTGCGCGATGCATAAAAAGAGATTGAGAACTCATTCGGTAAAGGGAAGAGGATCCGATTGTAAAAGGGGTTAGCTGCACGATAGTGTTTCAGGTAATGCGATGAGTAAGGCGAGTGTGTGTTGCGGTAACTTCAGGGAATATCGGACTTGATTTCGATATTTTTTGAAGAGTTCAAATCCTGAAACTCACCGGGGAATTAAGAAGCGCTGTGTATCATAAATGTTAATTTTTTTTTAATATTACACTGATAAAAAAATCGATGATAAAATTGACTATACCCATACAGCACAGAAGCTTGCTGCAACGTTGCTGCAATGTTACACTATTGCTTACTGCAGTGCAATGTTGCAGCAATAATGCAGAGACATTATTTTGTAATATTACTTTGGCAATGTTGCAGCAACGTTTTAACATAGCGAAAATGTATAACATATATGTGTTTCTTTACTTGCGGCGACACCTAATTTAACTAACTCGTATTCGAATTCATCTAAGATGGATATAAGGTTTACAAAGATTTAATGTAGTAATTATATTTCTTGTCTTGTGTCAGTTTAATTTCTGGCGATAAACTGACTTGATTTACTTAATATTCTGAATCCTAATAAGGGATCTAGATTAAACAAATAATTTGTTTAATAATCTGGATCCTTCATTGGGTTTCAGAATATTAAACAGATTTTTCTTAATTGAATGAGTAAATAGGAAATAATTCATTTGTTGCACGTATTAAAATATTCTAGTGTCGAATGTATGTAAAATAATTGTATGTAATATTATTGAGATAAATATTTAAGAAACATCTGATAAAAACGCTAATAGATGTTTTTTTAAAGGCATTTTTTTCCTATTTTTCTTAAACATTTTTTTATATTTTCAAAGTTTATTTAAAAATGTCTGCATTTGTAGCAAAACGCGATTTAATATTACAAATACGTTGCACCGTAACATTACTGCAATATTGCATTGCAATATTTCTACAAGCGGACATTTTACCGTTGCTGCAATATTGCAGCAACGTTACAGCAACATTTTGCAACATTTCTGCAATGTTGCAATCTTGCAAAGAAATATTTCTGCAATGTTACTGCAATATTTTTATGCCGTATGGGATAATTATATGATAAAAAAAATTATAATAGTTAGAATACTCATTTTTATAATAAATTTTACTATAATACTGGTAATATAAATTATATACGCATGGTACCGAGAAACATTGAAACTTTTTACTATAATTTATAATAATTTCAAATATCATATAAATAAAAAATGAAAGAAAGGAATGATACATATAATTTTACTATTCATATAGTCATTGTAACATTAATAATGGTAAATATTACTATATTATCTTTCATTTAGATATTAATATAGTTTAATATAGTTAGATATTAATATAGTTTCGCTTAGATATTAATACAGTAGTAATAAATGAACAAAATTATAATAACAGTTATATCTAAATAGTACGTGAAACCTGATGAATAGCACATTTAACAACATAAAACTTATTATTTGGAATGATTGTATGTGGCACATGTTTCTTCCCTTGCCATTATGCGGCGCACTATTCTTAACTTTTCTCATATTCAATATTTAACATAAAATGTATATAAAAGAACTAATATTAAATACGTAAGATCTAAAGTATATTTTTTCCTTTTGGCAGTAATGCGAGAAAGAGAATGCTACTCACACGTAGGTTCTCGGATTGTATGCATGTGAGCATCCTCTTTCTGACACATCACTGTTTATCAGTTTAATTTCAGACAAATTGAAAATTTAAAATAATTTATTTAATAATCTGGATTCCTTGTTAGGATTCGGAATATTAAACAGATTATTTGAAATTATAGACGGAAAAGAACTTTTAAACGACTTGATGCTGCGTATATTAAAAATCTGTAATATACGTAACATATATTACATAGATTTTCAGTATTGATAGTGAATTTCGGAACACTACGTATACCATAACCATATGGTTACATGAAATGGCTATTATGATTTTACGAACTATATTTTTATGTTATATTAACTATATTTTTATAATAAAATGCACTATTATATATGCTTGGCATCTTAAGATATTATAAATTATAATAAAATTATAATAATTTCAACTATAATTTTTTATCAGTATACATTCGATATACATATATTTATTTTTCCCGTGTGTTAATTACCTAGATTTGCTAAAATATCCATAATTTCATTAAAAGTCACGATATCAAATGCAATATTAAATGCAATTATAACGTGACAATGATGATAATATCATTTTTTGATTTTTGGATAAGAATCTACTAGCATATTTTCCCAGAAAAAAGGCAAAAAGACTGAGAAATATGAGCATTTCTGGAATGGTTTTATACGTCACATTAGTTCTCACGTAGTATAGAATACGCGTCCCACCAGAGAACTTCATATCCCTCATAATCAGTATCGTACGCTAAAGTTATGGCAACTCCGCACCGTACGCACATAATTTATTCGAGTGTTCTCGTTTAGGTGTACTCTATAAACACCGTTTAACGTCACTGAATTTTTCCTTCCGCGCGCCATAAAATTATGTAACAAATTAATAAGCCAACTCAACGACGGGGATATTTTTCATTATGTTTTAAATCAATTTTCTCGTCGTTTCCCGTATAATTATTTACGATGATTAAAATAAATCGCTCGGCTGCGTTTGAAAAAGAAATATCTTAATAAAAATTTCGGCTACATAATTATTTAATTGAATAATTACGCGATACTTCAATTTTATTTCACTTCCGTCATATATAAATTACAACTCGTCACTCATTCAACTCATTAAAAAATTCATGACTGCATATGTCAGAGAGTTATTTCTAATATTGAAAAAAAAAATCATTATTCTTCAATCCACATGCTATAAAAATACATTAGGTATAAAGTATTTCCACGAGAGGGAAAAGAATATAAATATAAATTAATATTCAAATAAATTAGCATTATTCATAGGATTAATCCGTTATCCGATGTGTGATAGACGTTACTTAATATTTACGAAATTATCTTACATATCCGGCACAGAAACGTCGAGTTTGCAAGATTCACCGGTCGTGAATACACGCGGTGGTGCGCGCAGGATTCTACTTATCAATCTAGGATTAGTCTGCACCCTTGCGCGCAGGTTATCCCGAGGTAATGCTCTCGTAATGAACGTTACTCATCAGCATGCAGCGGTATTATCCTGGTAGGAATATCGCGGGCCATTAATATCTGCTTTCCGATACTGCGCGGATTATATGAGTTAACTATTAAAACGAATTTGTGTGCATAATGACGCGGCGTGAAAAACGAGGAGAAGGCGCGATAAACAAACGCTCGATAAAAAAAAAAATACCCGAGGCTCGAGAATCATTAATTTTGAATACAGATTAATGCAATGCAGCGAATAACGAAGTAGTCTGATCAGCTATTGCTTTTCACATTAGTTTTTCGATGTAGGTGATTCTTATTTTGTTCAGGAAACCTTCGATTTATTTCCAGTGTTTGCTGGTATCTAGATAAAATTATCTAGATAATCATCTAAATAAAGAAATGGATTATTTTTATCTTTAACTAGATGAAGAAATACAAAGTATCTTTATCTTTATCTTAGATGAAAAATATATGTCATCTTATCTAAAAATTGTCTAAGATGACGTTTCATTATGCAAAAAAAGTTTTCCAGGCAAGCTTCTAAAAATCTATCTAAAATATCTAAAATATATTTTTTATATTATTATTATTAATATATTATAAATATATTATAAATATAAATTAATAAATAAATATTTATCATATTATTTATATATCTTTTTGCTATTATTTCTTTATAATATTAAATATTCTTTAGGAAAGAAGAAAGAATATGTGTTTATGATTTTAATATCCCATTTATAACCTGCGTCACATTTTTTACAAATATTTATAGTCTTCTAAAATAAACAAAAATATCTAGATAATTATCTAGATTACCGCAATTATCTCATCTTTTATCTAGATTATAAAAGCAAAATCATCTTTATCTCATCTAAGATAAATTTACAAACTTTTATCTTTATCTTTATCTAAATAATTTTGAAATTATCTACAGCAAACTGACTGATTCACTTTTATAAATTAAATAGAGAGTAAGATAAATGTTGCAAACTAACAATACGTTATTTCAATATTCATCTTAGATTAAAAAATGCGTCTTCCTTTATTTAGATTTCTCGAAAGAAATTTAATTATAATTAAATATGGTAGAACGATTTAGCTGTTACTTTAATTATCTCATCTTTTATCTAGATTATTGCAATAATTATCTCATCTTTCATCTAGATTAAGTAAAAGCAAAATCATCTTTACCTCATCTGAGATAAATTTACAGATTTTTTTTTTATCTTTATCTAGATAATTTTGAAATTATCTATAGCAAATACTGTCTATTTCTAATATCGATGCTGCGCTTGATGAATTATGAATTAAATTTCATGTCTCTCTGTCGTAAGATAATTTTAAATATTAAGTAACGTCTATCACACACGCACACGCACACATTGAGTAATGATATAATCCGATATAAATAACATTCATTTATTTAGAGATACTAACTCTTTTTCTCTCGTAAAAATATACTTCATTCCTACATATTTTTATATAGCATACGGATTATAAATATATATTCCAACCATATAAATATATTATAACCAAACCAATCCTCTTTTCCTTTGTATCTCTCCCGTAATATGTGGAGGCGATTCATGAATGGAAACCGAGGGTGCGGCACGTACGTCGAATTATTTCGCTCGTGTGAATTTTTACTTCGTGCTCGAAATCACGAACGCATGCCGTGATCTTATCCATAATCGCGTCCTACACACCTGGGACCTATGACCAGCTTGAGCAGATGCTATTATTGTTACAGAAGCGACCTACGATGAATAGTGACCTTTGTGCGCTATTATTGCCTCGTACTCTCGTTTTTATAGAACTCCTACTGGAGAGAATACTCTATTTAGCCTTTGCTTAATTTAACTTCGAAGGATTCAGTAGGTTACCCTTGTTACAGTTGTTTGAATCTACATTCAAAAGTTCAATTGAGCTGGAATTTTCAATGGTACATATTATGCTGTCAAAGTTTCGATGCAGTAACAAAAAACATGTTCGCTATGAATCAATTAATTTGATTTTGAAAACGGTAAAGTTATAATTACTTCTCGCGAATGATACAGATTAAATTTCTGAATGGAAGATTTTAAATATAATCATAATTATATTCTCGTATTGTTATGTATAATATATGTACACATTCGCGTTATAATGAAGCGTTATTAATTAATTACAGTTAAAATAGCGAACATAATTAAATTAGCGAATACAATGAGATAGCAATTTGTTATCTTATATATCCATTTTCGATCTGTTGCTCAACTTTTCGTACATAGCGACACGCGTACACATGGATTCAAGTTATATACCACGCCAATGGTGTGAATGGAGGGTGGATGCGACGCCCACGACATACACATATACATATACGCACGAATATAGTCGATTTTCATTCATGTATCTGCGATGTTTCGTAAAATCTTACTCTAGCATATCGCAAATATGTGTATGCTCATATGTATAAAAAGATTCAATGCTGATGAATCGAGTAGTTGATTATTACACGGAGAAAAAAATCTGATTGCATTAATTAGAATTCTGGTAGATTCAACCAATATATTTGTTGGAAAATGAACCAGAATTCTTGTAGGAATTACCGGATGAATCTGATTAATTTTTTCCTGTTAAATTTACGAAATTTTCTCGAAATTAATAATATTAAACTCACCTCAGCACCAAGTCGTCTAAATTTTTTTCCATCTAATTTCAAAAGTCTGTTTAATATTTTGAATTCCAATAAGATTATTGGATAAATTCAATCCAGATTATTGAATAAATTATTTTAAATTTAGTTTGTTAGAAATTAAATTGCACTGAGAAAAAAATTTCGTTGCATTAATTAGAATTCTACCAAATTTTCTGGTTAATAATATTAAACACGACCAGCACCAAGTCTAAAATTTTATCGATCTAATCTCCAAAGTCTGTTTAATATTTTGAATTTCAATAAGATTATTGGATAAATTCAATCCAGATTATTGAATAAATTATTTTAAATTCAGTTTGTTAGAAATTAAACTACACTGAGAAAAAATCTGGTTGTATTAATTAGAATTCTGGTAGATTCAACCAGTATGTTTGTTGGAAAATGGACGAACCAGAATTCTTATAGGAATTACCAGATGAATCTGATTAATTTCTTCCTGTTAAATTTACTAAATTTTCTCGTTAATAATACTAAATTCACTCCAACCCAGCACCAAGACATCTAATCTTCGATCTAAATTTTTTCGATCTAATCTCAAAAGTCTGTTTAATATTTTCAATTTCAACAAGATTATTGGATAAATTCAATCCAGATTATTGAATAAATTATTTTAAATTTATATTAAATTATAGTTTGTTAGAAATTAAACTGATAAACTAGAAATTCTTGTTTGATTTAACGAAAATGCCTTTAATTATACACTGAAGAAAAAATTATCTTGAAATAAAAAAATTTTAGTTAACTCGAGAAAGCTATTTATTCGGTGGGTACTAATCACGTATTTACTTGTATTCTGTTTGCTTAAATTAAGTATATTTATATACAAGTTAAGTATATTTATATACATATGTTTAAAAATATATATATGTTTAAAAAAATATAATTTTTAGTTAAATATTTTTATTTTAATTTTACAAAATATTTATTAAAAATTTTTATTAAAATGCAATTTATTAAATATTTATTAAAATACATTTTTTATTCCCAAAAGTTTTAAATATTTTAATTTTAAAAAGTAATATATTTAATTTATTAAATTATAGTATAAATTTTACGAAAATAGTATTTAAATATAAAAAATATATAAATGATAATAAATATATAAATGATAATACTCAATATAACATGCATATTTAGTTAAAATTAAATATTTTTGCTTAAATGAAATAAACAATTCCTTGCATTTAAAGCAAAAGTTCCAAGAAAACAAATTTATTTGATTTAAAAAAATTTTTCCCTCAGTGTATACGTCTTGTTGCTACAATAAAACGATTTTTCTCAGTGTACTAACTTATCTGTTGTACATCGGAGGATAATAAAATTGCATAGTTTCGGTTTAGGAAAAATACACGTTTCTATATATCTCGTATATGTAACTAATTAATCACGCATGGAATACTCGCAATCCATTTTAAAGTTGCAATTAATAATAACTCCCTGATCTGTCTCGTCTTTTGTGACGCAACACAAACATGTTAAACTGTCAGTCGTTTATTTTTTCCGAATCATTCCCCGTCTGGTGACGTGTATTTGGCCAGAAATAAAATTTATCGCCATCGATTTCTAATCTCCAATTCAACGGAAATTTGTTCGGACGTATACATTTCAGTGTGTGAAAAGTTATGGCTCTTATCTTCATCGAAGTATGATGTATGACTCGCCGCGTGTGTGCGTTGCACCTATAATATAGTTTAACCATATTATTTCATCACAGCATCGTGAAAACGTCGCGCGTAACAAAGCCGAGGAAACTGGTACAAAACTAATATTGCATCGCCACCGCGTGAAACGTCATCTTTTATCACTATTCTCTGTCTTTATTATTACGTATACAGAGTGTCCTAGACCACCTGTACACCCCTTTTCTTTCAAAAACTAAGCATTTTAGAGAAAAACATTTTCAACAAAAATTGTATGGTTTTGAGGGGAACATAAAATGGTGTCATTAGTTTGACTTTGGATGGCATAGTTAAGGTCAAGTCAAGGACACTTTTAATTTCTTAAATGGAACTACTTATTTTTTATTGCATATTCTTATAGCTTATGTCGAGAGCTTTCCAAAACACTACAATAAAGTATTTTTTCATCAAGTACTTTTAGAGTTATAAGGATTGAAATCATTTCTTAATTTTACATAAACCATAAAATATCTTGTAAAATATTCATTTTTCGATTATCTTACCTTAATACTTTTTCGTACAAAATAATGAGAGGAATCAATTGGTGCAAAAAAAAAATACAGTTGTTTTTAAGAAAAGATATGAAATTGTTAATTACAAATTACATATTTTTTCTTAGAAACAACTATGTGTTTTCTTTACACCAATTGATTCCACTCATTATTTTGTACATAAATGTGTTAAGGTAAGATAATCGAAAAATGAATATTTTACAAGATATTTTATGGTTTATGTAAAATTAAAAAATGATTTCGAGCCTTATAACTCGAAAAGTACTTCATGGAAAAATAATTTATTATAGTGTTTTGGAAAGCTCTCGACATAAGCTATAAGAATATGCAATAAAATATAGGTGATTCCATTTAAGAAATTAAAGGTGTCCTTGACCTGATCTTAACGCTGCCATCCAAGGTCAAACCACTGACACCAACTTATGTTCCTCTCAAAACCATACAATTTTTGTTCAAAATGTTTTTCTCTAAAATGCTTAGTTTTCGAAAGAAAAGGGGTGTACGGGTGTACGATCTAGGACACCCTGTATACGCAAAATATTTGCAGCTGTTTATTGTAGGCATAAAATTTAAATTTTAAATTATAAAAGTTTGTCGTAATATCTTTATTGTGTACTTTCTGCCGTGCGAAAAATACGTAAGAATCCTACGAGAGACCTACATACAATTCGTCCTTTAAAATATGACACGTTTTATAGGGAAATTTCATATACACTTTATGCACGTTTAAACGCGTACAAACGCGCTTTTCGCAGAAATCGCGGTGTGTATTCGCATGAGAACGCGACATATTGATTCTGATTGAACCCCGACTCGGTTCAACTGCTTTGGGCTGTGCTGGACAAGCACGAGGCAGATGAAAACGTGAATACAACAAAATGAAGGGAGAATCTAGCTAGCGGCGCGGATTGGATGACAGAAATAACAGCTAGAGCATCACTTTTGACAAATCCACGAACGCAATACTGTTTCACACAATAGGAATGCAATTTTATTTGATATTCAATTTATATTAAATTATGATTGAACAAACAAAAATATTAATAAAGAAAAGGAAGAAATGCGTATTTATTTTTTCGATTTTCGAAATAAATTTTTCTGAAAAGGAACCCTCTCGTATAAAAAAATTTTATTTCACATTTTTGACATATTTTTTTTCATATAAAATCATCATCCTTCCTGGTTGTATTACCAGTTACGGGACGTCATGTACATCGAAATTGGAATATCCTGAATGTCTAAATTTGTACTGCGTTCCACTTTTTTTTTTTATCTGATAGAAGATTGTACACGATAACGCAATTAAAGGAACAGCGCACAAATAAAACAATAAAAGATTTGGCATGGCGCACAGAGGGACAAAATGACGGATATTTATAACTCGCGAATAACCGGTTCTCGTAATTACAGCATAAAAAAAAAAATCGACCAGGCGATTTTGAGGCTCGGAACCGACTATATAAGCGCAATTGCGGGGCTGTAATCAAGTCCAGATGGGTCGCACTGATTGACAATTTTCCGCAGTCCTCCACTCTTAACCGACCTCTTTCGCCACCCCTACGTTACGCGCCACTTCAGCATTCCAAATTCGCGGATATCGTTTCTGCAGCAGCCTCCGAACTGATGATTACACTCACTTGAATATTTCTGATGACATCGTATTTAGCAAACATACTTTTTTACATGAAATAATATAATTTCATATTATAATTAAATATTGTTGTTGCTGAGTTAAACTGACTGACATGATTGATACCCAGTGTTTGCTGGTATCTAAATAAAATTATCTAGATAATCATTTAGATAAAGAAATCAATAAAGAATCATCTTTATCTTTAACTAGATAAAGAAACTAAATAATAATAAAGATAAAGAAATACAAAGTATCTTTATTTTAGATGAAAAATATATGTCATCTTATTTAAATTTAATAAAATAAATTTAATATATTAAATTTAATAAATTTATTAAAATTTAATTTCTTATTTAATTGTCTAAGATGACGTTTTCATTATGCAAAAAAGTTTTCTAGGCAAGCTTCTAAAAGTCTATCTAAAATATCTAAAATATATTTTTTATATTATTGTTATTAATATATTATAAATATATTATAAATATAAATTAATAAATAAATATTTATCATATCATTTATATACCTTTTTGCTCTTATTTCTTTATAATATTAAATATTCTTTAGGAAAAGAGAAAGAATATGTGTTACGATTTTAATATCCCATTTATAATCTGTGTCACATTTTTTACAGATATTTATAGTCTTCTAAAATAAACAAAAATATTTAGATAATTATCTAGATATTATCGCAATAATTATCTCATCTTTCATCTAGATTAAGTAAAAGCAAAATCATTTTTATCTCATCTAAGATAAATTTACAGATTTTTATTTTTATCTTTATTTTTATTTTTATTTTATCTTCTAGATAATTTTGAAATTATCTGCAGCAAACACTGTTGATACAAATGAATCTTTCCATTTACGATAAAAAAATGATATATAATAACATAATTAAATTAATACGATTTAATGATAAAAAATGAAATATAATAATATAATTAAATTAATGAGTTCGAGATGATTTTTTGAGGGGATGAAAGAAATACGAAGAGTATTATAAATAAGTCTTACGTAGAAATTAATTTAGAAATATTTGATCTTGTGTCAAATAAAATTTGTGTATATCATTTACTTTCAGAAAGAAAGAAATTAATTTCTCCGAAGCTTACACATTAACATTCTGCGACTCGAGGAATTTTAATTCGCGATGAGTTTGGTTTTGTGATAGAAAATATCGATTGTCATATGTCAGATTAAAATTGAAGTATCAATGTGAATGATCACTAATTAGGGAGGGGATAAGCTTATATCAGTAGACAGACTGGCAAATGAATCTAATCGGGAGAAGCCATTCATAGGAAGCTCTACAAGAGAAAGAGATAAAAGATAATCGAAAGAGATAGTAGGAAAGAGATACTATTGGCAAATAAAGATATTTTTTAGCAGTATTAATCGAACAATGATTTCGCTTTCTTTTAGCTAGGGTTGCACAAGACCCAAGACAAGACAATATTCGTAAAAATATTGTATCGGTATTGAAAATTTTCAAAAATTTAAATCTTGTCTTGATCTTGAGTAAATATTGGTAGCAAAAGTCTCGTCTTGTATTGTCCTGTCTCGATTTTATTAACAATTTTTTATCTAATATTAAAAAATTATTTAAATAATATTTAACATAATTTTTGTAATATAATTTGAAATAATTATTACTATTGTATTATATTTTAATTATAATTATTACTATGTAATCGATATAAATGCCATTTATTTACATAAAAAAACATTTACTATTTCATGGAAAATAGAAATTAATAACTATTTACAGGCTTCAAGGGAATGTACAGATATAAATATTTTGGAGTGGTAAAAAAATCAGTTTCATATTTATCTCACATTGTCAAAAATGGCTCGAAACATTTTAAGTTCAATTGCGTCATCCGTGCCAGTAGAAAGAGTTTTCTCAATAGGAATTCTGACTATGTCAAAAAATAGAATCAGTTTACAAAGTAAATCTTGAAAAGCACTGTGCATCAATTCCTGGGTAAAATGCTTTTTAATGTCTAAAATTTGCGAGTTTGATTTCTAATTTATAAAAATGTCATATTGTATTAATATTAAATGTTTTTAAATTTATTAATATAAATTTTTATTGAATAAAATTTTTTTAAATCCGTATATAGTGATTTTGTTTCATTTACAAATATAAATATTTTAGTTTTTTCGAGAACCAATAATCTTGACTAATAATCTTGACAGTCTCAGTCTTGGTATTGTCTTGATAACTAATTAAAAATCTTGTCTTGATCTTGTCTTGAAATTCAAGACAAAATCAAGATAATATCAATCTTGGTATCTCGTACAACCCTATTTTTTAGCCCCTTGTATTCCGGAGAAACTCAAATATGATCGAAGTAAATACATTGTCGAGTGTTGCCTGTTCATTTAATATATTGGTCTCCGCGGGAAGAGCAGAAATGGAGATGAGAGAGAGATGCATTCCTTGCTAATTAATTACTGTATTACCATTTTGCAATTAATTTTTGACTAGACGCTGAGTATTCCGCGTGTCTGCAACATTTATCTCGTTTTCTCGCGTTCATTGTTCTACAAATTGACGGTGACCTTGTTTCAACCTCTCGAACTTTGCCATCTTAAGGCACACGATATGCGCATTCTACCGACAATGGCAAGTAACAATAGATGGTCGGATTAAAATGCAAATTAGTCCATAAGTCAAGACATTATATAATTGTTAGCAGTGCTGGCTGGCGGTTATTGTCACGGCAATAAACTTTCAAGATTTAAGGTGTCAGCGAACGGTATCTAAACGGTATACATACGCTTAAAAGATTATATACGTATATTTGATATTGCAAAACGTTCACCTCTATATATCGCGGAACTTATGACTAGTTTGAATTGTATCCATTCGAAAAAAATTTCAATGGACCGAAAAAATATCATTGACCGACTCTATGAAGATTATACTCTCTAAAAATGAATCAGTGAAAATATCACTAATTTAAACAGTAAAATAAGATTTCACTGAGAATCAGTGAGTATTTTACTGATCTTCAGTGGAAACGCTTATTTTTTTGTATATATTTGTTTTATATATATTTATATATGTATATATATATATATATAATATATATATATATATATATATATATACATTATTTGATATATATTTGTATATATATTTTATATATATTGTTATTTTTGTTATTTTGTTATTTTTTGTGTTTTCTATATCTCACTGATTATGATCAGTTAAAATAAAATTCACTGTAAAATCAGTAAATTTTACTGTAAAATCAATAACCGTTAGTTCGTTCATTTACCGCTACAATCGCTATCTTTCTCGTATTTAATTTTAGTTATAAGAATTATATAAAGTTTGCAAAGAGCGACATTTAAAATTGGAAGTATCACTTCGATTTAATTTCTGATACAAGCTCAATAGAGGGGCTTCAGATATTAAATCGATCTTTATAAGTCGGACAAATAAATGTTTGGCGAACTTAATAAAAATTATTTGTTCGTTATCTATTTAAAATAACAAGTTCAATATGCATATAATATAAATAAAATACAATTTTTAATATAATAAATATTTAGTAAATATAAATAAAATTTTTAATTTTATATGAAATGGATAGAGAGATGAATTATAGTTTAATATTACTGACAATAACGAAAGAAATATTATTGATATTAAGAAATATTACTGATTGAAACAGAACAAAATTATTAACTGATTCTTTCAATAAAATATCACTGATTTACAGTGTTATACTTATAATTGCTATAATCAGTGATTATTTACTGTTTTTCATTGATAATACACTGATTCCAGTGTTTGCTGATATCTAGATAAAATCATCAAGATAATCATCTAGATAAAAAAATGGATCATCTTTATCTTTAACTAGATGAAGAAATACAAAGTATCTTTATCTTTATCTTCGATGAAAAATATATGTCATCTTATCTAAAAATTGTCTAAGATGATGTTTTCATTATGCAAAAAAGTTTTCCAGGCAAGCTTCTAAAAAATCTATCTAAAATATCTAAAATATATTTTTTATATTATTATTATTAATATATTATAAGTATATTATAAATATATTATAAATATAAATTAATAAATAAATATTTGTCATATTATTTATATATCTTTTTGCTATTATTTCTTTATAATATTAAATATTCTTTAGGAAAAGAGAAAGAATATGTGTTTATGATTTTAATATCCCATTTATAATCTGTGTCACATTTTTTACAAATATTTATAGTCTTTTAAAATAAACAAAAATATCTAGATAATTACCAAGATTATCGCAACAATTATCTCATCTTTCATCTAGATTAAGTAAAAGCAAAATCATCTTTATCTCATCTAAGATAAATCTACAAACTTTTATCTTTATCTTTATCTAGATAATTTTGAAATTATCTACAGCAAACTGATTCACTTTTAGAGAGTAAGATAAATGTTGCAAACTAACAATACGTTATTTCAATATTCATCTTAGATTAAAAAATGCATCTTCTTTTATTTAGATTTCTCGATTAGTTTCGCGAAAGAAATTTAATTATAACTAAATATGGTAGAACGATTTAGCTGTTACTTTATGGAAATACAGAGTAAAAGCATTATATATTTATTATTCCTCCTTTTTTCAGAGTATGCTAAAAGAGAAGAGCTTAGAACCACCTGTCTCATTCGACTTGCGCGAGTACTATCCTGAGCATTACCTCCCGCGGGTAATTAACATAAAAGCGATAACGCGGGAGTGCTGTGGAAGTAGCGACGACAACCGGCATCTTTGAAAGGGATCGTTTGTATTAAAAAAAAATACGTTTCAAGTAATTTGCGAAAAACTCGCGAATAACAGTGAAACGTTTCATTATATGCACAAATCCGCTTTGCATTAAATGCATATATCCTTCGATGTCAGTAATGCGTATTAACGTATGTAACTTTTTTAATTCTATGTAAAAAATTTTATAATTTCACAACAAACCGTACATGTAATTAAAATAATATACACATACATAGTGTGTGTGTGTGTGTGATTAATTCTTTAATTCATATTCTTTAATTATATATATTCGAATAATTATTATAAATCCATTAATTATATATTGCGTATTAACGTATATAATATTTTTAATTTTATGTAAAAAATTTTACAACTTCATAACAAACAGTACATGTAATTAAAATAATATACACATACATAATGTGATTAATTATACATATTCTTTAATTATATATATTCGAATAATGATTATAAATCCATTAATTATATATTCAATTAACAATATATATTAATGTTGCTAGAAAATGCAAACGATAATAATCATTTTATGACATCACGTAGTAATGATATTAATGCGTATGCGTATTAGATTACTTTCTGAAGAGATCAGAGGTCAGGGTGACGATGTTCCCGACATATCGACAGTTATGTACTCGTCAGTCATGGTTCCCTAGATAATTGTCAAGGCTACGAGCACTTGCATCTGTCAGGAGATATGTCCATGTTTAACATGTATTAATTATGTCGCGCGATTACATGTATCGAATTTCTATAGAAATATGCTTTTGCATAAAAATACACATGTGCATAATTGCATTAATAACATTACGTAATTTTTCCTAAGAAACAATATTTTTTCGCTACAGCACTGCGTATCAAATAGTTTTATCGGATGGCCTTTAAAGAGCTTTAGTTTCGATTGCACTTTGCAACTCGACAGACGTCTTAAGTTTTTATCTCATTTTTTTACTTAGATTTAAAATATGCGATCACTATACATTATAATCGTATTATGTACGTAGGTAAAATTTACTCTAAACTTCAGAATCGTAAATAAAATATTTTTATCATTTTTTTTCAATATTTTCGATATTTTAATATTTTTCAATATTCGCACAATGTGTTTCTCTCAGATATAATTATTGCATGCATGTTTAAGAATAATTGAATAACAGTAATCTCTCTCTTTTTGCGATATTTCTGAAAGGCAATTCTGTAACAATGTGATTCTGTAATAATTACTGTACGTGCAGTACCCATTTTCAGATTATGCCTCGCGAAGGGCGTTGAGAATGCAATCGGGTGCAATTGCAAGCACTGTAACGAGGAAAAAGTGATCGGTTTGAAAGAGGCGACGACTATTCGCACGAAGCAGGTCACAAAGAAGGACAGAGATGATGATGATAATCGGACAATTTGCGCCAGAGATCGTGATTTTAACGATCGTACTTTTCCAAGCGTCTGTTACATGTTATGTTATAATCATTGCACGAGATATCGAATGATGGCCGTTAAGAAAAATGATGTGAAGAAGTATGTCGTAATTGCATACAGAACAAGTAAGTTTTTGAAAAATTATTAAAAAAAGAAAAATTTGAAAAATTCAATTTTTTGACAAATTCATTACAGTTACAATTTTCACGCATAATTTTCTTTTTTTTTTTCATATTTATAGTATTTCGACAATTTTAATTTGATCAATTTAATTACAAAATAATTTATATGTAATTCATCGTAATTTTTATATTAGCCAATTTTTTTAGCCGGAATTGATAATTTTTCTTTTTAATAATATATAATGATAATATAATTGTGATATAGCTACACTTATTATGATTAGACACAAGCTGTTATAGAAAAATTGTTACAGAAAAAAATGATTAATTATATAATTAATATACTATAAATTTTTTATGCAGATTATTACAAATTGAAAGATGGATTGTGCTGAAAATTATTATTTTCGGCGATCGTATAACTGAAAGGCTCGTTGTACATATATAATCATTACAAAAATTTGAATCACAAATAAATTTGTGCAAATTTACTTATGTATATTAAAATGTAAAAAAATATACATATATATTGAAATATTTTTATTAACCTTTTTTTAATTCAATTATTTTATATGTGACTTCTCACATGCATACTTTCCCTCATTACTGTTCCCAGATACAGAATGCGTTTGACATTACAAAATTCTTTCAAAGTATTCGATTGATCAATCGCAACAAAAGATTTTTATTCTTTTCATTCTAATTCGTGAACCGAACGATTCGAAATTTTTGTAGCGCCAAACGAAGTACGGCCGTACATATTTGGAGATTCTTAGACATAGTTCCCAAAACGGCCACTACGGTGCGCAGTAACGTTATGCTTTCCTGTAGTTAAGATTCGTCAAAATAGTTTGAAATACAGCTAAGCTACGATAGAAAAGCATACTTACCTGGCGTAGAGGCTACCGTGATCAACAAGGCGGTTCCTCCAGGGAGAGGCCTTTTACCATTGCACTACGGTTTAGGGCTGACCTCTGCGAATGTCCCTAATGTGGATATCTCGGACGTACAATTTTTGATAGCCGGGACTGCGTTCGCGCTCTCCCGTATAATATATTCACAAAAGTAACATATTATGTAAAAAGTTTACTTTCCCTCACAACGGATTTATATATACATATATATATATATATATATATTGTAACGGTCGGGGTACATTTAAAATTATGTACACATATAATAGCTTTTAATTTGCTTTAATTGTACATATTATATTTTTTTATCATGTGGGAGATATAATTTTTATATATAACTAACAGGATAGAATTATATGTGTACATAATTCTATCCTGTTATATATAAAAATTATATCTCGCATGATAAAAAAATATAATGTGTACAATTAAAGCAAATTAAAAGCTGAAATTATGTAGTATGAATTTATTATTATTATTATTATTATTATTATTATTATTATTATTATTATTATTATTATTAACGCTACATATTTATTGTTATTATTATTACTATTATACATATTATGTTTGGACTTTCGATACGGTCGATGCAAATAATTGACATTTATGTAGCAATTATTTTTTCGATAATCTTCCGCATGATAAAAAGATTGACACACGTAATAAAACTCACCCTGTATATATATATATATATATATATATATATCTCACGATATGACATTTTTAAATCTTTATTTCTTTTATATTATACGATACGCAAAATTATAAGTGAAATTTTATCTATTTCTGTAATAAGATAGATAGATCATAGATTATTTCAAAATTAATTTATGATTGATATGTTTCCAAAACAAATGTATAATTTGATAAATATTTGAATATTGCATAATATCGAATTTTTAACTCTCTAAAGATACTTAGAATTCATTGTTATATGTTATGACAATGAAAGCTGATTTTGTTCGAAAAGCAATAAAATAAATGTCTTTATTAAAAATGCCTTAGACATGCAATGCCATAGCAAAATAATCTCTTATGTAATCAAATAATATTAATATAATTGTACAGAATAAATATAAGTATACAGAAAAATGTTATATTTTTTATATTTATATTTTATATTTTTATCATAAAAATTCGATGATTGATTATGATTATGTAATAGGCAGGAGCGTAGAAATGTTGCCCAATGAAAAGAAAGGGAGTGATATTTATGAAGAAGTATTATTGTAAATAATGCAATATAATATCTTGCATTATTTGAACAAAAATTAATAAAATTAAATTAATTAAGAAATAATTAAATTAATTAGAATTATTTTTAAGTTGCTTGATTTTTTAAGAGCAGGCAAAAAAGCTACAAGAGCAGATTTTGCCTCCCTCTCCTGGCTACGTCCCTGATAGTAGGTAATATCACAGCGAACGACATAAGTAATTATGTTAAAGCAAACACATCTTTTGACGGACGCGAATACTTGTAATCTCATTGATTAACTGGCGAACCAACATGTCAATAGAGCTTACAATTAATATGCCCATGTCGAGAATATCGATACAATTAAACTTTAATTTTCCCAGAAGGAAATCTATATGTATTATTATTATATAACGTAGTATTATAAAAATAATTATTACTATCGTCTGTTTTCGCAAATTTCTAATATAATAATGTATTTAAATATACAATTAATTAAGAATTTTTTAATTTGTGTTACTGCACTAAATTTTCGCCATACATGTTTAGAAATATCGATATTTGAAATAGCGTATATGTAATAATATATATATATTTGATGAACACTTTGAGGCTTACATACATACATGAAAGCTATGTTTTAATAAATAATTATAATAATCTTGATTAATAATATCGTGAAGAATAATAAAATTAATACAATAAAACTAATTTAAAAATACATATCGATATTTGAAATAGCGTATATGTAATAAGTGTAATAATACATATATATTTGACGAACACTTCGAAGCTTACACATATACATGAAATCTATGTTTTAATAAAAAATTATAATAATCTTGAAACATTTAATTAAATCAAAATTTAATTTAGATACTCAATTTATCTCAAGATTAAATAATGTCGTGAAGAATAATAAAATTAATACAATAAAACTAATTTAAAAATACATATCGATATTTGAAATAGCGTATATGTAATAAGTGTAATAATACATATATATTTGACGAACACTTCGAAGCTTACATATATACATGAAATCTATGTTTTAATAAAAAATTATAATAATCTTGAAACGTTTAATTAAATCAAAATTTAATTTAGATACTCAATTTATTTCAAGATTAAATAATGTCGTAAAGAATAATAAAATTAATACAATAAAACTAATTTAAAAATACATAACTTTCACGTTAAAAAATTATTTGATTTAATTAAAAAGAAGAGAAAAAAGAAAGAGGCAAAAAAGAGAAAAAGAGAAGAGGATAAAACAAATAAGTTTTAATAACTCTATCTATCATACACATACGCGATATATTATATATAGAAATGATTGCAAACTGTATTCCCCTGAAATGTATCCAATCTATTTAATTTAACTAAATTAATTTACTTTATTTAATTTAAAATTATATTTTAAAATATTTGTTGAAATCAAACTTTTTACTTTTAAGCACAATTTTTAGTTATTTCAATAAGCTATTTCTATTTCAAACTAATTGAAATATCTTACACTAGGCTGCGTAAGTTTCAATAAAATTTCTCGCATTTAAAATCTGATACAATAAGTATAAATATCTTTGTACGAGGGCGAAAAATATTAACCTAGTGTTGAGAATTTCATGATCAACAATACGATTTCTCCAGTGTTCTCTTACCATTGCACTACGGTTTAGGATTGACCTCTGTGAATATTCCTTCTTAACGTGGAATATGTCAAACACATAATTTTTGATAGTCAGGACTGCGTTCGCGCTGTCTCGGGTAATACATTTCCAAAAAATAATATTTGACAACAAAATAAACTCTATATATTATTAGATATGTAATTCGGGCGGATTTTTATTTAAAATTTTTCTATGCTCTACATTTTGATATACCTGCGTGTATCAGAAAATACACGGCAGTTTCTGATTCTTTAAATATTTTCTGCATTACATTTAACATTATAAACAGAATTGTGTCCCGAGGCAAGTTGACGTCCACGTTAATTATATTTTAAGTATAATTAAATGATATAAAAAAAGAAATTTTATTTGTTAAATATTTTATATCAAATATTTTAAAATTTTTTAAAGCGCATATACACTGAGAAAAATCGTTTGATTATACCAACAAGACGTATATGATTGAAGGCATTTTGGATAAATCAAATAAGAATTTCTAGTTATCATAATAAGACTCGATTTTTTATAACTAGAATGTTTAATAGATTTTACTATAAGGATTTGGTTAGTATTTTCTGGTTGGATCTAAAATTGCTTGTTACATTAATTTCTTTGCTTGCTTCTTAACTCGTATTCAATATTTGCCATGAAATGTAAAGAATTAGTATTAACATTAAATCCAAAGAATATTCTTTTTCTCTTACGAGCAGTAGTGCCAGAAAGAGGAGCTTAGCTCTTTGTGTGTTTGAGCTGCATTATCTTCTTGCATCACTGTTTATCAGTTTAATTTCTAACAAACTGAATTTAAAATAATTTATTCAATAATCTGGATTGAATTTATCTAATAATCTTGTTGGAATTCAAAATATTAAAGAGACTTTTGAGATTAGATGGAAAAAATTTTAGACGACTTGGTGCTGGCGTGTTTAATATTATTAACGAGAAAATTTGGTAAATTTAACAGGAAGAAATTAATCAGATTCATTTGGTAATTCCTACAAGAATTCTGGTTCGTCCATTTTCTAACAGACATATTGGTTGAATCTACCAAAATTCTAATTAATACAACTAGATTTTTTTCTCAGTGCAGTTTAATTTCTAACAAACTGAATTTAAAATAATTTATTCAATAATCTGGATTGAATTTATCCAATAATCTTGTTGGAATTCAAAATATTAAACTTTTGAGATTAGAGGGAAAAAATTTTAGACGACTTGGTGCTGGCGTGTTTAATATTATTAACGAGAAAATTTGGTAAATTTAACAGGAAGAAATTATCAGATTCATTTGGTAATTCCTACAAGAATTCTGGTTCGTCCATTTTCCAACAGACATACTGATTGAATCTACCAGAATTCTAATTAATGCAACCAGATTTTTTCTCAGTGCAGTTTAATTTCTAACAAACTGAATTTAAAATAATTTATTCAATAATTTGGATTGAATTTATCCAATAATCTTGTTGAAATTCAGAATATTGAACAGATTTTTGAGATTAGATGGAAAAAATTTTAGACGATTTGGTGCTGGCAAGTTTAATATTATTAACCCGAAAATTTGGTAAACAGGTTTAACAGGAAGAAATTATCAGATTCATCTGGTAATTCCTACAAGAATTCTGGTTCGTCCATTTTCCAACAGACATACTGGTTGAATCTACCAGAATTCTAATTAATGCAACCAGATTTTTTCTCAGTGTATGTATTATCTATTAAAATTTTCGAATAAACATTGAATAAACATTGAATAAAGAAATTTTAGCGATAAATGATCGAGTCAATAATCAGTATATTTAATATACTATAGAGAGCTATCCGAGAATTGAATCGCAACGTGATGAAATATTGACAATAGTTATAAATTCATTGCGGTTTCATTATTTTCTCCCCGCGATTTCTATCATTTCCTTAATTTCGTCATCGTGTCTGCCGCAATTATATTAAACAACGGACGCGATTCGAATCTCCCTTTGCACTTCGATTTCCTTCGATTTTTTTTGTCATCGCGTCTGCCGGGGCTGGCAATCGAAAAGTCGCGACGCGCAAAAGATCAGGACTAGCGGAGCGCAAATAATACTCTCCAATTAAACGACATGGGGAACCACATGAGAGCTCGAAGGGGAAGGGAAGGAGGCAGAGGGGAAATGCCTGACGTTTCCATATGTTGATGCTCGAAATGCGCAGGAAGTTAACAGTCCAGCTTCGGCTGATGCGAGGAGGAGTTCGCGGCGAACGAAGGCAAGGAATTAACCAGACGTTGAGTCCTCTCTCGCAAATTGAGTTGCACGGAGCCGGAATTTAAACATTCAAATTAACCTATTTAGCAAGTCAAAGAGGCTAATGTGTGCGCGACGGTTTCGCATACTCCCCGCAGATCCTAATATTCAATCGATATTGCCTTGTATCTTGCATCCACCATCGACCGCAGGCTCTCGCCGGCCGCGTTTTTTTTTTTCCCCCTTTTATATCGGCGGCTGTTCGATTTTCTCGCGACCAGAAACGCGTTCCCCTTCCCTTCGGAAGTGGTTACATCGAGGAATGGATTTTTTTTCACCTCCCTTTTTCCCCCTTTTTCATCAAATTGATGCGATATTCGTGAGAACGAAGAAGAGAACGCAGATGTAGAATATTTATTGTGCTCGGGTGTGAGCTGCGACTTTGTGACACCGGCTTGTTCGGTAGTGATGTTTTCAAACGTTCCAATTAATTCTTCCCTCGAAGCGGGCATTGTTTTGCGCCAGATAAACGCGAAAGATGGTCCAACGACCGATACGCAACGCGATGTGGTAACGCGCGTAAACAAAGGGTGTTGTGCACGATGCACAACGCATGTTCCTCGCATGACGTGCATGGAAAAAAAAAATCGCTCGGATTTTCCCCGACGGAAATTGATCCTCCGGCACGAGATCCTCCGATTATTTTCTATGCTCCTACGGCTATGCTCGTTACAGAAACGTCGACGCAAACTATGCCTCTGAGTGCAATTATAACTTTATACAAATAAACTTTGAAGAGAAATGTTTTATCCTGCTAATAACATCATTTCCTCGCAAACGACCGTCGGAATATCTCTCGCCCAGTTTTCTTTCGTGTTCTTCTTCTTCTTCTTTTTCTTCCGAGATGTCGGCCTCGAGTTCTGGACATTCCGATAAAGTTTAATAGCATTGCATTTCTCCACGTGTTATCGAGAAGGCGATTTTGTAGTTTCCCTTTATCGTTAGCACGATCGGCGTTTTGCTTCTTAAAAAGGATGAATATAAATATGTAAAATGAGCCATCAAAATATATTATGCGTGCACGTACATACGCACATACATACACACACACACACACACACACACACACACACACACACACACACACACACACACACACACACACACACACCCCAGGACACACACACAGGATGTTTAATAACTTTTTGCAGTCCCGAAGTAGTTATGAAGGTAGATTGGTTCAAATTAAGAAGGAAGATCCTCTACTCTCTAAAAGTGAATCAGTCCATTATCACTGAAAAACAGTAAATAGTCACTGATTACAGCAGTTATAAGTACAGCACTGTAAATCGGTGATATTTTATTGAAAGAAGCAGTTAATAATTTTGACTGTTTCAATCAGTAATATTTCTTAATATCAATACTATTTTTTTCGTTATTATCAGTAATATTAAACTATAATTCATCTCTCTATCTATTTTATATAAAATTAAAAATTTTATTTATATTTATTAAATATTTATTATATTAAAAATTTTATTTATATTACATGCATATTGAACTTGTTATTTTAAATAGATAACGAACAAATAATTTTTATTAAGTCGCCAGACATTTATTTGTCGACTTATAAAGATCGATTTAATATCTGAAGCCTCTTTATTGAGCTTGTATCAGAAATTAAATCGAAGTGATACTTCTAATTTTAAATGTCGCTCTTTGCAAACTTTATATAATTCTTATAACTAAAATTAAATACGATAGAGAGAGAGAGAGAGCGATTGTAGCGGTAAATGAACGAACTAGCGATTGCAGTAATGGTTTTACAGTAAAATTTACAGTGAATTTTACAGTGAATTTTATTTTAACTGATCATAATCAGTGAAATATAAGATAAAATAACAAAAAAATAAGCGTTTCCACTGAAGATTAGTAAAATACTCACTGATTCTCAGTGAAATCTTATTTTATTGTTTAAATTAGTGATATTTTCACTGATTCACTTTTAGAGAGTACTATTTTGCGATATTTGCAATATAACACAGGCCTACGAGGTTTATATTTTTTAAGATGCAAATGATTTCTGACATAATTTTGTAGGCTGAATCCGAATCTGGCCGCCGAATTTGCGTAGCACGTCACGTTTTGAGTAATTGAATAGCTCAAAAATTGCTATTTTAGCCAATTTTATGAATTTATTGTGGGGAAACCAAATTTTTTGAAATATTTTTTGCCAATGGCATCGTATAATACTCACTTCCGTCTTTCAAATCCACTTTCGATTACCGCCGCACGATTTTTTTTCGCTGAGATATATAAGTATGACGTTGTAAGAAAATTTACGTTAAAGAAAATTTATATAAATATCAATATGGTAGATTCATGATCTTGAAATTTAAAAAGACTTACATATGTCAGGTTTGGTGAGCCAAAAAAATATTGTAAAGAAATGTCTAATACAGTTGTTACACATTTTGATAAATTTTTCTAAATTTTATGCCTCTTTATTGTGATTTTATTTACCATATTGGATGCGCCATTTTTAATTTCAAAAGGTGACAGAAGGTATTTAAAAATGTATATTTTTATCCTAATTTTGATTCGTAGTAAGATAGAGAGGTGGCACGATTGATTTAGAATGGCTTATTAAATCTCTATGCATGACCAATCTTATAACTTGTATATCTAAGCGAAAAAAAATCGTGCGGCGGTAATCGAAAGTGGATTCGAAAGATGAAAGTGAGTACTATACGATGCCATTGACAGAAATATTTCAGAAAATTTGGTTTACTCACAATAAATTCCTAAAATTGGCCAAAATAGCAATTTTTGGGCTATTCAACTACAAGTAACTCAAAAACCTGACGTGCTACGCAAATCCGGCAGCCAGATTCGGATTCAGCGCACAAAATTACATCGGAAATTACTATTGCATCTTAAAAAAAAATGTTGACCCCCTTTTTTGCAGGCCTGTGTAATTAACGAAAAATTAATTAAAGAAGATCGGCCAATCTGCGTGAATAGAAGCGTGCGGCAAAGCGGTAAGTGGGGAAAGAGTGATGAGTCCGGGCCGCCTCAAATATACTTATAATTATATTTTATAAATACATTATAAATTATACATTATTTATACATTATAAATTATATAATTATAAATATAAATATAATTATAAATTATATCAAATATACTTATAATTATGCTGTGCAACGTCGCATCAGATTAGACTCCACGCTTTTTTAACAATTAATAACAGTATACCACTATGTGTCTCATGTCAGTTCGAGATCCGATGATGGAAATTTGATGGACCGTTGAAAGCAACGCGCTTACTAGATCTCCACGTGATGCAATTTAACGTCACCTGCGCGTCGATAGACAAATTCGTATAATGTAACGCGTTTTAATTTGTAATATATGTATTATTAACCAAGTTGAAGAAGGATCAAAAGATGATTCGAAACTTTTTTGTTTTTGTTTACTTTTTTGTTTATTAATGTAATATGAGCTTTTAATAAACTAATATTAAAAAAAGAAGGAAGCGTTGTTCCTTCTCTGCGCTCCAACTATCGCGCTTTGGCTTTCATATGCCATTTCTGTTTTAATTTTTAATTATTTGAGCCAAACATTTAATATAATTTATCAAATTTACTCAAAATAAGTTTATCTGATTCTAATAGGTTTTTAACTTTTTACGCGAAATGAGAGTTAGCGTGCTCGCTGCTTTCAATGCAAAACTATATAATTTATTATTGTATAATTTCACATGGGTTTTTAATATTCCACCCAAATTAAGTTTACATTACTATTACGCTATTATTGGTTAATCACTATTTTTAATTGTTTATAACTTTATAAGCAACGAGCGACAGCTAAAACTTTTTGTAAGTTAATTAGGTTAAATATGTTATTTTAACATGTTTTTAACAACATAGGTCATCGAAATTAATGAAATCGTCATTATTATGCAATTTCATTTAAATAAAATAAAATATACATAATAAATGTGTAATGTAAGTATATAATTTTGTTAAGATTATTTTTTTCACGTTTGTAAATTTTGAGATCTACAAAATTGTGTGACTTTAATAGTAAAAATATTTTAAATAATAATTAAATAATAAATATTTGATAATTAAGAGAATAAAAGTAATTACTTCAAGTGATGTAGTAATTTATTTTTTCAAATATATATATTTATTTACTTTTGTAATATTATTATTACATTATTTTATTTTTCTTTCAAAATGTAAAAAATAATTATTATTCTTAATCTTTATCTAACAAAGAACAACATTTTTTAAATTTAAATTTAACATTAATTTTGAACATTATAAAAAGTTTGTAAATAATTAATTAAAATAATTAATTAATTATTAAAATAAGTTAATTACACACATACACGTGTTACGTCCAGACCCTTGAATGGATGGCCTGTATGGAAGAACGTAACCTACTTACCCCGTGACACACTTTATAAGGGCGTATGGATCGGGTCGAGCAAATGTGAAGAGCCTGACACAGGTCAGCGACCGAAGATCTCTTTAATACTGTGCTAGATCTATTCGTTCGGTTTCTTTTCGTTTTCGGTAAAGGAATTTAATCTTTACTTTTACGCAGGACTTATATGTATCTCAGAATTCAGGGAAGAGAATGAGTTAGATAATTAAATTATATATTAAAAATACGATATTTATTATTTAAAAAGGTATTAAATTTTATTAAATAAAAAGATATTAAATTTTATTAAATAAATTAAATTTTACCTTTTTAAATAAAATATACATAATAAATGTGTAATGTAAGTATATAATTTTGTTAAGATTATTTTTTTCACGTTTGTAAATTTTGAGATCTACAAAATTGTGTGACTTTAATAGTAAAAATATTTCAAATAATTTTGATAATCAAGAGAATAAAAGTAATTATTTCAAACGATGTAATAATTTATTTTTTCGAATATATATATGTTTATTTACTTTTGTAATATTATTATTACATTATTTTATTTGATTATTATTTAAAAAGGTAAAAAAGGAATAAAAAAATATATATATAATAGCGTTTATAACTATTGGTGAGTGGGTGTGTATTATATTTCCGCGAGTGTTACATTGGTTCGGAGGTCATCAGTCAAAATACACAGAGAAGAATTTACATTAAAAATTAAGTTCTGACTGGCTACTACAATATATATATAATTAATAAAATATAAGAAATAAGGTAGAAATAAAAAATGAATGTGTAATAAAAGTATGAATAACGCTTATTCATTAAAGGAAGTATAAAATTCATCACTTGCGCATATGTGTTATAATTGAAATTAAAATTTTCTAAATTCGCTAAAACACAGGTCTAAATTAAAATATGATAAAATTAAGATAAGAGATTCAAGTCTGAACTCGAAAATTATTCATCTATTCCAACGACTTCTCCAGAAAGTAGTTATAACATAAGGAAAATGAAAGGAAAAATAGAAATGGAAAGTTAAATATATATATATAAGAAAAGGAGATAAAGAGATAAAAGAAGATAAAGATAGAAACGAGATATGAAGATAAAATAATACAAATTCTCGCTGAATAAGTCGGAAAGAGCAACTAAAGAGAAATAAGAATTAAGGAGTAATCGCAGATTCCAATTCAGAAACCCAGAACGAATAAAGAAGTGAGGAAAGCACAAAAATAAATAATAGAAGGAGTAAGAAAACAGAGAAACGTAATAATTATTATAATAGTGAGAGCAAATAAACTGTAAAGAGTAAGATGATTTATATTGAGAAATAAAAAAATATAAAAATATAAAATAAAAAAATATAAAGAAATAAAACATTTAGTAAGAGTAAATAAATAAAAAAAGAAGAAATATTTCAATTTAAATGATAATAAGATATAATAGATAATAAGAGATAATAAGATATATGAAAGGGAAAAAAATTAATAATATTAATATAATAATAAATAAAAATAAATAATAATAAAATTAAAATAATAATAAAAAAATAGTATTAATATTAAAAAAAATAATAAAATTAATATAATAATAAAAAAATTAATAATATTAATATAATAATAAGTAAAAATAAATAATAATAAAATTAAAATAATAATAAAAAAATATATTAATATAATAATAAAATTACTCAATTTTACTCACTACTCGTTGGCATCACAAGAATAAGTGCGTTGATAAAATTGTAATGGCTGAGGTCAGAGCTTCGCAATTATAGCCTGAAGAGCTAGCTAATGAAGATATTCACCAGAAGATTTTCAATAAATATCCACTTATACACGATTAAATTAAATTAAATCTTAACAAAATTATTTGTATTGAGATAGATATTAAGACGGATATACAGGATGTCCCGCAACTACTGCTCCATATTTTAAAGGTAGATTCTCTGGCCAATTTAAAAACAATTTTTCCTCAGCGAAAATATCGAGGCACTAATAGTTTTCGAGTTATAAATGATTGAAAATAAAGGGTTTTTCGCAAACTAAGCCTTATGGGAATAAAATATTAATAAAGTCACATTCTTTAGTTAATTTTAGGTAGAGTTTACTTTAATAAAATTTTAATTTAAGGTTTAGTTAGAAAGATACATCATGACAAAAATTGGGAATATGCAAAAAATAATGATCTTTTTCGACATTTTCGCTGAGGAAAAATCGTTTTTAAATTGGCCAGAGAATCTACCTTTAAAATATGGAGCGATAGTTGCGGGGATACCCTGTATAATAGCTCAATTGCATAACGCAAGAGAGGATCCCCGAGACTATATAATTTGAATCAAATTAAGATTGAATTCCCAAAAATGTGATAATGTGACTGAATCTCGACTGTGCCTAATAGAATAGAATGAATGAATGCACGAATGCTGAATAAATTGCGTAAGGAACTGTGAACTGTCTCTCGTACCTTGCGCTCGCATTTTTTAAAATTATTGCTTCTCCTCCTTCCTGAATGGTGGGAATTTTTTTTGAACGAGTGAAATAATTTCAATTACTCTCTTCTTAAGAAAAGGAGGCTGATTTTTGAGAGGAGAGCCTTTTTTTTAAGATTTCTAATTGATTGAGCCCTTTGACTCGAGACTTAGCTCCATCCAGAAAAGAGTGGAAGTAAGTTGATTAACTTATTGTTTCGTTGATTAGCTTATTCTACTCGTTCTTGATGATTTAATGATTCGGAAAACGCTTGAGGATGGTTTGTCGAACGAGTGCACTATCAGTTTTAAAGAATATTGCCGTATATTTAGATTTTAAACAACCTTTCCGAGGACCAGCAGATCTTGTTTTAGAATTGCGGTTGAAATCTCTTATGACAACTTTTCGTCTCGTAACTTGCGAATTTATTTAGAATTTCGTTAACGCTATTTCGATCATTCTCAGTATTAGATTTGTTTGATTCAAATGTGTCGATTATATAAGCGCGAATTAGGTTGAGTTCTTTATGCACTATTATTATTTCTAAGAAGAAACAATTTGCTTCTCAAATGCAAACCGATCCTTAATTTTTTTCTTTCACATTATCGTTTCGAAGAGAGAAGAGAATCGTGAAGTCGGACGTAACATGTATAAAACTATTTATTATATATATTTAATTAATTATTACATAATTTTACAAGCATAATAATTAAAGAGCATAATAATTAAATTTAATAATAATTAGTTATTATCAAATAATTGCTATAAACATATTCTTTATAATATTACATGTAATATTACTATTTGTATAATATTATTTTATTTATAATATTATAAAATATGAGTCATACATAGGCTAAAGCGATTAATTTCATTTTCTCAATTATTTAAAATTTTATTGTACTTGATTGATCAAGTACAATAATCAAGTACAATAAAATTTTAAAAAATTAAGAAAATGAAATTAATCGCTTTAATCTGTGATCATGTAATAAATAAAAAAAAATTGGGACATACACAGATATCGTAATTCAACATTTCTGATTTCGATATTTTATATGAAAATGATTCTGTTTTTAATTATTAAGTAATTAAAATTTATGTTTTTATCGGACAATATATTTAATAATATTGACAATATTTAAAAATATACGATTTATAAACATGCGTATTGTAAATGTCTCGTATTTTGTATTAATTAATATACATTATGAATATTAATTCGTACATATTCTGACTTTTTGCAAGACTTTTTTATATTTAATAAATATAAAATATAATTTGGTTTCAGTAAATGTCTCTTGTGTTAGAATATCTACATATCTTTGTTTATGCGCATTTATATCATTACATGTTTACTGACTATGACTTCTATAATAAATTGTAAAATTCTATTTGAAAAAATACAAATTTAATATTTTGACAAATTAATATGTGTTTTCTATCAAAAAATCCCTATCACTGAATTTAATAATGCTGAATTAATTATCACTTAGCCATAAAGAGTAATTTTACATACCAATTAATTGTAATATAAAAATATCATCTTTATTTTATTATAAGCAACTTAGAATTTAAACGATGCGAAAAATTTTTTTAACTTGTATATTCAATAACGTTTACATTTTCTTTTAAATAGTATTGAAATTAGATATTAAATAGATATTAAAAAGATGGAAGTTTATTATATCCGCAGCCATAATTTATTGATATATATATATATAAATAAATTTTCTTAACTTCATAAAATAAAAGAATATCAAAACATAAATATAAAGGAAATAAATTAAAGAATATATATAAATAATAAATTAATATATAATATATAATATAATAAATTAATATATATAATAAATTAAAGAATATATTATACATTATGTGTTACAAGTATATAATTTTATATTGAAATATAGGATAATTAATTACATTAATAGATATATTATGACTTTGATTTTAATAGATGTAAGAGCATTAATTAACATTTGTTTATAGGTTATAATAAATAGATTAAATTCCTATATTTTTGGCGTCATAATGTAAAAATAAATTTGAATAGTATTTTTAATAGTATTTTAATATTAAAAAATAATTAAAAAATTCTACAATCAAAAGATATTATTAATAAACAATATTAATATAATTACTAATATAATGAATATGTAATTTCATGACACTGTATATAGACTATATACGTTTTCGTTTGACATTGTTTATCTATTATAATTTACTATAGTTAATAATTATATGATTATTACAGTTAACAATTAATTTTTACGATTAATGATTTAATGACTTAAGCGCACCGACAATGAAACGAATAAAGAGTATTCACAATTATTAAATAGTATTTCACGTATTTATACACTTCAAGAAATGAAGATAAGACAAGAGATAGTAATTTAAATTATCGTCTTATTGCGATATTTAGGTTGTTATAATTAATTCTTTAATGCTTGGATTAAAATTGCACTTTTAATTTTTCACTAATTTAAGTATTATTTGACTGTTATTTTTTCCAATCAAGATCACAAAATAATATATAAATTATTAGATGTCTCAAATAACATCGTGACATATTGTTTATTGGTAGTGTATTTTTCTAAAATGCAAAATTATGTATTTAAAGGAAATCGTAGGTTTGGTGACCATATTTTTGCGCATTCTCTATTACTATGTATAATAGATGTGCGTCACATAAAATTAATATTAAAAATATTATGTAAAATATTAAGTTATTGTTGTATTTAATAAAATATCTATAATAATTAAAATTTCTATATAAATAATCATATAAAAAATATGAAAATATAAAATTTTAATATTTAAGATCTATAATGATATATAAATGAATAAAAATTAGATCTTTATTTATCATATTTTAGATAAAAGTTCTTTTAACGTTAGGTTTTTTATTAAATATTTATTTAAGGATGAAATAAATTTAATTGTGCAAAATAATTATTTTTGAACTTTGGAATTTTTTCGGCCACCAGCTTTATAATTTAAATTTATTTTACAGGATCAACATCGTGTAATACAATTTTGTACTGATTAGTACGCGCGCGTAATTAAACATGTTTTCGAAAGTGAATGCCATAAAGAAGTATTAAAAGATGAATAAAAGAAAAAGAGCAAGCCCTGGGAGATATCAGATGACGGCGGCACAATCAAGTGTACACAATTTATAATAAATTTATTATTTATTATTTGTAAAATTAATTATTTGTTTATTATCGTGGAAATTATCGACTTTATATTATTATATAATATGCTGCATAAATATATGTATATTTATTTATTTATTTATTTATTTATTTATTTATTTATTTATTTATTTATTTATTTATTTATTTATTTATTTATTTATTGTAAATGCTCTCTTCACAGGATATGCGTCGATGCCATTGCCACGGATGGATTCTGTCGCTCATTGAAAGACAAGTCTAAAAAAATCGCCAAACGGACGTATAGACATCTGACTTTCTTCCACATACATTCCTATCTTTTCAAAAAATCTTTAAAATGATATATCATTTGATCTCTATTTCCATTTATGATTCTTGAAGAGGTAGCTCCCTCGACGAAGGAGATGAAAAAATTTCATTGCGTTTAATATGCTTAAGTGCCCTCCTCGAAAATAAAAATGATGTCTTTTGGCATTTTTCGCAAAAAATAGTCAATCGGGAAATAAACTGATGGAAAGTTGTAAAATGAACACTCTGTATATATTTTTATATACATATTTATAAAATATATTAATTTTAATTTTAGTTTAAAATATTTAATGAAATATCTATAATAATTAAAATTTTTATAAAAATTTATATTTTATATAAATTATAAATATCTATAATAATTAAAATTTTTATATAAATAATCATATAAAAAAATATAAAATATAAAAATGTAAAATTTTAATATTTAAGATTTATAATTATATATAAATGAGTAAAAATTAGATCTTTATTTATCATATTTTCAATAAAAGTTCTTTTAACGCTAGATTTTTTTATTAAATATTTATTTAAGAATAAAATAAATTTAATTGTGCGAAATAATTATTTTTGAATTTTTTTCGGCTTTATAATTTAAATTTATTTTACAGGAATCAACATCGTGTAATACAATTTTGTCCCATCAAGGTAAGTGCATTAAATTATTTTTTATTATATATCTCATAGTAATATCCAAGTTAATTTGTATATTTGTATATATTTATATTTATATTTGTATATTATTATATATTTGTATATTTGCATATATGTATGTGTAAATGTATAATTATTTATAATTGTATCACTATCATATAAAATGTTTCATCTTGTGTACAAAAGATTCTCATTGCAGAGATACTAATTTTCGCAATTTACATTCTCTTTAAACATATATTTTATGTGAGAGCGACTTACGCTTTTCAGTCTGCTTGTGAGAGATATTTCAAAGTTCCTCTTTCCGTCGTCGAATTAAACAGTTCAGTAAACCGGATCGTCTTAGCCTTTAAGATGGGCAGGAAGTCAGATGGTTTCGATATATTTATGTACTCGCATCTCATTCGTATATTTATGCGTGACTATGTATATGCTGGTCCTCAAAGGGGTCGACGTGATCGTTTCGTAGAGAGCCAATAAATATTGGTAGGACGGAATCCAATAGAATCCTTTCTCCGGAATCATACGGATGCTTGCTTCACCTGATTTCGAGTAGCTGCTACAAATTTCCATAGAACACTCGTCTTTGAGAAATATAAAGAGAAATGTTACGCGAAGTTCACCGGGAATGCGCCAGAAGAGAATACCATTATACTATATATAACGAAAAATGTGTTGGTAGAATTATTCAAGTTTTATTTAAATTACATCTACATTCGCATTTGTAATACTTGGAAAATTATTCCTGCATTTTCGCACGATTCTATTAACTTTCACGTCGTATATATTCTGCTTTTTGTCTCGAATCGCTCCCGATTCTCGTGTAAGTCGCATCTACTAAAAAAATGACAGTCACTTAAGCGAACGCAAAGAATGACCTAGTTCGACTTGACTGTGATGTATTGTGTGCAGCGAATTTTACATACGCCAACGCACAACGTCGTTCCTCGTCGTCGTATTGTTTGGAAGGATTCGAGAGAACGCGGCCAGCGCTCGACTTGGTTGGCTTCACTTATTCTTACTTACAGTATTCGCACGTCGCATTTCCACGTCCCTTTAAAGGGGCGACTGAACATTTGTCTGGCTTGCCTCGCAACTAACTATGCCGCCATGAGCGAAATCTGCCACAGTAGAATCGTTTCTAACTGATGTCGAATGATTACTCAACCCTCTTTTCTCTCGCCCCATTGTTCTACTATTGTCGCGTTGATACTGATAGTTCGTTCCTAAAATGCCGGCCCGATTCCATTTCTCGATTCTGAAGGGACTACATTTAAATGTGATTAAAACAAAAGATTTTTTTTTACCGATTTTTATTACTTCAATTGTAAAGAAAGATATTTTTTTAGTAAACAAATGCCCGAAGATTAATATCAAATGTTTGAATCAATCAATAAATATATTTGTTCAAATAATCTGAGATTTGCTGAATAAATCTTTGTGTGCTACTATATGATATGTTTATAATAAATTTAATTATTAAAAATCTTTATTATATCTTTATAAAAAGTTTAAATAAATAAAAACACAAAGCGAAGAAAATCATACACAAAAAACAAATTAACTTTTCAATTAAATTGTATCATTACTGATAGTTCGTTCCTAAAATGCCGGTCCGATTCCATTTCTCGATTCTGAAGGGACTACATTTAAATGTGATTAAAACAAAAGATTTTTTTTACCGATTTTTATTACTTCAATTGTAAAGAAAGATATTTTTTTTAGTAAACAAATCCCCGAAGATTAATATCAAATGTTTGAATCAATCAATAAATATATTCGTTCAAATAATCTGAGATTTGCTGAATAAATCTTTGTGTGCTACTATATGATATGTTTATAATAAATTTAATTATTAAAAATCTTTATTATATCTTTATAAAAAGTTTAAATAAATAAAAACACAAAGCGAAGAAAATTATACACAAAAAATAAATTAACTTTTCAATTAAATTGTATCATTTCTGATAGTTCGTTCCTAAAATGTCGGTTCGATTCATTTCTCGATCTGAAGGGACTAATTTAAATGTGATTAAAACAAAAATTTCAATAAAAAAAAAAAAAAAAAAACCAAAAGTCGGTTCGATTCTATTTCTCGATTCTGAAGGGACTACATTTAAATGTTATTAAAACAAAAGATTTTTTTTACCGATTTTACTTCAATTGTAAAGAAAGATATTTTTTTTAATAAACAAATGCCCGAAAATTAATATCAAATGTTTAAATCAATCAATAAATAAATATATTCGTTCAAATATTCTGAGATTTACTGAATAAATCTTTGTGTGCTAATAAATTTAATTATTTTTTTCACAGAGGAAAAATATATCTTCTTCAGGAGCTAAATTTCTAAAAAGCTAAATATACAAATGTATCAATCCTCCGTTAAAACAATTTATATTTATATATATTTGCTTTTAAATAAATCTTTATTATATCTTTATAAAAAGTTTAAATAAATAAAAGCAGAAAGCGGAGAAAATTATGCACAAAAAACAAATTAACTTTTCAATTAAATGATATCATTGCTGCAAAAATATTTTGAAGCTGTACATTAAAATTGTATCATATCGCAAAGTGGCCCAAATACTATATTAAGCAATCGATCTGAAATTCGCGTCCTAAAAATGTAACATTGAAATTTTGCGCTACATTTATTAGGTCATTATGCAATCAGTAGCAATAAAGACGCAACGATCTGTAGTCAGAAAATCGTCAGATTGCCAATCGCTACGGCCAGAAGCAAGCTCGAAGAGCACGACGCTAATGTTTCTTTTCCATGAACCGAACAAACTGTGCTCGTAAAGGCGACTGATTGACGTAGCGGCTCGTAGGCACGAGAATTGCTCGTCCCGACGAGCTCGTACGAGCCGCATCATAATGGAAACTTGGCGATCGCGTGCGTCAAAACGACTTTGTGTTACGGCGTTTGTCGTTGGCGACATGGTCACTGACGTTTGCTCGCACATTCTCGGGGACATTACCGTAAAATATTCGTGCGAAAGCCGATTTGTAGATTTCGATGAACGTCATCATTCAACGGGCGAATGAAATCGCCAAGATAAAATTTTCCGATTACATTTTTTTTTTCCTTTATGAAGGAAGATTATTATTTTGTAATCAAGTTCGAAGACGAAAAGAAGAAGGATTGTAAAACAAAGATTAAAAAGATATTTTACAACTTATATAACATCTGATATATCATAAAAATTGTCTGTCAGTTTTCTATTATACACCATTCTATTGCGACATTTATTATCTGTTTTATAGAATAACTCACGGTATAAAGTCTTTTATATTCTCATTGATTATAAATTTATATCTTTAAAGTCATACGGAAGCTCAGTAAGATCCTAAAAGTTTAAGAGCTCGTAACAATAAGTCAGCTGACGCGGAAATATCGATAACTAATGGAAAATGATAAAGATGACGTGATGATTGCTACGATAATCTTTAATTGCTGGCTATAACAAATAAAGTGCAAAGTAAAAAGATAAGAAACTCGCGGATGCTTCTCATTTTGTCATAATTTCCAATTCACAAATTATCAGAAAAGAAAATAATCTTTTTTTATATTTTTTATTTTGGTAATTATTGCACTTTATGGACGCCCGATTTTAATGATCTTGACATATGTTGTCAAATTTATATTTATATAATTTATTTATCCTTTTTTTTACGTTTTTAATATAACTTTTATTTATTATTATTATTATTATTATATAATAACGAGTTATTTAATTGAATGATGTCTAATAATTCTATTCACTTACTTTATTGTATGATTGCAATTATTAGATTAACTTAATATATAATTCTATTATATATTATTACGTTATGTATTTAAATGTTTTGCGTGGCTCATTAAAAACAAATATCAAATTTAACTTATCATTCAACTTATTATTTTACGATATTAATATACAGTGTTTGCGGGTATCTAGATAAAATTATCTAGATAATTATCTAGATAAAGAAATGGATCATCTTTATCTTTAACTGATGAAAAAATACAAAATATCTTTATCTTAGATGAAAAATATATGTCATCTTATCTAAAGATTGTCTAAAATGACGTTTTCATTATGCAAAAGAATTTTCCAGGCAAGCTTCTAAAAATCTATCTAAAATATCTAAAATTTTTGAGAAACTTAAAACTTAATAACTTAAAATGAGAAAAGAAGCGCCATCGAGTCTTTTTCATTCTGTTCATTTATTTAAATTTACTTACTTGTACTTACTTTTACTTAAATTTGTGCAATGCATTAATGTATATTTTATAAAAAATGATATATGTATTGTTACACATTGATCATTATATTATTAATATATTATAAATATATTATAAATATAAATTAATAAATAAATATTTATCATATCGTTTATATATCTTTTTGTTATTATTTAAATATTCTTTAGGAAAAGAGAAAGAATATGTGTTTATGATTTTAATATCCCATTTATAATCTACGTCACATTTTTTACAAATATTTATAGTCTTATAAAATAAACAAAAATATCTAGATAATTATCTAGATTATCACAATAATCATCTCATCTTTCATCTAGATTAAATAAAAGCAAAATCGTCTTTATCTCATCTAAGATAAATTTATGGATTTTTGTCTGTATCTTTATCTAGATAACCTTGAAATTATCTACAGCAAATACTGTTAATATATTTTAATATTATTACCTAAATAAAACGGCTAGGGAGTTTGCTGTGACGCGTGAAGTTGGCGCAAGTCGAATACTAGTGACCAAATTCCGAAACCGCCGCTCACTTCGCATTGCCAGTTCGCAGGCGCAACGTGATTGCTTCTCATCGTCGAGTCTTTTTGTTTGTCTCGAGCGAATTTCGCATACAAACGACTATCCAGGAATACCGAATTGGAGGACGATTTCAATTTTGCAATTAGTTGTTCCGTGTAATCGCGATTAGTGCGTGTCTCGATATTCGTAATCGGCGTTTTGCGCTCCGTTCGATCATCGCCTATTGAAACAATTCATTTCTTTTGCGCGTTATTCGAAGCATTCAATTCCGTTCGATGGACAAGTGTTTTGAATGCCATTCAGTATCCGAAGCAACGAGGAATATCGAGGAGCATCTGGATATATAACAAATTGAGACAAAGGATTGCGCATTCGTCTATGATATTCGTATATGAATGTTCATGTGTGCCATTCGTTATAGAATTACTCTTACATTTTTTGAATATTTTCCTTCTGCAATACAGAATTTGCTCGATATGAGGACAAAAATATTCTATATTTTAAGTTCTGAATTTTCTACTATTTTTTAAACTCTAAATTTTCAACTATAATATTAATTATAGTAGACATATTTTCTAACTAATATTAATTTAAAAAATAATATTAAATAATAATAATAATATTAATAATATAAATAATATAAATAATATTAATTAAAAAAATTAAACTTCTTTAAATTGCATTGAGAGCATTATTTGTAAAAAAAGCCAAATATATAAATGTATCATAGAAAATGTGCATCTAATTATATCTTGACATTTGAAGTTCATTATTTCATTACAGTTACTTTCGAGGTCAATTTTAAAATTGACAGAGGCACTTTTAGAAAAAACGTTTGTTACAAAAGTTTTTTATTTTTTCACATGCAATTCGTAATAAAAAGTACCATGTTCCCCTAAAAATTCAACTTCCGATCCGGATGGCGTATTTCCGGTCGGAATCAAAAGTTAAAAATATCATCATTTGATAGAGCGTATCCGATTTACTTAAAAATTGTTCATGATTTTTGATAAAAGTCATTTATTTTCATTTTAAAAGAGGGTTGTCTGGGACCTGTATATTGAGAGAAAGAGAGATTTTCTGTTATCATTATGTCTTTTGTAAGATAGATGCCATATGTGACATAATATTAAATTATCAGAACGGTCGATAAAGGAATTGAAGGTTCAAAATTAAAAGTTCGACGGAATATCGTAATCGACAGGGTCGGTTGCAGTTTCGTGAGTCCTCGTACTTCGGTCTGGGGGCACGCAATAATCGGGGCGAGCTTTATCGCGTGGCTCGATCGTTTGGAGCTACTATCTGGAATCTTGATCGCTTCTGATCGAGCAATTATTCCGTGGCACTTCAATTTTCCACGATAAATTTTTACCGCGATCACCGAACCGGAGGAGGACATGCCAAAGCGCGGCAACATGAGAGGGTAACGGGAAAAATTTGTCGGAAAAATGGATAGCCATTGTCTTCGGCCTGACGGAAGGTAGAGACGAAATTGAGTCATCGATTATCGTCCGCGGGTTTGCATAGAAATTGCTGAAAATGTGAAAACCGATTTTGCAATATTTCGCGACGAGTTATTAATTCATTTAAATAAACAACGATCTTTTTTTTTACCAACGTATTCTTTATTTAAAATATCATCTCTCGTCGCGGTAATTTGAAGTTTGACATGCCTCGCAAAAATTCATACGTTTTCGATAGTTGACAGCTCCATTGTTAAACGGAAGTTTTTAAAAATCGCGATTTGCGCAATAAATGCAAATACGAATCAAATTCATATAAATATGACGCGGCCGTAGATTGTATATACACTGAGAGAAAAATATGGTTGCGGTTATCATAATTTAACTATAAAACATAGTTATTTTTAGCGGCAACTACATTCATATAGTTATTTTAACAGTGTGATTTATAGTAAATCCAATAATATATTATTGTGAAATTAGTATATTTTCATGCAATTATATGTATGATTGGTACACACATAACTGTCATTTTTACATGGTAAGTGATACTGTAAATATGATGCTAACAACTAAAATGAAAGTAAAAGGAACTATACTATAGTAATAAATGGTACTTATATTAATAGTAAAATATTATATTTTTTATATATAATTAAATTAACAATGTATGTGGTTTTCATAACTTTATAGTTGATAAGGTACATTCAATTATGAAAAAAGTTTCCAGTACTATATTTTATTAAGAAGAATTTAATTATATAATATAATTAAACTGATAAACAATAATGCTAGGAAGAGCGCTCTGCGCAACACATGTACGTGGCTCTCTGAAGTACATGTAAGCGTCCTCTATTCTAGCATTTCTACTCATAAGAGGAAAAAAATATACTTTAGACTTCGTCTTAGTACCAGTCCTTTATTTCATGAAAAACTGAATACAAGTTAGTCATTTATGGTTAGGTAAACAAAGAAACATGTGTCACACATCTCTTTTTAATTTCAATGATATTTATGATAAATTTGCAGTTAAAAATATAGTTAAATGAACTATTAATATAGTCACAGAAATGTTTATATATATGATTACTTTTTTTACCTTTTATAGTTATATAGTTTACCTCTTATATAGCAAACAGATTGAAAAGTAATAAATAGTGAAACGAATGTCAAGAATATGGTTACATTTATCATAATTGTGATTGTGTAGATTATAAAAAATGATTAAATATTGATTTAATAATGATTTAATATTTCATTATCATAATTTCTATCATAATTTCTCTAAAATTTTTACCCTGATTGGCGGAACTATTCGTATAAAGTTATTTTTACCAACATTATAGTAACAATAAATAATAATTGCAACTATAATTATTTAACTATGCAATTTATAATTGTAAATACCAAACACTTTTCTCCCAGTGCAGGCTGATAATATAAGTGTATACATTCTCTCTCGTTCTCTCTCTCATCGTACACCTGGAAATGTGATACGTTTCGTAACTTCTCCCCGCGTCCGTTCGCGCGCGCGAGAATTTACATAATGGCATTTTATGCACGCTAGATATCATGCGTGCAATAGTCAGGCGTCAGACTTGTTCAGCCGCATACGTAGTATCACAGACGTATATGTAACATCGGCCTTAACTTGAGGAGCCTCCGGCAGATCGACGATGTGTGTAATCGAGCGACAGTGGTTGTGTAGCAGTTAGCTGAGGAGGAATCGAGGAGGACTGTGTGTGCTGTACACAACCCTCCTCGCTTGCCGGGAGTTTCGAGGTTGTCTTGAAGGGGATATATCATCGGACCCTCCGTGATACAGTGTCCTTCATGCACATTTCGTTGGATCGTACATCACCCCCGACGTTACCATCACGTGGCGGGCCTTCCGATACAATTACGTAATACGCGACGTCTTCGGCCTCTCCTAAAGAAAGCGCTTAAAGCACTTCCGTATCGGTAAAATAAGCAGTAAAATAAAAAGTTTCGAAATAGAGAATCCACTTTTTTCGACTGCATACGAAAGAGAGAGGAAGAACTGGTATCCCTTTATATCGCCAGCCCTCCAATCTGTATACAGGAATCGATAGTCTAAAGTTTCGCGCTCGCCGGTTTTTTTCCAATTACTCGTCGGGTTCCTTTATCGGATGCGCTTGGAATAGTTTTCCGTAGTTATACGATGGTTTCCGTTAGGCAATTTAAGTAAAATATACAAGCGTCTGTGATGTAAAGAAAACTAACTTTTGATTTTATATAGATTTTCTCTTTTTCCCCCCGTCATTTGTCAATTAAAAGATCGAAAAAGGACTCGACTTCCTTCGCGATTAATTGAAATAATTATCGAACGCATCGCATTTCATCTTCAGATAATCCTCGAGCGAATCTATAATTTTCGTGGAAACTAGGATGTCCTATTACCTAGGATATCTAGACCAGGGGCCATTGACGATGTTCCCTTTGATGAGAGTATTGTTAGAGAAATAATCTGAATAGAATGGTCTTATTACGTACGATCGATTAATTTACATATGTATCTGTACATCTGTGTGTGTATGTGTCAAAATGTTCAATTGCACATATCTTGTTCATGCGCATTGAATAAAAATGCATAATCTCTTTTCTTGTTTCATTAAAACCATTCGAAAGTTTTTTCTCAGCTTTAGAGAATTATGTCAGCATATTTCTGTCAGCTTTAGAGAATTATGTATAGCTTTAGAAAATTATATACGATACTGATTCGATTTCAACAATCTGATTTCTATCGGTGCAGTAAAATATTAGCATAACAAATTATCCGAATTAAATATATTTTCAAATAGATTAATAATGCATGCAAAATAAAATATTTTTAATTTTATTCATAATTTGTAATCGGCTAAAGCTACTTGATCAACGATACATTTAATGCGATTTTAATAAAATATCGTATATGATAAAAAATAATAATAAAAAGAAATCCGATTTGCGAATAATAATGATAGGTTAGGTATACATATTTCATCGATTTGCGAATAATGATAGGTTAGGTATACATATTTCATCTTTTGTATCAAGTTACGTTAATACACAACTGCATTTAAAATAACATATTAATTTTTATTTCGCAAACGATCTTTATTAAGTAAATATAACATATAGTATATACAGTATATAACTTCAAAGTAAATTCTCTCGATGCTCCAGGATGTCCACTTACATGCCATTCTTTGCGTGGGGATTTCTTTGTTTGTGTTTGTATCGCGAGCAGCGGAAACTCTTTTCAGATTTGAATGTTTTATCGCGTGGAGTGGTATCGATTCTGTTTCTATGCGACCTGCTAGAGAAGATGTCTAGTGTCGGAGCGCAGAATTTAAATCATTTCGCGCTGCATCGCGCTACGCAAATATTCTACACTTATGTCTCTACATACGGAGAGAGGCTGCGCTTCAGCAAAGTAAATATAATTTAACTCGAATTATATAAATCTCTCTCGTGCTGCGTGTGCCAGGAAGAAGATATCTTTGAACTCGGAATTATAAATCAGATTAATAAGTCAGTGTCGACATTCAGAATCGTTACATTTCATGTTAATCTTTCGGTTTAGATTTTATTTTATCCGAGTTATAGGGTGGACCAAAAGTCTAGGTACAGTCGAATATCTCGTGTAGAATGCATTTTAGAACAAAATGCCTTAGACAAAAAGCAAGGATTAAATTGTAAGGATTAAAAAGATGTATTTAACTATGATATCCATTTGACATTGAGTGGCGTCGCCAAGGTCAGGGCAAGGTCAACTTGAGTTTTTTAAATGGAACCTCCCCTTTTTCCTTGCATATTCTTGTAGCTTATCTCGAGAGCTTTCCAAAACACTATAATAAAATATTTTTTCCTCAAGCACTTTTTGAGTTATGAGGTTTGAAATCATTTCTTAATTTTACATAAACCATAAAATATCTAGTAAAATATTCATTTTCGATTTCTTACCTTAATACTTTTATGTACAAAATAATGAAAGAAATTAATTGGTGTACAGAAAACACATAATTGTTTTGAAGAAAAAATATGTAATTTACAATTAACAATTAAATATTTTTTCTTAAAAGTAACTTTTTTAATCCTTACAACTTTTGTCTAAAGCCTTGTTCTAAAATGCATTCTGTACGAGATATTCGACTGTATCCAGACTTTTGGTCTACCCTGTATATTATCCTAATATACATTGACATTTTTCGATTGGTAACTTCTTTGAAATTATTTAATCTGCTTCAATTTTTTTACGAATATCACCCTGGTATATATATAATCCTCATTATTTCATTGTACATTGGATAATATTCTATTTTATATGATATTCTTTTCACTCAAGAAAGAAAAAGTTCGAGTTCAATGTCAATTTCGATAACAATTTTATTAAAAGTTATTTCAAGAATATACACATACATGTGTATATTTTTTTCTATTACACTGATAAAAACATCGATGATAAAATTGATAATATTGACTATAATTGCATAGTAAAAAAATTATAGTAATTAGGACACTCATTTTTATAGTAAATTTTACTATAATACTGGTAATACAAACTATATACGCATGGTACCGAGAAACAATAAAACTTTTTACTGTAATTTATAATAATTTCAAATATCATATAAATAAAAAATGAATGAAAAGAATGATACATATAATTTTACTATTCATATAGTCATTGTAACATTAATAATGATAAATATTACTATATTATTAACTTTCGTTTAGATATTAATATAGTAGTAATAAATGAAAAAAATTATAATGACATATCTAAATATATCTAAATAGTACGTGGAACCTGATGAATAGCACATTTAACAACATAAAACTTATTATTTGGAATAATTGTATGTGGCACATGTTTCTTCGCTTGCTATTACGCGATGCACTACTCTTAACTTTTCTCATATTCAATATTTTGCATAAAATGTATATAAAGGACTAGAATTAAACACATAAGATCTAAAGTATATTTTTTTCCTTTTGACAGTTTGCGAGAAAGAGGATACTACTCATACACAGGTTCTCGGATTGTATGCATGTGAGCATCCTCTTTCTGACATATCACTGTTTATCAGTTTAATTTCAGACAAACCGAATTTAAAATAATTTATTTCTATCAATAATCTGGATTCCTTGTTAGGATTCGGAATATTAAACAAATTATTTGAAATTATAGACGGAAAATACTTTTAAACGACTTGGTGCTGCGTATATTGAAAATTTGTAATATACGTAACATGTATTACAGATTTTTAGTACTGATAGTGAATTTCGGAACACTATGTATACCATAACCATATGGTTACATGAAATGGCTATTATGATTTTACGAACTATATTTTCATGTTATATCAACTATATTTTTTTATAGTTTATATATGCTTGGCCCTAAGATACTATAAATTATAGTGAAATTATAATAATTTCAACTATAATTTTTTATCAGTGCATACTCGTGGTTATCATTTTAATTATATTCTTATCAATATTGATTCTAAAGAAAGGCTTATTATTTCGTCTATCAGTATCTTTCTTTCCTATTTTCTCGCGTTATTTGGTTCTAACTATTCAAGTAGCGAGAGATACGTGAAGTCCGACTGCGAGAGGAGACTTAGAAGCTCTCCTCCTGTCACCGTTATTATGATTTTACGAACTATATTTTCATGTTATATCAACTATATTTTTTATAGTAAAATATACTATTATATATACTTGACCCTAAGACACTATAAATTATAGTGAAATTATGATAATTTCAACTATAATTTTTAACTATAATTTCAACTATAATTTTTTATCAGTGCGTACTCGTGATTATCATTTTAATTATATTCTTATCAATATTGATAATAAAAAAGGCTTATTATTTCCATCTATCTGTATCTTTCTTTCCCATTTTCTCGCATTATTTGGTCCTAACTATTCAAGTAGTGAGAGATGCGTGAAGTCCGACTGCGGGAGGAGGCTTAGAAGCTCTCCTCCTGTCATAATCACCGCTATTATGATTTTACGAACTATATTTTCATGTTATATCAACTATATTTTTATAGTAAAATGCACTATTATATATACTTGACCCTAAGACACTATAAATTATAGTGAAATTATGATAATTTCAACTATAATTTTTAACTATAATTTTTTATCAGTGCGTACTCGTGATTATCATTTTAATTATATTCTTATCAATATTGATAATAAAAAAGGCTTATTATTTCCATCTATCTGTATCTTTCTTTCCCATTTTCTCGCATTATTTGGTCCTAACTATTCAAGTAGCGAGAGATGCGTAAAGTCCGACTGCGGGAGGAGGCTTAGAAGCTCTCCTCCTGTCATAATCACCGAGAGATCTAAGTAAATCCATGTATGTCAGCGTGACTCAAAGCAAAGCTGGCCACACACGCACACGCTCGGCCAGCTAGTCAGCCAGCCAGCCGGCCGGGAGCGTCGGCGCGAGTGACAGTGGTGCTCCACGACGCGGGAGATTTCATCCCCCTCGTGTCCGCGTCGCGTCACGGCACGTCGAAGCGGGATGAACGGCGCGTCCGGCGCGCAGAGGGGATGAAACGACGTGCAACCCCCGCCGCTCTCGCTCGGCCGGTCGCGATAGTAGGGAGGCGAAAGAGGAGGGGGCGAGTGATTCGCCTCGTGCGCGGTTTGGGATATACGTAGTCTCACGGCAGGTCGGGAGTTCAGTCTCGACGCGGCAGCGATACCCTAGTGTCGCGTGACACGCGTGCGACCGACACGTGTACGACGAGAATCATGGGTGAGATACGTGCCGTGCTGTGCCCGCGCCGACGACAGGTGCCCCTTCTGGTAGTGACCACTCTGCTGGTGGGCGTGCGTACGGAGCTAGTCGGTGAGTAAACAATACGTGTTGTGTCGTTTTTTTTTTTTCGGTTTTGATTGTTCATCGCGTAATATCATCGTGCGCGCCGGAAACCATGGAATGTATTACACCTGTAGTACGCTAAAACTGTTAATTACGCTGCTCATTAAGCGTATATCATCGCATGTCGAAGCAATCATTCGCGGGAAATCAGAGATAATCGTACGATATGTTCGTGAAATCTATGAGAAAATTAATAAACATTTTTCAAGCAGATTGCATTTGTAATTTGTCGATGATAGGACAGTGATTAGAAATTACTTAGCAATAGTAATTTAATAATTTTGATATAAAAAATGTTTTTTAAAAATTTGGAACATACTAAAAAAAATCTTGTATTTTTTGAACCTTTTATATTCGTTTTTTTTTCTTTAGAAAATTATCAAAAGTACAAGCATTTAAAGTACAGACATTTTTATCTTTAATTAATATGTGATTGAGTTGAATAGAAATTTTTGTTGGATAGTAAATAATTAAAGTCGAAAGGAAAATTATTAATTGCGTTATCCCGAGCTGTAATTAAAATCTAATGTAATCTTTTAAATAAGAAATTTTTAAATTATTCAGGAGATTTTATGTCATCGAGATAAATTTTATAAAATACGATATTTTTAGCAATATTAAATTATTGTTTTTTGCAAGTGAAATATTGATGATGCTATATTTTTTAAAAATAAACTCTTAATATCCGAGGTAATATTTTAAATGATATTAAAATTTACATCCATTAAATTGAGCATTAAATTAAACATTGTTATCAGAAGTTAATACGCAGAACAATCGGTTTTTATATGTTAATGGTCGGGTGTGTATAATCGTAAAGATTGACGTGACAGCAATTTCGATATTCGGCTTGCGTTATGGTTTTAACACGATTTGTCGCACGAGGAAATCGTGCGACGAATAATTTCATTTCATTGTCTTCATCGAGCTCGGTTTTGCCACTTTTCAGGTTTTGTTCATGACGTTTACGAGAGACAGTGATGATTTGATTTTACATTTTATTTTTAAATTATATAAACGCTATCTGCGGTTACATGTGTCGTTGTGTCGAATGGTACATGACATTGCTTTTATAAAATATTAGCGCATCTGAAAATTGTAATTAATCAAATATGTAATGATACGTTAACAACAAAGTGTACAAGAATAAATTAAAATAAGATTGCTATAATATTCTGAACATAATTAGACAGATATGATTAGAAGTCTTTGATATATTGCAAAAAGGAGCGAGTTGTGTAATAAAAAAAGTCAAGAGAGAGAAATAATATAACCTTCTTTCTCAAGCAAAAACTTATTTTTAGGCAAAATAACGACGGTGGCATATGTTTATCGTAAAATTTCGGAACTGCATCACTTAGTTTATATAACGTGTGGATGTTGCAAATTTTCTTTTCTGTTGCCTTATTGAAGAAATTTTCACTTGCCGATGTGTCACCGTGCAATTCTAGACGCGCTTTACAACACGTATTTTCCTTGGCGGAAAAGGCGCGTTTATATCGCTCGATTCCGTTTTATACCATACTTGACAGTTCCTGAAATTGTGTTTCATATTTGTGAAAATTATCTAGGCAAAATAGATCACCCCTTTAACAAAAAATACGACGCAAAAAGCTTTATCTGCTAATGGCCTTTCGGTAGAGAGTCTACTATTGTTCCTTTAACTTATTTGTTTATATTCTAATTTTGCGAGTGATATACTTTATCGCAATAATTATGTTGCATATAAATATAATGTTAGCGTAAAATATAATCTTTATTGTTAAAATTTGTGTGAAATTTAATATCTGTAAAACACACAACATGCGTCTTTCGCGCGCGATAAAGAATATCGGAGTAAAATAACGGAATAAGATTATTTACCATTTATTTTTCACAATTAGTAATTTTAGTTATATCAGAAGGCATTAAGCATTTTATTGAAAACACGCGTTTTCTTTTTAATTTATTAATTAAATAATAGAGCAACCAGTTTACCGTTAACCGCATGTATTGTATTTTGGAGCAAGAAAAGTTGCGCGAGGAGAAAAGAATGTTTATGGAATGGGAAGCTCGAAGTTTGGTCGTAACATTATCGCGCTAATAAAGCACGCAAAATGTTTAATAGGTGTGTAAATTGAGTTGCGTCCTTATGAAATTATAAAAAAGTTGGCACGTGTAACAGGTGGTTTAGTGGCAATTGTTTTGCCCGATATTCGTAAGAGACCGATCGAAGGTCCATATAATCTCTTCCGTATAATAATAGGATTACAATAACGTCTTAATTATAGAGATCTTTTCAATCGAATCATAATGAATCGAGATGAATTGACGCATGGAAATTCACAATTCATTATGCTAGATACTTTTTAATGTTTCATTAATTTTGCTGAAAAGATCCATCTATGGTAATTTAAGCGTTATTACCTTGCAAAAATATAAATGTCACTTGAATAATATTATTACTCATGATGAATGATGAGATCGATTTTGTATTTATGAAAGGTCGCGTATAGAAAAATGGAAGTTTGCTTTGAAGAATAGAGAATGATGATTTTTCCGTTAAATTCTCCATTATTAATGCAATCAAAACATTTTAAAAATAGGATTCGCAAGACGATTCCGAGCGATTGTGTATCTCAATAACGCTCTTTTTCTTTCTTTCTTTCCCTCTTTCTACATTAATAATGTGTGTGTGTGCTCTCTAAAAGTGAATCAGTGTATTATCACTGACAAACAATAAATAGTCACTGATTACAGCAGTTATAAATACAGCACTGTAAATCAATGATATTTTATTGAAAGAATCAATTAATAATTTTGACTGTTTCAATTAGTAATATTTCTCAATATCAGTAATATTTCTTTCATTATTGTCAGTAATATTAAACTATAATTCATCTCTCTATCTATTTCATATAAAATTAAAAATTTTATTTATATTTACTAAATATTTATTATATTAAAAATTTTATTTTATTTACATTACATGCATATTGAACTTGTTATTTTAAATAGATAACGAACAAATAATTTTCATTAAGTCGCCAGACATTTATTTGTCCGACTTAAAGATCGATTTAATATCTGAAGCCTCTCTATTGAGATTGTATCGGAAATTAAATCGAAGTGATATTTCTAAATTTAAATGTCACTCTTTGCAAACTTTATTTAATTCTTATAAATAAAATTAAATATGAGAGAGATAGCGATTGTAGCGGTAAATGAATGAACTAGTGATTACTGATTTTACAGTAAAATTTACTGATTTTACAGTGAATTTTATTTTAACTGACCATAATCAGTGAGATATAAGATGAAATAACAAAAAAATAAGTGTTTTCACTGAGAATCAGTATTTTATTGATTTTCCACTGAAAATCAGTAAAATACTGATTCTCAGTGAAAACGCTTATTTTTTTGTTATTTTATCTTATATCTCACTGATTATCCACTGAGAATTCCACTGAGAAACAATATTTTACTGATTTTCAGTGAAAAATCAGTAAAATATTGAGTTTCAGTGGAAATGCTTACTTTTTTGTTATTTTATCTTATATCTCACTGATTATCCACTGAGAATCAGTATTTTACTGATTTTCCACTGAATATCAATAAAATTCTGATTTTCCACTGAAAATCAGTAAAATACTGATTCTCAGTGAAATCTTATTTTACTGTTTAAATTAGTGATATTTTCACTGATTCACTTTTAGAGAGAGTGTGTGTGTGTGTGTGTGTGTGTGAGAGAGAGAGAGAGAGAGAGAGAGAGAGAGAGAAAGAGAGAAAGTAACGGGTATTCGGATGGTTAATATTGTGAAGTGTAATTTATCGCGTACGCGCGACATGCTTTTCAAACATGAGATACGACGCATCATTTCTGACCGTTTTTCAAGGAGTTATTTATGCCCGGGACTCTCAGAATAACGTCGATGCACCAACACTATATTGCCATGATATTTTTGCCGCGCTGGTATGTAAATCACTTGTCGTACAGTACGTTACGAGCGCATTATCGATCCGCGACCAAGAATTTTGCTATTCATGTTCCACTAATTATTATTATCTTGGATCCCTCATCTACTTTACTGCGGCCAGGAGGGAGCGGAAATACGGAAGGAATAATGCAAAAATGTGTATCATTACGCAGTGATTTACAAACGGATGACAGCTTTCCGCGTGCGTTTTGCAAACGCATCTGTGCAACGCTTTGTTATCATACTTTTGGTTCGTTATTTTCTGCGTAACTCGCTCGCCGTAATTTTGTGTAGTTCTCAGTGGGAAAATGTCTGGCAGACTGTCGTCAAATTTACCCGTTTGCACAAACGTTCCGCGAATTCGCGTCTGTAAAAGAGAAAAACTGAAAAAGCAGAAACATAGACGTATTTAAATTTTCGCATCAGTTTGCGGTATTTAAAAGTTATTATTGTGTTAAAGTTACAGTTATAGTATGATAAATCGATGCTGTTAAAATAGGTACAATCTGGAGCTAATTTGAGGGCAAAAATAAGCATTAATTTCGTATTCGTATTATACATTCTAAAGCGTCTCACAATTTTACTCAAATTACTTTTACAATTTATTTTTAATGTCAACGAGTGCATTTTTAGATTTGTTAAGCAATATTATATGTACGTTCTTCGTGTGCAAGATAGAACAAATTAAGCCGAGTAGAAAAATATCTTTGATATTTTTGCAATAATTAAAGAAATTAATTATATAATAAATAATTATAATAATATAATAATAATAATAAAATAAATTTATTAAAAATAAATATAATAATTATATATAATTGTATAATAAAGATCAACCTCACAATTCGCGCGAATATTAGCACGTGGCAGAAAGAAACAGTTTACTGTGGTTCTATGTGGTTACTAGGTGCATAACAAAGCGTTGGGAGAGATATTTTTTAAGTGACCACTACATACAAATTGTGCGTAATGTTGGATTCTTGAATCTTAGCAAACACGAGATAGCAGATTCTTTTCACGCTAATATTCACATAAATTAATCGATCTTTTTTAATTAATTTCTCGTTAATTATTGGGAAAATCGAAAAATGATAAAGGATTTTTCTACTCACAAGGAAAAGCATGTGTATTGATGAGTTTAATATGTTGTTTTCCTCCAATTTTGATGAGTTTTTAATATGTTTTTCAGACTTTAAAAATAAGGGACATATAGTTTTTTATATGCATGTTTAGGAGGCAAAACACTTTCTTTTTGGAAAAAATCGATTCTTTTCTTTCGAGATGAATATCCAAAATTATAAGAGATAGAAAAAAAATTCAAATTAAAAGTTAAATGGTTTTAAGAGTACTTTACAACAATAACAAAAAAATTTATTTTTTTTAATTTTTATAAATACCCCTGCCACTAAACATTTTTTTTATTTTAAAATTTCTTTATTATCAAATGAAAAGCTATTTTTTTACGAATCCAACCATATATGATTAAGTTATGTTTCGAAAAATTATTTCCCAGAATTAATTATAAACCTCTTTGTAAATACGCTATTCGTGTCCGTCCATGCGCTCGATTCTTCGTGTAATCACACATTCTGTTTCCGTAATAGAAGTTTCCTGTAATCATCGAAAGTTTTTATCGTGTTAGATATATTTATAACCTTAACACAACATTTAAATATAAGAAATATCATACATTAAAATACAAAAATCAAATAATTATATCTGAAGCAATCTGTTGGAGCAATAATATAAAAGGTTGTTTTAGGAGCTTAATACATGATATCGTTTAATGATATATTATTAATCGGGGCGTGTGCTCTTAATATAAATAAATATTATTGATAAATATTTTTATGGGTAAATATTTATTGATATTTTAAATATGTTATATTAATTTATATTTCTTTTATGATTTTATTTTTATGTTTTTGTAAAATCACAATTATGACACATACATTTTTATCTTTTTAGAGTATTGGGGAAATTTTTTAATACTTCTTATATAACTTTTGTGGAAAAAATACAGATGTTGTTTATACGTTACATAACATTTTCGTCTTTTTTATTGAACAGGCTTCTTACGAAGAATAAAAATTTCAATAGGTACAAAATACGATATATGCTTGTTATTTAAGAAATAAAGAATAAAAAAGATATCTATTAAAGAATAAAAAAAAGATATATGTAAATGCCATAAGTAATGTAAATACAATAAGCATGCAATAAAATTTATCATTCTTTAAGCATAATTAATTATATTTTTGATACATATATTTTACTACTTATAATTGCTTCAATTCTTACGCAAAGCAGCTAATAAATTTTGATGTGAAGAAATATTTGTTCCAAGCTTTGTAGGCTGAAAATTATTACTAGAAGATCCAAATCTTATCTCTCTGTCAAAACTAGGAGGAAATAGCCTGTTAAGATCGTACAATGACCGAAACATTTTTTTACACGTGTCGTATTTTAATGAAAAAAGAAACTATGCACAAAAAAGATAAAATAATAACAAGAAAACATTAATAATAAAAAAACAACAATTTTAAATATTATTACTAAAATAAATAATAAATAATAAATTATCTTTGAAGCCTACAATTCGAGCATGTATTCACATTACAGTTGTTAATGTACTATTGAATACTATGACATGTAACGTATGCACAAAAATAATAAATCTTAAATAATATAAATAAATACTTAGATTAACAATTACTACTTATATTAATAATTATATTAACATTATATAATTAATAATGATAATAATTAGTAATGATAATAATAATAATAATAGTAATAATGATAATGATAATGATAATGATGATGATAATAATAATAATAATAATTATTATTATTATTATTATTATTATTATCATTATTATTATTATCATTATTATTATTATTATTATTTCTTATCTATTACTTCTATCTTGTGCCCTCTTAAACAAGTTTAATCTTATGCATACACTTTGAATTTATTTTTATTTAATATTTTGATATCCTATCATATATTAAATTGTTATATTAATGTTATCCTATCTATGCACGAAAAGAAACGTGATTACATAATCAATGTATCTGTATTAGTTATCTTCTATTCTACGGAAAAACAAGATGTTGCGCGAAGAATCGGGCGCATAGACGAATAGCATATTTACAGAGAGATTTATAATTGATTCTGGAAAATAATCTTTCGAAACATAACTTAATCATACATGGTTGGATTCGTAAAAAAATAACTTTTCATTTGGTGAAAGAAACTTTAAAATTAAAAAGAAATGAGATTGAATTAGAAATGAATTAGTAGTGGGGATATTTTGAAAAACTAAAAAAATAAAAATCTTTTTTTGTTGTAAAGCAATCTTGAAATTATTTAACTTTTTATTTGAAATTTTTTTTCCGTCTCTTATAGTTCCGGAAATATTCATCTCGAAAGAGAAAAACCGATTTTTTTCAAAGGGGCAGTTTATCCCCTAGACATGAGAACATGTAGAAAAATACGTGTCTCTTATTTTTGTCAAGAAAATTCCATATTAAAACTCATTAAAATCGAAGGGGGACTTCCGGGTCTTTCCTTATCTAAGTTTAACTCATTCTATCTACGCACAAGAGATACAGTTATTATCGGACATCCTGTACATGCATATATATTCTAAACCTAATTTAAATTAATCTCTATATTTAATCGGTATTCTTTGCAATTGTCATAACTTTGTTTACTTAATATATATTGGAATTAGAAACGCAAGTATAAGAGGCAAAATTGAAAACACCGGTTTAAGAACATAATTTCAACGGAAAGTCGAAATAGACAGATGCCGGATCCGCAAGTATCATCCAAATCCTTTGCCCATAAAATTGATCAAATTCTGAGATACGCCGCACTGGCAAACGCTTTGGATCCAATAAAGAGGATTAAGTGTACTGAGCTGTAAACACGGTGTGATTGAATTCTGGGGGCGCCGAGGAAATTCCTCCCCCGTTCTCTCTTTCTCTCTCTCTGCTTCTCATTTCTTTCTCTCGCCCTCTCGTTTGTTTTCTTTGTTTCTTTTCCGCTGCTCCATCCTTCTTTCGAGTGTTATAGTTTTCTCCTTTGTTTATGTGCCCTTACACGGCCGTGCAAGAAAACAAAACGGTCGTGCCAAGCTTCTTCTACTTTCATTACCGCGGAAAATGTCGCGACATTTATCTTCACGTAAATTGGACGCCCTCGTACCATGTCCAAGATGGTCCGCTGAATTTTATGCGAATTTTCGCCTAATGGAGTGTGTGATTGCTCTCATAGTCTGATATAAATAGTAAGTTGTACAGTTGGCAGATTAACTCTCAAGACTTTAGAGTTTTGCAATTTATTTTATATATATTTAATATTATTTAAAATAACATTATATGAATCACTATGTTATTTTCTACTATTTCAATTTCTAATTCTCCGATATCATAAAAATATAAATATTACAGATTATATGTTACAGATTATAATGACTTAATATCGTTTTGCGTATTTTCTGACAGTTAATAAATGCTGCATGATATATTTATTGATGTTCCCATAATCCCCTTTTAGCATCGACAGATTATCATAGCATGCGCATATTATTGCGAATTTTATATGAAAGTATTATGCTATATTTTGCGTTTCAAATATTCTTCAATAATTTACGAACAAAGTTTCGTATGCAATTAATTTACTAGTATCAAAAACATATGTAAAAAGTAATAATTATAAGTTTTTAACAAAATGATGTATTTATAATAATAAATATCAAATTTAACACATCAATTAATGCTCCATAATTTATAATGATTAAAAAAAGAGAATTTTTAATCGTATTCAATATTTAATTTTTGTTTAAAATTAATGATTTCAAGCATCAATCTTGTGTAAAATTCGATGAAATAACATATTAAAATATAAAACGTAATTAATAAACGCTTTTATTCCAAGAATGCGTATGCAAACTTAACAATTAATGCAGTAATTAAATTAATATGAAATATTGTAATAATATCAGAGATTCTAAAAATATTTTGTACATATTGACTTTAATTTAAATTTATAAAATTATTTAACGATACAGTATATTAAACGATAATTTATAACAATGTGTATGTGCATATATTAACTTGGAGCTTTAGAGATGCGCGATACACAGTTACATAAATTTGTAGCAGCAGTATAATTTTTCAATTGCTTATGCATATAAAAAGCAATATTTTTGTTCCTATATTACAGTCATTTATACAAGTAAAACCAATAAATCTTACCACAAGATTAAAGTTTGAAACTAATCACCAGAATAAAAATTTGTACGAATATTTTATTTTAATTATATAAAATATATAATTATGTACTCATACAGCACAGAAATATTGCAGCAACATTGTAGAAATATTTCTTTGCAAGATTGCAACATTGTAGAAAGGTTGTAAAATGTTGCTGCAACATTGCTGCAATATTGCAGCAACGGTAAAATGTCCGCTTGTAGAAATATTGCAATGCCATATTGCGGCAATGTTACGGTGCAACGTATTTGTAATATTAAAACGCGTTTTGCTACAAATGCAGACACCATTTTAAATTTAATAAATAAACTTTGAAAATATAAAAAAATGTTTAAGAAAGATAGGAAAAAATGCCTTTAAAAAAACATCTATTAGCGTTTTTACTAGATGTTTCTTAAATATTTATCTCAATAATATTACATACAATTATTTTACATACATTCGACAGCAGAATATTTTAATACTTGCAACAAATGAATTCTTTCCTATTTACCCATTCAATTAAGAAAAATCTGTTTAATATTCTGAAGCCCAATGAAGGATCCAGATTATTAAATAAATTATTTGTTTAATAATCTAGATTCCTCATTAGAATTCAGAATATTAAGTAAATCAAGTCAGTTTATCGCCAGAAATTAAACTAACACAAGACAAGAAATATAATTACTACATTAATCCTTTGCAGACCTTATAACCATCTTAGATGAATTCGAATATGAGTTAGTTAAATTGAGTGTCGCCGCAAGTGGCAAATAAAGAAACACATGTTATACATTTTCGCTATGTTAAAACGTTGCTGCAACATTGCCAAAGTAATATTACAAAATAATATCTCTGCATTATTGCTGCAACATTGCACTGCAGTGAGCAATATTGTAATCGTGCAGCAACGTTGCAGCAAGCTTTTGTGCCGTATGGGTATATGTGCAACCAATGTTTACTGATAACTAGATAAAATTATCTAGATAATTATCTAAATAAAGAAATAGATCATCTTTATCTTTAACTAGATGAAGAAATACAAAATATCTTTATCTTTATCTTAGGTAAAAAATATATGTCATCTTATCTAAAAATTGTCTAAGATGACGTTTTCATTATGCAAAAGAGTTTTCCAGGCAAGCTTCTAAAATATATTTTTTATTTGGAAAATAATGTTACAAATATATTTTATCTTGTACTTGTTTTACTTAAATTTGTGCAATGCATTAATGTATATTTTATAAAAATGATATATGTATTGTTACACATTGATTATTATATTATAAATATATTATAAATATATTATAAATAAAAATTAATAAATAAATATTTATCATATCATTTATATACTTTTTTGTTATTATTTAAATATTCTTTAGGAAAAGAGAAAGAATATGTATTTATGATTTTAATATTCCATTTAAAATCTATGTCACATTTTTTACAAATATTTATAGTCTTATAAAATAAACAAAAATATCTGTATAATTATCTAGATTATCGCAATAATCATCTTTCATCTTTCATTTAAATTAAGTAAAAGCAAAATCATCTTTATTTCATCTAAGATAAATTTACGGATTTTTATCTTTATCTTTATCTAGATAATTTTGAAATTATCTACAGCAAACACTGTGTGCAACGTATTTTGTTTATTGCAAGATGCAGCTATGCGTGTTTCGCGTTCTAGTTTGAATTCTCGACAAAATAATAATCATTTTGAACGATCGCGTTTGTGGAGAAGATTTATAGGGAAAAGTTGTAGTCGCAGACCGATGTGTCACGTGCTCTTTCTTCATAAACTTCGGCATTCTTTGCACGATTTCGAATCGGCGGGTATGCCAGAGAGAAAGCAATAGTTTTCAGTATAGGTACTATTGTCCTTAATCCTCCCCTTTCGTCTCCACACCTATTCTCCCCATCATCGGCTATTACAAGGTTTCTGTTAGCGGCGAAGTTTCGAAGTGGCAATTCCCGAAGGTACAATTATTTGCGGTACCCACTGACATCTCCGCCCGCGCTGACTTGTTTCGAAGAATTGAAATTTTATTGAAATAGATTGCGTCTATATCGTCTATACAGATCGGAGAAATGGACGAACAATTTTCTCATCTTTGAATCGTCGTATAAAATCATCGACTTTGCTATGCCACCGCAATCCCTACAAATTTATGAGTTTCTCGTTTCTCATTTAACAAAACTAATATCGGCCCGGGTCGTCGTATCTCAATGTTTTGCCATAACGTCCCTGATTTTTCCCTTTTCCCTTATATTGCGCATTACTACCCCATGACTCGAGCTGGTTCCAGATATCATAACAAACGGATCGAAGCAGCGCGACACACAATACAAGTTTAATGAAATCGTCGAATATTCGGTTGAAATAAACGAACAGGAATGACTTGGTTTGACAGCGCAACGGCACGTTACAGGATTTCGATCGCGTGCCGCGGTCCCTTCACCCGCGATCGATATCGCTGCCGCTAGTTTTACCGCGAGAACTTGCGGATATTCAAATCTTGCGCGCCCGTATCTCGCATTATACTCGCGAAAACGTAATCAGGCCAGTCGTAGACGCGAAACATGCAGGGTGTCCCAAAAGTCCCGGACCGGTCGAATATATCATAAACTATGCACTTTAGAAAGAAATGTTTCAGACAAAAGTTGTATGGCTTGAAGGGGACCATAAGAAGGTGTTATTAGTTTGATCTTGAAGAGTCACCTGAAGATCACGTGAAAGTTACTTCCAACTTTTTAAATGGGATACCCTATATACTTTTACATATTCTTGTAGCTCATCTCAAGAGCTTCCTAAAACACTATAATTGAGTTAGTTTTCATTAAGTACTTTCCGAGTTATGAGGCTTGAAATCATTTCTTAATTTTATATAAACCGTAAAATATCTTGTAAAATATTCATTTTTTGATTATCTTACCTTAATACTTTTATGTACAAAGTAATAAGAGGAATCGATTGGTGTAAAAAAAAACGCATAATTGTTTTAGCAAAAATGTGTAATTGTTAATTGCAAATTACATTTTTTCTTTTTCGAAACAATTATGTGTTTTCTTTACACCAAATGATTCCTCCTATTATTTTGTACATAAATGTATTAAGGTAAGATAATCAAGAAATGAATATTTTACTAGATATTTTATGATTTTTATGTAAAATTGAAAAATTACTTCAAGTCTCATAACTCGAAAAGTACCTAATGAAAAAATACTTTATTATAGTGTTTTGGAAAGTTCTTGAGGCAAGCTACAAAAATATGTAAAAACATATAGGGTGTTCCGTTAAAAAGTTGGAAGTGACTTTTACATGACCTTCAGATGACTCTTTAAGATGAAACTAATGACACCATCTTATGGCCCCCTTTAAGCCATTCAACTTTTGTCCGAAACATTTCTTTCTAAAGTGCATAGTTTATGAAATATTCGACCGGTCCCGGACTTTTGGGACACCCTGTATATTTCACGGTACGAACGACGACATTTCTGAATACCTGGAGATTCGCCGCGACATGAATTCTCATTGTTCCCCCCAAAGATTTCGTACGCGATTTGTTTCGAGCGAGATCCCTCGCGGGGAAGGGAGGGAAAATGAAAAATTATTCGTAATTTGCCTCATTATATATATATGTGGTAATGGAGAAATAGTGTGTCGGGCTAATGGATATCGCCGATGTATCTACTTTCCTTCAACTTTAATGGCATTGGAGTTTTTATTTATGGCGAAAAAATAGAAATACAATAACCGCACTTAGATATAAATACAACGATACGCTCATTTTATCTGGAAGCATCGAAGTGCTTTGGCAACTTTAATTTCAATCGAGATATTTCCACGCAACCCTGAGTGGATACGTCGTTCGCTGGTAACGGGGATGAAAGTCCTTTTTATCGGGAAATGCGAAAGAGCGAGCGCGATATAATTATCTCTCTTTTTTTTTTTTTCTCTCCCGATGGTAAGCGATATGTAGCGATCGCGAACTATCTCGACGGTATTCAGCTTAGTGTGAACTATATCGAGGTGAAATTTCAGTCGCGTTGTGGGGATGATGGGTGGTGTACATCTGCACGCCATACGACGAGCGACGTGTATTATATGACATGAATTAACGCGAGCCGTATGTCAATTTCGTAATAATTATTCGAATGAGTAAACGATGTGATGCACGTTAATGGACATTGCTAACTAATATTATATTGTTACGTTGCGCGAAACTATCACTAAGTACTTTCGCGAGGAAGATTTTCTTTTCACCCCTCGATTTTTTTTTTTTTTTTTAACAAGCTTGATGCTCCAGTTCTTTCGCGTTTTTAAATTCTTGTCTCGCATCTTAACGAATGACGTTTATTTCACGATATTCATGTTCTAAAAACCTTCTTAATGAAATTTCGGTAGTTGCCAGACAAGATGCATCAATTAAGTTTAACTTGGATTTATTTCTAAAATTGAGATGTATTTGCAACTGAGAATTATATATATATTTTCTTTTTTGGTTTACTTAAATTAGAGACAGACCTAAAATAAACCGGAAAGTGTACGAGTTATTCAGTCGCGCATAAAAATGTCAAATGGAACTCCCTATTTTTTATTACATATTCGTGTAGCTTATCTCGAGAGCTTTCCAAAACATTATAATAAAATATTTCTTCATTGAGTATTTTTCGAGTTATGAGGCTTGAAATTATTTCTTAATTTTGCATAAACTATAAAATATCTAGTAAAATATTCATTTTTCGATTATCTTACCTTAATACTTTTATGTACAAAATAATGAAAGGAATCAATTGGTGTAAAAAAAAATATAGTTGTTTTTAAGAAAAAAATATGTAATTGCAATTAACAATTTCATTTTTTTTTGTTAACAACTATGTGTTTTCTTTACACCAATTGATTTTTCTCATTATTTTGTACATAAAAGTATTAAGATAAGATAATCGAAAAATGAATATTTTACTAGATATTTTATGCAAAATTAAGAAATGATTTCAAGTCTCATAACTCGAAAAGTACTTAATGGAAAAACATTTAATTATAGTGTTTTGGAAAGCTCTCGAGGTAAGCTACAAGATTATGTAATGAAAAATAGGGGGTTCCATTTAAGAAATTTTAGGTGACCTTTATATGATCTTCAAATGACTGTTTAAGGTCAAACTAATGTTACTATCTTATAACCCCCTCGAAACCGTACAACTTTTGTTCAAAACATTTTTTCATAATTTCCATATTTTTCGAGATATTTGCCTGGGGCGATTAAAATGAAACACCCTGTATATATATATATATATTTTTTTTTTGGTTTACTTGAATTAGAGACAGACCTAAAATAAGCCAGAAAGTGTACGAGTTATTCAGTCGCGCATAAAAATGTCAAATTGAGTCGATGGATGATTACTTGTTACAGATAGTTATCAAGCATGATTGCTCGGTGTGATAATGCAATCTGAACAGAAAATGAAAATAATTGCCTTTATCGATATTACGCACAGGTCCATATTTACCGTGCAATCTAATTTGGCCAGATGCGCGAATTCGCTCTATTGTTGCAGATCGCAAACAAATTGCCTGCATTCAACCTCGATAATCTGATAAACGCTTTTTTCCTCTTTTTCACGTTTATTTATGTATTGTAACTAGCGATATTATATCTCTTTGGGAAAAATGCTACGTGTGACATTCAAAGAACACTCTCTCTTGATAATTATATCAGACAAAATATAAGGAAATAAAGAATTACAAGAACGATTTGCAACATCGTAAGCATAAAATTATATTGTTTATATTTATAATATTTGTAAATGTAGCAAATGATATAATTTTTAAAGGCATTAAAGGCACGTATTAATCGCAATATGATTAGCGATATCAGGCAAAATTCAGCCAAACCAATTGCTGTAAACTATCACGTAATTATTACGCATAATTAAACAAGCTATTAATGGTATAATAAAGCTATGGAATTTGGCCGATAAATAAATCACGCGTAAATCCGCAGATGGCTACACTGTCAAAATTCCTATGCACATATAACGGCATAGAAATTCCTACAATAACAAAATTTTATTAAAGGCAGAATAAGTGTATATAAAGCCATTATAAAATTCATGTGCTTTTTTTTTTGAAACCCTTAAAACTTTTGTTCTCTTTTGAAGATAAAAACTTGCTGCAAATTTTTTCAGGCTAATAACACAGGCCTGCGAGGTTTTTTTTTTAAATGCAATAGTGATTTCCGACGTAATTTTGTGCGCTGAATCCGAATCTGGCCGCCGAATTTGCATAGCACGTTAGGTTTTTGAGTAATTTATAATTATATGGCTTAAAAATTTGGCTATTTTAGCCAATTTCATGAATTTATTGTGGGGAAACCAAATTTTTTGAAATATTTCTGTCAATGGCATCGTATAATATTCACTTTCGCCTTTCAAATCCACTTTCGATTACCGCCGCATGATTCTTTTTTCGCTGAGATATATAAGTATGATGTTGTAAGAAAATTTACGTTAAAGAAAATTTATATAGATATCAATATAGTAGAGTCATGATCTTAAAATTTGAAAAGACTGGCATATGTCAGATTTGGTTGGCTAGAAAAGTATTGTAAAAAAATGTCTAATACAGTTGTTACACATTTTGATAAATTTTTCTAAATTTTATGCCTTTTTATTGTGATTCTATTCGCTATATTGGATGCGCCATTTTTAATTTTAAAAAGTGATAAAAGGTATTTAAAAATGCATATTTTTACCCTAATTTTGTAGTGAGATAGAGAGGTGGCACAGTTGATTTAGAATGGCTTATTGAATCCTTATGCATGACCAGTCTTATAATTTGCATATCTGAGCGAAAAAAAATCGTGCGACGGTAATCGGAAGTGGATTCGAAAGATGAAAGTGAGTATTATACGATGCCATTGACAGAAATATTTCAAAAAATTTGGTTTACTCACAATAAATTCATGAAATTGGCCAAAATAACGATTTTTGGGCTATTCATCTACAAATAACTCGAAAACCTGACGTGCTACGCAAATTCGGCGGCCAGATTCGGCGCACAAAATTACGTCAAAAATCGCTTGCATCTTAAAAAAAAAATGTTGACCCTCTTTTTTACAGGCCTATGTAATTTATTTAAATTGTAATAAATTCGAGGCTTTTTTCCTCTTTTTCACGTTTATTTGTGTATTGTAATTAACAGTGTTTGCTGTAGATATTTTCGAAATTATCTAGATAAAGATAAAGAGAAAAATCTGTAAATTTAGATTTTCTTAGATGAGATAAAGATGATTTTGCTTTTATTTAATCTAGATGAAAGATGAGATAATTATTGCGATAATCTAGATAATTATCTAAATATTTTTATTTATTTTAGAAGACTATAAATATTTGTAAAAAATGTGACACAGATTATAAATGGGATATTAAAATCATAAACACATTCTTTCTCCTTTCCTAAAGAATATTTAATATTATAAAGAAATAATAGCAAAAAGATATATAAATGATATGATAAATATTTATTTATTAATTTATATTTATAATATATTTATAATATATTAATAATAATAATATAAAAAATATATTTTAGATATTTTAGATAGATTTTTAGAAGCTTACCTGAAAAACTTTTTTGCATAATGAAAACGTCATCTTAGACAATTTTTAGATAAGATGACATATATTTTTCTCAGATAAAGATAAAGATACTTTGTATTTCTTCATCTAGTTAAAGATAAAGTTGATCCATTTCTTTATCTAGATAATTATTTAAATAATTTTATCTAGATACCAGCAAACACTGGTAACTAGCGATATTATATCTCTTTGGGAAAAATGTTACGTGTGACATTCGAAGAACACTCTCTCTTGATAATTATATCAGACAAAATATAAGGAAATAAATATTCAATATTATTTCGGGACAGATGTTTATCATCTGTAGACCTGGTAAACAACGTGGCTCTTCAATAATAGCTAAAATACAGGCTCCGAAATTGAACAAAGTGCGGCACATGTAATTCATCCTCCATAGTAGCAGCAGCAGGAGAGTTGAGTGATTTCGGCGTGTGTTCAGCGAGCGGCGAGAATAATTCATACGTAAAACGCATAGCGGCGGGGAGCGGAACGTGTGTTTGACTATAAAATATGCCCTCCTGATATTGATGCCTCAGCATCAAGCGCGAGGGTTTTATGCGGGCCGCGAAGTATATATAACGCCGACGGAGCCTGATCAGACCGAAATACATAAAGCGGGGAGAAGAGCAGGTATAAAATTTTACTCTGCGCGATGCAGACGCGGATAAAGTGTCTATAAGATCGCCGTGTGCGCATGATGTCTGATTTCCAACGGATTCGCTAAGTCGTGACATAACGGAGATATCGATTTGTCGACGCCGGACAATACGATATGTCGTTTTTATTTGACAGTTCGCGATGAATCTGTCATTGCGCCTCCATGCCCTCAATTTTAATGAGTGACGATGTAGAAAAATAGAGCTGGGTTAAACATTCGCACTGGACTATATAATAGGTGATTTTGATTTTCGACGGAATTTGATGGACAATTAAACGTGACGATAATTAATCGGTGTGAAGTTTATACGATTTATCTGTAACACTGGTCAACAAAAAAATTAATTTTAATTTTTTCCTCTTATAATTTTGCAATTTTGGACTTATTCAAGTGTGCTGATTTCGAGTACGATAGTAGTTTTTTTTTAACAGCTTGTTGTTTTTTAATATTTTTAGATTACCTTTTTTAGACATCAGTGCAGTTTTTTTTTAGTTTTACTCGACTCAAAATTATTATTTTTTTAACTTTCGATATGTCTTCGACTCAAAGACGTTGTTTACATAATTCAGATAGTTTTTGTTATATTTGTGACGAATACATTTTTCAAAAATATCGATAATCGATATAATTGTAATATCTTATAATAAAAAATAAATAAATAAAATAATAAAATATAAATAATATAATATAAATAATAAAATATAAATAATAAAAATATAAATAATAAAAATATAAATAACAAATATAAATAAAAAAAGTAGAGCTAATACAACTAAACTAATATTTTTTTCAGTGCCTTAAATATAACTTATAAATACATGTTAAATGTCAGGAAAAAATTTGAGTGTTGACCAGTATAATAAATAAATACCTATGGAAATTTATGAATTAATAATGCGGAAAGTACGTTGTACATTTCTAGTTTCTTACGTTTCATATAGCAAAATGATGAGTGAAATATATTACACGTCTATTGCGTAAAGATTCCAGGTTTAAAATAGTGAGAGACATAGATGTTCAGATATTGATTTAATAAAGACAAATCGATGACCGTAAATCTAAATGTCTCTTTTACAGCATTTCTTATGAAAATTGAATTATAGGCTCGTATAAAGTCTCAATGGACGCGATAGATGTAAACAAGTTTGTTGGGCTGAAAAAGTATGTGTCAAGAAGGGACGGCAGAATCGTAAAAGTTTAGGTTATATAACGTAATATGCAATAAAAATCAAATTGTCTACTATCTGCCGCGCCGGTAATCTCGATACGAAAAATTATAGACGGGAAGGCAGAGTTTTATGCGATGTTTGGCAAAACCTCAACGAGCAATTCGAGTCAGAAATTGAGCTGGTCGAAAAAAGTGACTCTTCTCTTGATCTTATCAGAAAAAAAGAGACTAAATATACGAAATATCATAATAAATATATATGATGTCGTATGTTTTGTTCCAATTATAAAAAAAATATATTATAAAAATTATATAATATTATATAATATAATTATATAATATAATATTATATAAAATTATATAATATAATATAATATAATATAATATAATATAATATAATATAATATATAAAATAATATATAATATAATATATATATATTGTATATATTATATAATATATTATATTATATTATATGTGAATTTATCAATATAAAATCTATAAAAAATGTATTAATCCTAACACTAGAGTCTCGTTACATTTCCAGAATATTGGAATGAAATGTCATGAGGTGCAATTATAGAAAGAGGAAGAAGGGGAAAGAGAACGATGATACCTGAAGAAATTAATATTTAATTGTCAGGAGGTGATCGATGTCGCGAAGTTGTATAAAGTTCTCAAGAGTCGGGATCGCACTTCAGGTAATTTAATTTTATCGCGGTCTAAAATTTTATCTTTCCGCGTGTCCGTGTCGATTTAACCGTATTAGTAAATTAAACTCCGAACTTCCTTTACGATTCCTTGGTTTTCCATTAATGAGACTTCTCCATTATCATGTTCGTCCGGCGTGTTGACTTGCTTTTGTAAAATGATTCTTTATTCATCTCGATCTGCTCTCTAAAAGTGAAGTACATTATCACTGAAAAACAGTAAATAGTCACTAATTACAACAGTTATAAGTACAGCACTGTAAATCAGTGATATTTTATTGAAAGAATCAGTTAATAATTTTGACTGTTTCAATCAGTAATATATCTCAATATTATTAATATTCCTTTCGTTACTGTCAGTAATATTAAACTATAATTCATCTCTCTATCTATTTCATATAAAATTAAAAATTTTATATTTACTAAATATTTATTATATTAAAAATTTTATTTTATTTTTATTATATGCATATTGAACTTGTTATTTTAAATAGATAACGAACAAATAATTTTCATTTCAAGTCGCCAGACATTTATTTGTCCGACTTATAAAGATCGATTTAATATCTGAAGCCTCTCTATTGAGCTTCTATCAGAAATGAAATCGCAGTAATACTTCTAATTTTAAATGTCGCTCTTTGCAAAATTTATATAATTCTTACAACTAAAATTAAATATGAGAGAGCGGTAAATGAACGAATCAGCACTGGTTTTACAGTAAAATTTACTGATTTTACAGTGAATTTTATTTTATTGATCATAATCAGTGAGATATAAAATAAAACAAAAAAATAAGCGTAAGTAAAATACTCACTGATTCTCAGTGAAATCTTATTTTACTGTTTAAATTAGTGATATTTTCACTGATTCACTTTTAGAGAGTAAACCATAATCAATGAGATATATGATAAAATGACAAAAAAAAATAAGCGTTTCCACTGAAAATCAGTAAAATACTCACTGATTCTCAGTGAAATCTTATTTTACTGTTTAAATTAGTGATATTTTCACTGATTCACTTTTTAGAGAGTAAATCATAATCAATGAGATATATAATAAAATAACAAAAAAAAAAATAAGCGTTTCCACTGAAAATCAGTAAAATACTCACTGATTCTCAGTGAAATCTTATTTTACTGTTTAAATTAGTGATATTTTCACTGATGATTCACTTTTAGAGAGTAAACGAACGCGTTTCTGCGCACATGACGTGTTTTATTCAAACCCAATGCAATTTTAATTCGAATTTATTATATGGGAAATATCGAACGTGCAAAATATCCCCTTTTTAAGGAGATAATGAATACTTGCGGCGTAAACCATGTGTCTGATTTGTCAAGCTGCTTTTAACAGTGACGTTCAAAAATTTAACGCCAACGGCGAAACAAAGTTTGCAATTCGATCACGCGCCTCTCGACTTCCATTAATGGACTTTTGTACTCCGGACTCCCAAACAGTTCTGATAGCAGCCAGAGCTGGGGGAGCCTGACCGGGGGGGAGGGAAGAAGGGGAGAGGTAATCGTGCCAGACCGCATCTGCTAATACAGCCGGTGCATCGGACTAAAGCAATTCCGCTAATCTAGACTGTCCGGCCCGATAACGCGAGGAAAGTGAAGCAATCGCGTGTGTTCCCGGCGTGCCGTTTCTAATCATTTTCCTCCGATAATCTGTAGAAAATCGTTGAATTATCGGGATGAGTTTCTTGGCGGCTATCTCCTCCCATTTTCACGGTCATCAATAATTTTCACCAGGCTACAGGTATTTCGTTAGCCTATTAATGAGCGATCGGATATTCGCTTTTGAATAAAAACCAATATCCATTTCGAACGAGATAGTCCACGTTGAAACGCGAAATGATCCCGAGGATGATGGTTTTAATGAAAAACTCATTTACCAAACTGGCGTAATAGTGCCGCATGTCGGCACGAAGGCATATAAATACTTAAATGGAGACTGGTAGAAATGGATATTTCTTATGTAAGACGCGACGAAACAGAGACTGAGAAGATGAGGCATCTCATCTCGTGTATACTTCATATCTCGCGGTAAATAACGCCTTGTATCATTTATTGTCGCCAGGCAAAGGTGAAACGGAAGTACTTGATTATGTTTGCCTCGGTATCAAAATGAAGTGCATCTCAGAACGAGACCGAGAGAGAGAGAGAGAGAGAGAGAGAGAGAGAGAGAGAGAGAGAGAGGGGAGGGAAAGAAAGGGAGAGAGAGAGAGAGAGAGAGGGAGGGAGGAGGGAGGGAGGGGAGGGAGGGAGAGAGAGAGAGAGAGAGAGAGAGAGAGAGAGAGAGAATAAATTCCTCAACTTCTGTTTTATTGCTATAAATTGAAACATCAGCTAGTATTCGCAACTTTGACGCTTTTTCGCTTTCGAATTAAGAATTTTGGCGAGAGAGCTCTTACATTGTTTCATTAAAGTTTGCTTTTCCTCCGAATTGTATGTAACTAAGCATTTGCCGAGAGAGAATCTTTTTTCTTTGCGTTTTTTCGAACGAACGTTGGAACGTTATATTTATTTCTAGCAATCATTTGCATAGCGAATGAGCTGACATCTTTCCCGATTGACTTTGTGCACGATTAGTTTTAAGCATATATTTGCGAACGGAATAAAATTTAAATGCGAAAGCGCAACTTGGATTATTTGCAGCATTAAAGCAGCGAAATGCTAGTTTATATTTATAATTTTGGATGTCGATGCGAAGAAAAAGGATTTTAATTTGAAAACACGACATGCGCGAGTGAAAAAAACTTTGTGCAAGCGCGACATTTCCTGGAGGATAAATTAATCTCCGCCGTGAAAGTAGTTGACGCGAAAAAATGGAAAAGTACATTTGCTAAAACTGCACAGAGGACATGGAGTACATCGACGGATACCTTTTTTTTTACCCCCCTCGATCCTGGATTTCGCGAAACTCCATTTGCTATATTTCCATCCATCCGATCTTTTTACCCTGGTAAAGATCGGCGATCGCTATCGTAATCGATATTCGCTTTACTTCGTGTCAGGATACGTTACTTCCGGATGCAAAATATCCGCGCTCTACTTCTTCAAAACATGAAGAACTAGATTTCGCGATTACATTTATCGCGATGGAGATATGCAGCGCGTATAGACATCTATAATCTCTCTCGTGGTTCAGATGACGATTTCAGATAGCCTTTCCTGTGATGGGATACCGAGTATTGATCCGCCGACTGAAATTTACCTTCAAGCTAACGTCGAACAAATCAGACATTGTTATAGAACTTAGTTTACCGTGCAGATGATACAGCCGATTGTATTGTATTTGTGAAATTTCGAATTTTGCAAAGTAAAAACCAATATTTGGATTAAGAATTCAAATCGCATCTGTTTGTAATCGACAAATGTAAAAAATTTCGTTAAACTTATAAATCAAGAATCAACGTTTGTCCAATATCTCTTTTCCATTTATCGTAAACATATATTGTGAAAGATAATATTCAGATCAGTGTTTGGTATCTGGTATCCAGATAAAATTAGATAATCAAACTAGATAATCATCTAGATAAAGAAATGGAAATTCATCTTTATCTTTAACTAGATGAAGAAATACAAAGTATCTTTATCTTTATCTTAGATGAAAAATATACGTCATCTAAAAATTGTCTAAGATGACATTTTCATTATGCAAAAAGTTTTCCAGGCAAGCTTCTAAAAATCTATCTAAAATATCTAAAATATATTTTTTATATTATTGTTGTTAATTATTATTTATTATTAATAATATTATTATTATTAATATATTATAAATATATTGTTGTTATATTATAAATATATTATAAATATAAATTAATAAATAAATATTTATCATATCATTTATATACCTTTTTGCTATTATTTAAATATTCTTTAGGAAAAGAGAAAGAATATGTGTTTATGATTTTAATATCCCATTTATAATCTGCGTCATATTTTTTACAAATATCTATAGTCTTCTAAAATAAACAAAAATATCTAGATAATTATCCAGATTATCGCAATAATCATCTTTCATCTTTCATCTAGATTAAGTAAAAGCAAAATCATCTTTATCTCATCTAAGATAAATTTACGGATTTTTATCTTTATCTTTATCTTAAAAAGCAACATTAAGAATGAGATCCGAATAGCTCAGTAATCTAGAGCAGTTGCTCGGAAAACGAAAGACTCGGGGTTGAATCCCGATCCAGTCACTTGCGCCTCACATATTTTTCTGGTCCACGAATATTGTTTTCTAACAATTACTTGAGCTGAAGAGTGTGCGAATGCTCTCTCCACAGGATATACCGTTGTCGCGGATAAATTCTGTCGCTTATTGACCAAATGGGCGTAAAGACACGTCCGACATACATCCCTCCCACATACATCTCTCCCACATACATCCCTATCTTTCTCTGGACTTTGTGAGATTAGCGATAATTTTCCACTCCCGTTAATTGAAGACCAATTGAATTTATTAGAAAGAAAAAATATTTTACAACATTAGATTTAAAAGATAGATTTTTCCACATAAAAATGAAGATTCTATAAAATATAGTTCATTCCTTATAAACTATAGCTCACACCTTTAAGATAGTATGAATACGTGAGGATGTCTTTTGGGTTAAAAAGCGCCTCTTTCAAGTTTTAACGTTATGTTTTGCAGGTCTTTAAAGATCAAATTACCACAGGAGAAAATATGTATTTATTTGGACGACTTTCTCATCGCGACCGAAACAATAAAACATCAAATTTGATTGAAAAACAAATCAGACAAATCAAATTATTTGCGGAATATATTTGATGGCATTAAATGAAATGGACCGTATTTAATGAAATATTTATTGTTAATATTAAATTTACAGCGATGAAATATATATCTATTAATCGAAGTTTGCTTCGATTTTGAACTGAAACTCTAAAGCACGAATATTAAAGTTTGCAGTTTGACGAAGAGGAATTGGGAAATTTTTACAATATTAAAAAGAGTAGACGCTCTCTCTTTTGCAAAAATATAGAAGTAATTAAGTTTACATCTATTTACGGTAATGTTTTAAAAAGTCGGATTATTTTTAGAAGCCTTTTTTCTGATGTAAACTTAAATTATTAAAAAATTTTTTCTTTATTTTTAAGGCACTATTTTTAAGGCACCAAGTTTTATTGTAAAAATGAAATAATTGGAACATTATTTACTAATACGAGTAAAATTTGTACATAGTTATAAATATATATATATATATAATAGTTACAAATCTCGTAATAATTGTTTTTTAAAGAGAATAATTAACATAATACATGACATGTCTGTCCTTTGACATAAAAAATTCTATTGAAATTTACGTTTAACAATCCACCTGCGACTAACAATCCTCGTAAAACTAACGTTTTTATTTATAGTCGTAACAATGTGCTCTGCTTAAAACAATACTCGGGCGGGATGCTAAATTTAATAAAAAGTAACAAACGATTTTCTGGGCCGGCCCCTTACGAGCGTTAAATGTCACACAAGAGTCCACTAGAAACGATTCAGAGGTGGTACGGCAAATTTGCATACGGCGGGAACGGGCAGTCTATCTCCTTTGTTGAAAGTTTGGTGCGATACAGGCTACCTTAAAAGAAATTTGAACCTCAATCGAAATTTTTCGGCTTTAATAAAATTCAACTATTAATGAATCGTGAAAAAAAAATAAAAAATAGAAAGGCAAAATTTTATTACAGTAGAAAATTTCATTGTATAGAATATATATTACAATTAAATATTATCAAATATATGTAATATCACGTATATAACGTAAATAATATTTTTAAGAATATTTTCTAATGGCAAAAAATACTGCAATTGAATAGCCGTTGCAATAAATAACTGGTCAAATTTTTTTTTGATATTTAACATGTATTATATCTAAGGCACTGATTACGGAAAAAATATTAATTTAGTTGTATCAGCCCTACTTTTTTTTATTTATATTTATTATTTATATTTTGATTATTTATATTTTATTATTTTATTTATTATTTTCTTTATTTATTTTTTATTATAAGATATTATAATTACATCGATTATCGATATTTTTGAAAGATGTATTCGCCACAAATATAACAAAAACTATCTGGATTATGTAAACAACGTCTCCGAGTCGAAGACATATCGAAAGTTAAAAGAATAATAATTTTGAGTCGAGTAAAACTCAAAAAAACTGCACATGATGTCTAAAAAAGGTAATCTAAAAATATTAAAAAACAAGAGCTGTTAAAAAAAAACTACTGTCATACTCGAAATCAGCACACTTAAATAAGTCCAAAACTGCAAAATTATAAGAAAAAAAAGTTAAAATTATTTTTTTCGTTGACCAGTGTAATTTAAGGATTTTCTCCCTTATTATTTTTACTTTATTAAATGTTCGACCATCGAGATTTCAGCTTGGCACATGTAATTTTCGATACTTTACATGTATATATACATACACCCGACTCTATATACACATATACGTGAATATAAAAGCTCGATCTACGAAGAAGGTCCGGAGAATTCGTTGACCGGCCATTCGCAGGCAGTTCATCCCCGATAGTACCCGTCCTTGCGACTGGGAAGACGATGATTGGATCAGTTTTACGAACCCCTCGTGGGATAAACAAGACGCCGATCTTGCTTCGTGTGTGTCGTCGCACTCACACTCCCGTATGCATTTCGGTTTTCTCACTCTGCGATATTGCCGGCGCACACGATGGAACAATATTTATTCGTAGTTTTGCCCGACCCGGAGATCTTCTTTTGATCCTCACCCTTTTCGGTTTACTTGTTGGCGGTGAGTGATGATTCCGCAGGGTATTTTACATCGCTCGATTTGTTTTATTCGCCTGAGACCGAGCGGCCCGATTCAATTCCGTACGAACCGCAGCCGAGCGACTTTTATTTTCTGTCTGTTCGTCCGTCATGATGGAAGGGATTGAAATTATTTGAATTTTTTTATCTGCGAATTATCTCTCTCGAAGAAATATTTTTTAAAAAATAGCAGCCTTTAAACTAATGCTTTATACAGGGTTTCTCATTTTAAGAGTCCCAAATATCTCTCTCATTTTTGATTTTAGACAAAAATGGTTCAGACATATTTTGTACGGTTTCGAGAGAGCCATAAGATGGTACCATTGGTTTGATCTTGAAGAGTCATTTGAAGATCACGTGAAGGCCACCTCAATTTTTTTAAATGGCACTCCCTATTTTTTATTACATATTCTTGTAGCTGACCTCCAGAACTTTCCAAAACACTATAATTAAATGTTTTTTATTAAGTATTTTCGAGTGATAAGGCTTGAAATAATATCTTAATTTTACATAAACCATAAAATATCTAGTAAAATATTCATTTTTCAATTATCTTACCTTAATACTTTTATGTACAAAATAATGGGAGGAATCAATTGGTGTAAAGAAAAAACATAGTTGTTTCGAAGAAGAAATATGTAATTTGTTAATTGCAAATTCAGAAATTATTTCAAGCCTTATAACTCGAAAAGTACTTAATGAAAAAGCATTTAATTATAGTGTTTTGGAAAGCTCTCGAGGTCAGCTATAAGAATATGTAATAAAAAATAGGGAATGCCATTTAAAAAAATTGAAGTAATCTTCACGTGATCTTCAAATGACTCTTCAAGATCAAACTAATGATACCATCTTATGGCCCCCTCAAAACCATACAAAACATGTCTGAACCATTTTTCTCTAAAATCAAAAATAAGAGATATTTGGGGTGGACACTTAAAATGGGACACTCTGTATACATTTCTTATGTTACATTTTAGCATGAAATTATGCGCGTCTTTTAAGCGTTAAAACTCCAAGTCTCTCCCATTTCCTTAATTAATCCGATTAAATGATATTCATCTTTCAAGTGTGTGTTTTCTTTGTCGGCGACCATCAACGATTTCGTGAGATACTTTGTATTTAAAATTGTCGTGGAGCGCTTCATCCAATTTCCTTTGCTTATTTCATCTGAATAGTCTCCGGCCAGATCCGATTCCATCAGCGATATTATTTCATCTGCCCTCGTTTCGGGCTTCATTTCTCGGTTTCATCCTCGTACAATACGTCGCGAGCGCGGTACGATTTAGGTATTATATCATGAAACTACATCGTACTAACATCACTCGAGAATATTGAATCCTGATTTACCGCAGACTGACTCGCCGGTCCGGAAATCCTGTTGTCAATTTACAATTTCACTTGCACGTGATGAAATTCGTGAATTTATCAAATCACAATAATAACAAATGCGTCGCGCAACACACTATATTGATCACGCACAATTTGTATTAAATATAATTCTCATTCGTGGAGACTTTTGTGGAGTATTTTTTTTTTTAATAAAATGGATTGTAAGCCTTTATTTCGTGTTTACGTGGTAAACTCATTCTGAAAAGAATCGCTTTCTCCCAAACAAAACAGCTTTTCAAAGTAAAAATCTAATTTCCATGAAGACTTGTACAACGTTTTGCATTTTTTATTGCAGACCGTGTAATTTGTGAAATGTTTGCACGCGCGAGCCGACGCGGAATATTCGCAAAAGGGCAACACGATATACATACAAAAAAAAAATGTGATATGCAAAATACAAAAACTTTTGACTGGATGGTTCGCGCATTTTCCATCGCGCAAACGATCGGAGCAGGCCGCATGATATTATTCAGCGAGCTGGTTGCGGCAAGTTACGCATATTATATTCGCTTATATGTATCTGATTCATTTCTCATACATTTGGCAATACATTTATATAGCGGTACAAAAAAAATACATTTCGAAATCAATAAAAAAATAGTTGAATTTTTATAACAAATACAAAAAATGAATACTATTATTTTAATCTGATATATGCATTTCTATATGATATGTTTACATGTATTTTTAATTTCAATAATATTGATAATTTAGAGAAAATTGTTCTTACTTATATTTACTATTTTTACTATTTTTGCTATATATTACTATTCTTACTATTCTTACTATTCTTATTATTTTTACTATTCTTACTATATATTATTATAATGGTATTTTTTGTAATTGCAACGGGAAATTAAATGGAAAGAAGAATGTACAAAATCTGCTGATTTTAAACAAATTGCTATTTTTACAGTTAATAATTATTATTAATTTACAGTTAATAATTTACAATTAATTTTACAGTTAATTTTACAGTTAATTTTACAGTTAATTTTACAGTTAATAATTAGAAAGAAATAATTTCTAATTTCAATACAGTTATTTAATATAGGAGAACATGATTTATCTTCGTAAAGTTTATTTATTAATGTTTACGTCATTTTAATTGAGTATCGTTAATATTCCACTGTCCCTGCGATAATATAGTCACTATTATAATTAATATTGCATTTATATTAGAGATATCTATTTAGGAAAACAAGATTTTCTCATATGCAAAATGTGTTTGTTGAGCGTTTGATGATTTTATAGTAATCTGTGAAATGCGTTATTAACTGTGTCGAGATAGATATGTCACCGTTTAATACTATATACTATGCAATGCTATAATATATTCTATTTATCGGCATTTAATTTATCGGTTAAACAAAAGCAATTGCCTATTCCGGTAATTAAATTCTGTCTGAATAATTGTAATGCCACTTTCCTTTATGACGCATTACCTCCATTAATATCGAAATTCTCGTAATTTTAAATGTCACGTTATGGAATTATCGCAATATAAATTAATGTTACAAAGAGACGACAATGCGTTAAGATTCTCAAGAATCAGAGAGCGTTCGAGATATACTTTTAATAGCACGCGTGACTGGAAATTCTGTGAAAAAAATTTGCATTTCGATGTCATAATTTAGTCTCACACTCGGTTAGATATTAATATATATGTAAATTATATCGCGGTGTTTGCGAAAGTTATTCAACCAAATTATTAATTTCTTAACTTTTCTTGAGCCCCAAGTAACTTAAGCTTCGCACAAGCCGCACCTGTCATGAGTTCGAAACTCTCTCGAGAAAAATGCAATGTACTATCAGAAAAACAGGATGCGTCGTATAAGGTGACATCGTATTTACGATCCGTAAAAGATCTGGCATTTATAAACTATTGCCGACTAATAAAGTTTAGATGCAGCAAAAATTTCTACGATAACTTTATGAATCCTCCTCCCTTAGAGGATTCAATTAGTAAATTAATGCGTAAAATTGGAGAACTCGTTAAACAGCAAATTCGCTTTTAATTACCTCTGCGAATATTAATGGAGAGTAACACTGAGCGCCGTTATATTGCATGCAATTAAAATGTCACGGATACTTTGTGCTTTAAAGCATCGTCATATGATAATGTATTAATAAACTTTAATTAATTAGTGTCATTAACATTACGATGATGGAAAAGCATTTATTGAAATAATTACTGAATTAATTTAACATTTCTGAAACATCAGAATTATTTGAAATAATTTTTCAATAATAATATTAGCTAAATTCATGTATATAATTTCACATTTTACACATATAATTTCCGAAATGTCTCTTATCTTTGACATATATTTATTTGTCACTTTTCTGTACGTGCAAATTTTTTTCACATACATTATATATGTATATGTATATAATTTTTTTTTATAATTTTTTTATAATTTTTTATATATTTTTTTTACAATACATACATTTTACTTCACAATCAGTTTTATGCTGTTTATAATAAAAGAAAGTGTAAAAAGAACTGTGTTGCAATTGCTATGAATAATAAGAATAATGTTTATGTAGAGACGAAAATATCTCGAAAACTTGCCCTTATGCTTTTACATAGTTCACCACCGACGAGATACGGAAGTTTAACAAAGTTTAACCAGTACTATGCACCTCCGATATTTGCATGTATTATAATATGGGATTAAGCGAAGCAACGCGATCTGCTATATAATATTGTTTATCGACGATATTACCAATTTATATTATGCTCTTATCTTTTAACTAGATTTTATCATTGAAATTTTTATAAATCGTCGATGGGTTTTAGTTAAAGCTGTGTTTCATCGATTGTTTTTAAATAATATAGGATAAATCCATATATTAATACCAATATGTCTGTTTGCACATGTCGAGTTTAATTTTCTATTATATATGTGCGTAATATTGAAATATCAAATAAAAGCATATGTTGGAAATATGAGAATGACAGACTATTTTCATCTGATCGCCTAATAATTTAATCGCACCTCGCGGCTGATGGTCAGGCTGTCAATTGTGAATCATTTCCATACGATGCATGAAATGTAACACGTGTCCAGTTCATTAGTTCACTATAGAGATATCGAGGTATTTTACAACTCAATAGATAGTGCGTGATCCAATCGTCAATTTTATTTAATGGCGGAGTAAAATTTTCGATAAAATTTTGATGCTCACAAGTTTGTAATTTTATATTTTCTTTTCATACGAATAGCTTTTTTCCTGTTTTTGGAAGGAGACTCAATATTCGCAATTACTTTTTTTCCAAACTCTCCTTAGTTCGCAATTTGTAGCTAAGGTTTCCGCTATTTTTTTTAAATTTGCAGTGCTATTTTTGCATTAATTTTCTGTCGTTTATTTTATTCGATTGTTACGCGGAACATTTTCCTTGGCATTCTAATCGAAGTGAATCGAGTTTTTAAAAATAGAATTTAATCGGTTAATTTCGATTGTTCGAAAGTACGCATTGTTGGACATACGTAATTTCCTATGACACGTAGGTCGTTCGACGAGGGACAATCAGGTCGAGTCCCTCCCTCCCTCTGTCTCTCTCGGCATCCCTGAAAACGCGATATCTGAAAGCCGAATACTAATTTTCAGTAGATTGCTCCGGCTCGATTTAGCAGGCGATTCAACACCCGCGAGTATCGTGTCTACATTCCCGAATTCTCGCGTGGTAGGAGGCCGTAATGTCGGCAACGGTAAGGGTAACGTGCGCCTCGTGTGTACAACGGTGCACTGTGCACATATACAGACCGCATTCTCGCGTCCCACTTCTTGCAGGTTTCCTCCTCCTTTCCGGAACGTGAAAGCCGCACAGCTTCAAGCACACAGCTTTCCTCGTTACTGTCCTTCGGCTGTGTTTCGCGCCGCACTTCAGAACGCTGGAAGACTGAATATCTTCGCGAAGTATTAATTAACTAATTTGCTCGTTTGCGCATTGTGCGCTCCAAAGATCTTAATAGATTTATCCCTTTCGGTGTTCGGTGTACCGAGAGTTTTGCGCTATGCTTGCCAAGCTAAGATTGCTGCGACGCGACAAACTATATCGGCATTGGAGAAACATGTACTGAGAAAAAATCTGGTTGCATTAATTAGAATTCTGGTAGATTCAACCAGTATGTCTGTTGGAAAATGGACGAACCAGAATCGGGACCGGGAATCTGATATCTCCGAAATTACCAATTCTGATTAATAATAAAACTCAGATAAAACCAGGAAAATGGACGAACCAGAATTCTTGTAGGAATTACCAGAGGAATCTGATTTATTTCTTCCTGTTAAATTTACCAAATTTTCTGATTAATAATATTAAACTCGCCAGCACCAAGTCTTCTAAAATTTTTTCCATCTAATCAAAAGTCATCTCAAAAGTCTGTTTAATATTTTGAATTTCAACACGATTATTGGATAAATTCAATCCAGATTATTGAATAAATTATTTTAAATTCATTTTGTTAGAAATTAAACTGCACTGAGAAAAAATCTGGTTGCATTAATTAGAATTCTGGTAGATTCAACCAGTATGTCTGTTGGAAAATGGACGAACCAGAATTCTTGTAGGAATTACCAGATGAATCTGATTAATTTCTTCCCGTTAAATTTACCAAATTTTCTGATTAATAATATTAAACTCGCCAGCACCAAGTCTTCTAAAATTTTTTCCATCTAATCAAAAGTCATCTCAAAAGTCTGTTTAATATTTTGAATTCCAACAAGATTATTGGATAAATTCAATCCAGATTATTGAATAAATTATTTTAAATTCATTTTGTTAGAAATTAAACTGCACTGAGAAAAAAATCTGGTTGCATTAATTAGAATTCTGGTAGATTCAACCAATATGTCTGTTGGAAAATGGACGAACCAGAATTCTTGTAGGAATTACCAGAAGAATCTGATTAATTTCTTCCTGTTAAATTTACCAAATTTTCTGGTTAATAATATTAAACTCGCCAGCACCAAGTCGTCTAAAATTTTTTCGATCTAATCTCAAAAGTCTGTTTAATATTTTAAATTCCAACAAGATTATTGGATAAATTCAATCCAGATTATTGAATAAATTATTTTAAATTCAGTTTGTTAAAAATTAAACTGCACTGAGAAAAAATCTGGTTGCATTAATTAGAATTCTGGTAGATTCAACCAATACGTCTGTTGGAAAATGAACGAACCAGAATTCTTGTAGGAATTATCAGATGAATCTGATTAATTTCTTCCTGTTAAATTGACCAAATTTTCTGGTTAATAATATTAAACTCGCCAGCACCAAGTCGTCTAAATTTTTTTCGATCTAATCTCAAAAGTCTGTTTAATATTTTGAATTCCAACAAGATTATTGAATAAATTCAATCCAGATTATCGAATAAATTATTTTAAGTTCAGTTTGTTAGAAATTAAACTGATAAACAGTGATGCAAGAAGAGAATGCAGCTCAAACACACACAATCAACAAGAGAGCTAGCGTCCTCTTTCTGGCACTACTGCTCGTAAGAGAAAAAGAATATACTTTGGATTTAATGTTGATACTACTTATTTATATACATTTCATGGCAAATATTAAATACGAATTAAGTTAAGAAGCAAGCAAAGAAATTAATGTAACAAGAAATTTTATAGATCCAACCAGAAAATACTAACCAAATCCTTATACTAAGATCTATTAAATATTCTAATTATAAAAAATCAAGTCTTATTGTGATAACTAGAAATTCTTGTTTGATTTAACCAAAATGCCTTCAATATCTATTATATATGTCTTATTGGTACAATCAAACGACTTTTCTCAGTATGGGGTAAGCAAATCTATTTCGGAACGGCATCTATTTCGGAATACTTTGATTTTTCTCGCGTTAGCTGTCATGTAATGTGATATGAAAATTCGAAAATGGATTTTAAAGTGAGTGACAAAAATATCTAGCTTTTTATTATCCACTTCAAAATTCGATAATACGTGACGACTAAAGCAAAAAAATTAAAAGGTTTCTGAAATAGGTGTGTTCTAAAATAGATATGTTTTGAAATATTCGCTTACCCTGTATAAATTCGTTCTATCGTTTTATAGTATAGAGAAAGTAAATGCAAAGATTACGATGTGATATATAATCGAAAAGAAATGTAATGTTAAAATACGAGAAGGATAAAATATATATGTCGAGCTTAAATAATAAAAAAAAGAATTTAAGTTTAAATATAATTCTATCGATTCGTTTTGCCAATTCTTTTCTGTTGGATATCATTGCGATACAAAATTCTATTTATGTAACAAATAATTTTATCGTAGACGAGACAATTTCATGAATGATCAATGTGAATTATTTACAATTTCAATCCATTTTTTTGCATTCGTTGTTTAACGAAACAAACAGTACAAACATATGTTCACATGCTTGTTGCCTAAAATTTTTCCAATTCGAGATTTGATTGCTTAAAATAAAATTTATGATGCGTAAATTATGAATATGGAAGTTTTCAGAGATATCAGATAGAGTTACCGTTCAATTTTTATTTTGAAAAATTTTTCATCTAAAAAATATTTATTTTATCGACCATTATTTCTGGGACTCTGGGTAACTGGAAATTTGCATATTCGTAATATACTCGTCATAAACCTTATAATAAACCGATAATAAAATTTAGAATTGAAAAAATGTTGGGCAATAATTATCTGCACTTTTTAACTCTTCTTTTTATATGAATACGCTTTAATTTGCGGTTTCATGAGACAATAATTGTTTATTCGTGAAAAGTTCGCGGCCTATTATGGGCAGACGTCGCTTTGTGGGATCTCGCACAGCGAGTGCACACGTGCGTGCTGTGCAATTAGCATAAGGTGCATTCGCCACGTGATACGCGCCGGTCGCACACACGCGTACACGAAACTTATTCTTTATCAAGTAGGTACACACTCTCACTTCCCGATCAGGAGATAGCGAGCCGACGAGCCGTGAAATTCGCCAGAACTGGCATCCATCGAAGCATGAAATTTGTCCTCCGGTCTTTCGTACGTTGCAGCTGCTGATACTCCGTCATACCGTGCCATTACGCGAACTTAACAAAGCGCAGTTATTGCGGACGATAATTGCGCCTAAAACTTTCAAGTAATTCTTCGTATTCTTTCAACCCCCTCCCCCTCGCAGTTAAGATTGCGCGATAAGCCCGAGGTTAATTGTAAGAATGGGCAATTGCAATAATCACGATAATTTCATATCCTTGGTTGGTATACTCGTATACAGGGTGAGCCATTTTAAGTTACTCACTCCAATAACTTTTTTATTTTTGAATTTACAACAAAATGTTTCAAATAAAAGTTGCTTGACTTCGAGGGGGACAGAAGATGGTGGCAAAAATTTGACCTTGGATAGTCATTTGAAGGTCACATAAAGGTCACCTTCAATTTCTTAAATGGAACCTACTATTTTTCATTGCATATTCTTGTAGCTTATCTCGAGAGCTTTTAAAAACACAATAATTAAGTATCTTTTTGTTAAGGAGTTTTTGAGTTATAAGGCTTAAAATCATTTCTTAATTTTACAAACTATAAAATATCTGGTAAAATATTCATTTTTCGATGATCTTATTTGAATATTTTTATGTACAAAATAATGAGAGGAATCAATTGGTGCAAGAAAACACATAGTTGCTTCTACGAAAAAATATGTAATTTGCAATTAACAATTCCATATTTTTTCTTAAAAACAACTGTATGTTTTCTTTACATCAATTGATTCCTCTCATTATTTTGTGGATAAAAGTATTAAGGTAAGATAATTGAAAAATGAATATTTTACAAGATATTTTATGATTAATATAAAATTAAGAAATGATTTCAAGCCTCATAACTCGAAAAGTACTTTATGGCAAAATAATTTATTATAGTGTTTTGGAAAGCTCTCGAGGTAAGCTACAAGAATATGCAATGAAAAATAGGAGGTTCCATTTAAAAAATTGAAGCTGACCTTCACGTAATCTTAACAACGCTATTCGAGGTCATAATAATGTTGCTCTGTAATGCACCACATAAATCCCTATAACTTTTGTATGAAACATTTTTTTGAAAAATACGTAGTTTTCGAAATATTAAAGGATATCCAGACTTTTTCCTAACCGTGTATGTATCCAGAAAGAGAGGAAGGCGAAATTAAATAATCCCTCTCTGCAATAACATGAGGCAAATAACAAATTCCTCGTGCAAAATATTACAATTCGTGCGATAAACGACGCGAAATTTTGTTGAAATTTACGTTATTTATTTTGCCGGAGCTGTCTTACCCGCTCAAATAAGAGTTCCAATAAGAGTTTCTCGGTGAAAAACGACAGTGAAATTTTTGTGAACTTTTTCTTAAATTTTCTTCTAAGTAGCTCTACGTGCGAGCTCGCGATGTAATTGTCGCGAGTTTTCGTTACATGGACGACGCAAGAAGCGTAGGAGACGCGACATTACGACGGGAGCGACCACGCGAATGAAGAAGGGAAGCCGTGACGTAAATATTCCGAATTATAATGTCGGAAACGCGACCCTGCATTTCTCCTCGCGTATGTGCAAAATATTCTTATAATTAAAAGATGTTACTCGAAGTTAATTAAACGTGGACAATCGTCGTGCCGGTTGAAGGAAATGGCAGGGGTTGTGCAGAATGACTCAGCGTGGATGAGATAAAGAATTTTTTTTCCGCCAAGTTAATTATCCGCGTTACACATGGTTCCTTTTTTTAAATGAGCTTTCGTTTGTTCCCGCTCCCTCGGAGCTGCGTGCTAAAATTCGTACGAGGAAACAATTTAATGTCGAATTGCGATAATAATATGTTATTATTATAATTAATTTACGGCCCGAATAATATGCAGTTTTATTAAATAATTCCGAATACAATTTAACGATTTGCGATCTGCATTTTATTCGACGACACACAAATTTGTAATTATCTCCGTTATAATTTGCAAGGATATCAATTTGTTGAGAGAAGCAATTGTAAAAATATCTCATCACCTTCGATGGTGATTCATCGGATCCTCGAGGTCTGTAAATTCGCCAGCTTTCATTAAAATAAATTTATTCAACCGAGTGAGTACCGCTTTAAAATCTACTTTCGCAGTAGAACGAAAATTGCAAGTGGAAAGTTAAAAAGCAAACCGCGTAGCTTCCCTAGAATGGGAAGAATATCCCAACCGCCGGAGACACGATCGTCGAGAGATCCATTCCGAAGACCCGCGAGATTAATCTACCGATGAGTTACGTTTGTAAATGCTGGCCGTTCCAGTTACTTGACTGTCACGGCAGTTTGTCGAGCGTGGAGAGCCTCCGGAGACCTTTGAATTACCACAACGCCTGTACCGGCGCGATTCTGAGCTGCTTATTATGCTCACTGAAGCTTCACGTAATTCTTTTTCTCTCTCTCTATCTCGGGAAATATATTTAAAAAACGCTCACATGTACAATCTTGACACTTTTGTACGTATTTATCTACATTATTTCTATAATATAACGAGAGAGCAAAAATAATATCTGAATTAAGGGGATCCCTCAAGTGTACTTTTTTACCGACAAAAATACCGTAATTTTCGGAAGTGTGCCATTTTTATTGTCTTTAATTAAAAATGCCTTAAAATTAAAAATCCTTCTTCAGAATTCAAGTATACAAACGGACATGTGAAATGTAATATGAGATTTTATATTGAGAAAGAAAATAAGTATAAAATTATATTTTTATTTATCGACTTCTTAAATCAACATGGCATCAGAATTGTCAAATATTAGCTTCTTATAAAAGTTTTGTAGCTTTTACGCATAAAACAGTAGCTTTCACGATTGTGTACTACACCGTAGAATATTGTCGAACTATAAAAGTTGAATTTAATTGCCTAATTAATAAATGGTATTCTTCCGAAAATTTCAGTCCGTATATATCTGAAATATCAGCAGAGTAGAAAAAGCAGTGCAATCTTCTTTATAAATAAAATAATAAAAAATATAAATAATAAAAATAAATAATAAAAAACGTGATAGAGAGAAATGGAATGAGGATTAGATGAGGGCGCTGTAGTCGTGTTAGTCATTTAATCGGAGGGATCCCCTTAAATTAAATTTTTTTTCTAGTCTGATAGTCACTACATCTCTAACTGATAGTTACTACATTTACTACAAAAATGATATACGATTAAAATGAAAAAATCTGGTTGCATTAATTAGAATTCTGGTAAATTCAACCAGTATGTCTGTTGGAAAATAGACGAACCAGAATTCTTGTAGGAATTACCAGATGAATCTGATTAATTTCTTCCTGTTAAATTTACCAAATTTTCTCGTTAATAATATTAAACTCGCCAGCACCAAGTCGTCTCAAATTTTTTCCATCTAATCTCAAAAGTCTGTTTAATATTCTGAATTTCAACAAGATTATTGGATAAATTCAATCCAGATTATTGAATAAATTATTTTAAGTTTGTTAGAAATTAAACTGATAAATAGTGATGCAAGAAGAGGATGCAGCTCAAATCAGAGAGCGCAATCAGAGAGCTAGCGTCCTCTTTCTGGCACTACTGCTGTAAGAGAAAAAAAAATATACTTTGGATTTTATGTTAACACTGGTCACCAAAAATATAATTTTAACTTTTTCTTCTTATAATTTTGCTCTTATAGTTTTGCTTATTTAAGTGAGCTGATTTCGAGTACGACAGTAGTTTTTTTTTAACAGCTCTTGTTTTTTAATATTTTTAATACTTCCTTTAGACATGACGTGCAGTTTTTTTGAGTTTTACTCGATTCAAAATTATTTTTTAACTTTCGATATGTCTTCGACTCGAAGACATTGTTTACATAATCCAGATAGTTTTTGTTATATTTGTGGCGAATACATCTTTCAAAAATATCGAAAACTTATTTCAGAATTTGTTAATTGTAATATCTTATAAATAAAAAAAGTAGAGCTGATACAACTAAACTAGTATCTTTTCGTAATCAGTGCCTCAGATATAACCTATAATACATGTTAAATGTCAGGAAAAAGTTTGAGTGTGGACCAGTGTAATACGAGTTAAGTTAAGAGTGGCTCGTCGTCTAGCGGCAAGCAAAGGAATTAATGTAACAAGAAATTTTATAGATCCAACCAGAAAATACTAATAGTAAAATCCTTGTAGTAAAATCTATTAAATGTTCTAGTTATAAAAAATCAAGTCTTATCATGATAATTGAATAGAAATTCTTGTTTGATTGAACCAAAATGCCTTTAAATCATATACGTCTTGTTGATACGATCAAACGATTTTTCTCAGTGTAAAAATTGGATCGAACAATTTATAGCTAAATGCCCGACGAGAATATGCGACGTTACCTCTCTGATTCACAATCATGTGACAGCGCGTTTCGAGACATAAAGTCACCAGATATAACGCGTAATATAGGGGAGTGCAAGATCGCAGGAATATTGCGTCGCGTCGAGACATATCGAGCACCGTCTTGTGGATTCGGTGGTTTGGAAACCCCGTACGGACAACGCACTTCGATACACCTGCCACATCGGGCGGGCTTTATCCACCGGATGTAGTTTTCGCTAAAGTCGCTTAGCATACGTTATTCCGCAGCCGTTGCACCGTTGGATTGTTACGGCACGCTCGAATGATGCTCGTAAATCGTACTGGCAATTATCTCGTAATGTTGAATTAACAGTTACATCAGTTACTTGTACAGCGTATAATTAGAGATTAGGAAATCGTCTCTGTTGTGCGTTAAAGGGATGACTCCTTGATAGCTGTCGCTTAATTAGTCGTTAGCTGAAATACATTCCCTCGGCATCCCTCAGCATTACACGGAGATGGGGTGAATAGGGTATACTAGAATGTTTCGGTCTGATTTACGATGTAAATATTGGTCAGGGTAATATCGGAGATAGCTTCCGATAGCTTTTGTAATGTAATCATTAAACAGGCTGCAATATGTGCAAGTACGGAACAGTTGGAATTTGTCGGGCAAATTTCTCCCGGCGGGATTGCTTAGCATTAATTAAAATATGGAACAAGACTGTGCACACAATCCAAGAATTGAGAAGACGGAAAATACGAATAGTGTTACGCCGCTCTTGTTGTTGAGTATAATTCTGATTAAAAAGTATCATGCAAATATTCATTCAAATTAGCTACAAGTTATTCTTGCGCGGATGTGTAAATGTCACAGCGCGCGTTTCCGCCAGGTTTTTGTATTATAAATATTTATCTTTGTAAAAAAAAATTATATTCTGCCCTCTCTGTGAATGCGGCACGCATGGTAAAAATTTTCCGGCGAAAGAAACGGGGATTGTGTCGGCGATCGGTATTTTGACAAGGCAGTTAGCATTCGAATCGGTCGACGACAAAAGACGCGGTCTTTGACGCAAATAATGATCGCATCATCAGTGTTTGCTGTAGATAATTTCAAAATTATCTAGATAAAGATAAAGATAAAAATCCGTAAATTTATCTTAGATGAAATAAAGATGAAGAAGATTTTGCTTTTACTTAGATGAAAGATGAAATAATTATTGCGATAATCTAGATAATTATCTAGATATTTTTGTTTATTTTATAAGACTATAAATATTTGTAGAAAATGTGACGCAGATTATAAATGGGATATTAAAATCATAAACACATATAGATGAAAGATGAGATGATTATTATGATAATCTAGATAATTATCTAGATATTTTTGTTTATTTTATAAGACTATAAATATTTGTAAAAATGTGACGCAGATTATAAATGGGATATTAAAATCATAAACACATATAGATGAAAGATGAGATGATTATTATGATAATCTAGATAATTATCTAGATATTTTTGTTTATTTTATAAGACTATAAATATTTGTAAAAATGTGACGCAGATTATAAATGGGATATTAAAATCATAAACACATATAGATGAAAGATGAGATGATTATTGTGATAATCTAGATAATTATCTAGATATTTTTGTTTATTTTAGAAGACTATAAATATTTGTAAAAAATGTGACGCAGATTATAAATGGGATATTAAAATCATAAACACATATTCTTTCTCTTTTCCTAAAGAATATTTAAATAATAACAAAAAGTTATATAAACGATATGATAAATATTTATTTATTAATTTATATTTATAATATATTTATAATATATTAATAATATAATAATCAATGTGTAACGATACATATATCATTTTTATAAAATACATTAATGCATTGCACAAATTTAAGTAAAACAAGTACAAGTAAGTAAATTTAAATAAATGAACAGAATGAAAAAGACTCGACGGCGTTCTTTTCTCATTTCAAATCATTAAGTTTTAAAGTTCCTCAAAAATTTTAGATATTTTAGATAGATTTTTAGAAGCTTGCCTGGAAAACTTTTTTGCATAATGAAAACGTCATCTTAGACATTTTTTAGATAAGATGCCATATATTTTCGATCTAGGATAAAGATAAAGATACTTTGTATTTCTTCATCTAGTTAAAGATAAAGATGATCCATTTCTTTATCTAGATAATTATCTAGATAATTTTATCTAGATACCAGCAAACATCACGTATTCGTAGAGTCATTAAAGGACTCGTGGATGCGAGCACGGGATCCCCGTGTTTCTAACGTGACTGGAAGCGCCTCATCAAGGTACGTACGTGTGTAGTCCCGAGGTGAAGTTCCGAAAGGCCGCGAGTTTAAACGGCTCTTGCAATTCCGTTCCTTCGATTCGTTTATCCTTCGGCCAATCGGCTGGTCAAAGCGCGAGAGCGGAATACCGAAGTAGCGTTCAAGTAGGCCAGAGAAACGCTCGTTCTTTCGCATCCTTTTTATCCAACGTGGCTCACGGACGCATTAGAGTCCACGGCTAAGCGTGTTTAATTATAATTAGTGAAATAATCGGATCTATGCGCGCGGGACGGTTAATTAGGTATTCCCGTTTTCCGTTGAACGTGCGAGCGAATCCAGCCCGCCGCGTTTTTATTCTCGCTCTTTTAATTCCGAAAGCAGTTTTATTTCAACGTGACCCGCTGGAGGTGTCTAGGATGGTCACATTGGACTATTGCCGAGGTAAGCACTCTCCGCCCCAGCCACGTTTCCCTTCGATCCTGCCATCCACGAAACTCAAAATCTCAACCGTTGCAGCTGGGATAGATAACGTTATTTTATTGTAACGGCTTTTACTGGAGACTCGTAGGCAGATGGCTGGTATCAAAGATTTGGCGAATCGGAGCTGATTCTGAACTGCAAGCATCGCGCGAGAGAGCGACTTCCGGATACCCTGATTGACGTTGTAATCCGTTACTGCTGCGATAAAATCACTGCTCGTTTTAATTTGACGTATGATCGCGATTATATTATGAATATTATTGAATAATTTATTTAACATGTTAATTTTTGTAATTATATTTGGACTAAAATTGATGCGATATGCGCGTGTAATTGAAAAATGATTAATAATTTTAAACCGTGCAAATTTTATGTCACTCAATTTATATTTGCGTTCATGCACGATTCTCTCAACGATGTTCAATAATGATGATTTATATCAATAATTGTCGCTATTACGTACGGCATGTAAGCAGCCAATTCCACGAGCACTCGATCAATTTATTAGCTGCTATCTCGATAACTCAATTTCTCTTTTGCGATAATTTTGTCCCTACAGTATGTCACTCTACACTCTGTTTCAATCCTATGTTAATATTGTAACATGTTCCATGATTTCTTGGTAAGCCATAACAGAATCTGTTAGCTAATCGGGGACGTCCTGGATTAAATTCTAGGAACACAATAGAGTGCTTCTAATAGACATTATGTACTTTGACAGTTCAGTTTGAATTCACTTCAATTGAAGCGATATGAATCAAGACGAGATACAACACAAAGACAGACTTGCGCAATGTGACATTTTATCGAATCATAATTTTTGACTTATTTTATTTCTCTTAAATAATCACTGAAATATTGTGTGCATCTCGAAGCGCGTGAAAAAGTAGACAACTATTGGTCAATCGGGTTCCACTTGGCAATTATTTCTTGCTACATATGTGCGTGTTGCAATTTGATTGATTGCTTTACATTCTTATCGAGTATCCGATACCAATGGGATGCTCGACTGATGGTAGATCAATTGAGAGCACTCCATTTGACAAAAATTTTTCGATTTTGGCTGATGTAATTCTGTCAATTGATGGAACGAGTCATATGAATCTTTTCGATTTTCCACAAATAATTACTATAGAATAAAGTCATTTTACACATTTATTATGTATTTTTTTAAAATAGATATTAATGTGAGCTTTAATTATATTATATGCAATATAATAATAAATCTTCATAGAAACTACTATAAACTTTGATGTAAATAGAGAGAACTCTTAATATTAATCTTGTAACTTTATCTTAGAAATATTTATATCAGAATTATTTATAATTATCAATATTTGATTATACATTTTTGACATCTAATGTGTTAAGTCGCACGAAACATCTAAATCGTTTTACGTCTAAATTTTGCATCTATTTTTGAAAATAGCAAAATCAACTGTTTTATTTTTATTTGCAGCGCGCGATACTCAAATTTATAAGAGACTTATTTTTAATCCGAGCTTGTTTGCCGTACGATAACAAGTCTCTTTTCCATTTTATTCATTTCAGTCCACTTCTTTTGTCAATTCTCGCGAATATTGAAATTTACGAAATGCAAAAACTAAAATCTAACTATCGAAATCTACTAAAATCGCTTTATTCATATACACCTTTTATATTGTGTTGATAATATCGATATTTTTTCTGTTTTCTTTTTTTTTAAATATGTTTCATGAGTGTAAAGATAAAAGTTGTTTGACCGGCGCAACCTTTTATCCAATCTGTAAAAGTTGAAAAATATTTATCGATGGCGCGATGCAAAATGTGAGAAGTTTAGTTTGCATACACATGTACAAACACATACATAGGTAGATGCACATATACATTTTTCTTTTTGCACATACGTATTATCAATAATAATCAGATGGTGAGGATGATATCGTAGATACGATCGTTGAGTATATATCTACATTTTCCCATCTGCCCGCCTTGAAAATACGTTGTAATATATTATGCGGCAAGAATATCCCACGATGCATGGCACTTTGCCGTAGTACACGATGGAGCAATATTGTCATTTATTACTAACGATAAAATCTGCTTACGATGATCATGAGATACATGTTTCGAAAATCTGTACATGCGCGATTACTGTGAATGAGTGGGTATAAAAATATCTTCTTTTAAGTATCAACCAGATAAAGATTGTACTGAGAAAAAAATCTGGTTGCATTAATTAGAATTCTGATAGATTCAGCCAGTATGTCTGTTGAAAAATGTACGAACCAGAATTCTTGTAGAAATTACCAGATGAATCTGATTAATTTCTTCCTGTTAAATTTACCAAATTTTCTCGTTAATAATACTAAACTCACGAGCGTCAAGTTGTCTAAAATTTTTTTTATCTAATTTCAAAAGCCTGTTTAATATTCTGAATTTCAACAAGATTATTGGATAAATTCAATGCAGATTATTGAATAAATTATTTTAAATTCAGTTTGTTAGAAATTAAAGTGATAAACAGTGATGCAAGAAGAGGATGCAGCTCAAACACACACAATCAGAGAGCTAGCGTCCTCTTTCTGGCACTACTGCTTGTAAGAGAAAAAAAAATATACTTTGGATTTAATGTTAATACTAGTTCTTTATATACATTTCATGCACTGAGAAAAAAATTTGGTTGCATTAATTAGACTTTTGATAGATTCAGCCAGTATGTCTGTTGAAAAATGTATGAACCAGAATTCTTGTACAAATTACCAGATGAATCTGATTAATTCCTTCCTATTAAATTTGCCAAATTTTCTTAATAATACTAAACTCACTAGCATCAAGTCATCTAAAATTTTTTTAAACAACCGATATACGAGAAAAGAGCGATAAGAGCCACCGCGGATGATAGTGCGTAAAATTTTATAAAGATTAATAAATCGCGAAAAATAAGACGCGAAAAAAAGACATGCATATATTTTACTTGGTGCATAAACCAAGGTAGATTCTCTATTCGAGAATACTATATAAGACCCCTCTTTACCCCCCTGCAGAGATGTAAGCGAGAAAAATATCGGGGCGAAGTTGCTGAATCGGGAGTCGAACCCGAGTCTTTCGCTTGCCGGACGACTGCTCTAAACCAACTGAGCTATTCAGCCCCACACCGATATCCCTCTCGCCTATTTGTAGAAATAATGGGAACGCGATTAGCTCCGCGTAAATTTAACAAAATTAAGATAGATAAAGAATTAGGCTCTGAAATGTATTAAACAACCGATATACGAGAAAAGAGCGATAAGAGCCACCGCGGATGATAGTGCGTAAAATTTATAAAGATTAATAAATCGCGAAAAATAAGACGCGAAAAAAAGACATGCATATATTTTACTTGGTGCATAAACCAAGGTAGATTCTCCATTCGAGAATACTATATAAGACCCCTCTTTACCCCCCTGCAGAGATGTAAGCGAGAAAAATATCGGGGCGAAGTTGCTGAATCGGGAGTCGAACCCGAGTCTTTCGCTTGCCGGACGACTGCTCTAAACCAACTGAGCTATTCAGCCCCACACCGATATCCCTCTCGCCTATTTGTAGAAATAATGGGAACGCGATTAGCTCCGCGTAAATTTAACAAAATTAAGATAGATAAAGAATTAGGCTCTGAAATGTATTAAACAACCGATATACGAGAAAAGAGCGATAAGTCACCGCGGATGATAGTGCGTAAAATTTTATAAAGATTAATAAATCGCGAAAAATAAGACGCGAAAAAAAGACATGCATATATTTTACTTGGTGCATAAACCAAGGTAGCCATGGAACGCTAATCGCGTTCCCATTATTTCTACAAATAGGCGAGAGGGATATCGGTGTGGGGCTGAATAGCTCAATTGGTTTAGAGCAGTCGTCCGGCAAGCGAAAGACTCGGGTTCGACTCCCGATTCAGCAACTTCGCCCCGATATTTTTCTCGCTTACATCTCTGCAGGGGGGTAAAGAGGGGTCTTATATAGTATTCTCGAATGGAGAATCTACCTTGGTTTATGCACCAAGTAAAATATATGCATGTCTTTTTTTCGCGTCTTATTTTTCGCGATTTATTAATCTTTATAAAATTTTACGCACTATCATCCGCGGTGGCTCTTATCGCTCTTTTCTCGTATATCGGTTGTTTAATACATTTCAGAGTCTAATTCTTTATCTATCTTAATTTTGTTAAAATTTTTTTCATCTAATTTCAAAAGCCTGTTTAATATTTTGAATTCCAACAAGATTATTGGATAAATTCAATGCAGATTATTGAATAAATTATTTTAAATTCAGTTTGTTAGAAATTAAACTGATAAACAGTGATACAAGAAGAGGATGTAGTTCAAACACAATCAGAAAGCTAGCGTCCTCTTTCTGGCATTACTGCTCGTAAGAGAAAAAAATATACTTTGGATTTAATGTTAATATTAGTTCTTTATATACATTTCATGCACTGAGAAAAAAATTTGGTCGCATTAATTAGAATTCTGATAGATTCAGCCAGTATGTCTGTTGAAAAATGTACGAACCAGAATTCTTGTAGAAATTACCAGATGAATTTGATTAATTTCTTCCTGTGAAATTCATCAAATTTTCTCGTTAATAATACTAAACTCCCCAGCATCAAGTTGTCTAAAATTTTTTTCATCTAATTTCAAAAGTCTGTTTAATATTCTGAATTTCAACAAGATTATTGGATAAGGATAATTAGAAAATTGATTAATTGATCAATTGATTAATTGACTAGCGATACTAAGACAATTATCATTATTGGATAAATTTAATCCAGATTATTGAATAAATTATTTAAATTTATTATTTTTAATTTTTTATTTATTATTTATTATTTATTAATTATTAATTATTTATTATTTTTTATTATTTTTTTATTATTTTTATTATTTAATATTTTTTATTATTTTTTAATTATTTTTTAATTATTTTTTATTTATTATTTTATTTAAATTTATTATTTTAAATTCAGTTTGTTAGAAATTGATGAACAATGATGCGAGAAGATGATGCAGCTCAAACACACACAATCAGAGAGCTAGCGTCCTTTTTCTGGCACTATTGCTCGTAAGAGAAAAGAAAATCTATTAAATCTATTAATAATAAAATCTATTGAACGTTCTAGTTATAAAAAATCGAGTCTCATCATGAAAACAATCAAACGATTTTTCTCAGTGTGTGAATTAATTTTCCACTTAGAGCACTGTCCGTTCAAATCAGATCAGTAACACCAATCTCAACAACGAAGAAAGCGGCTGTAAGTGATGCTAATTGCGCGATAAAAGCCAGTATACTGTTTATAAACTTGGCAACAGTCAGTTTGTGGGCAAGCGTCTTTGGGGTCGTAACGTATACTTGCGCAACGATATAATAGCGAGATTTACCGTAATGACGTGATGAGTTCGAGCGCCCCGTATGTCCAATTCGGGAATAATTCGCGAGCTCGGCCGATGGTATTCAACCGTAATACATTCCGCTTCCGTAATCACGATCGACTGACGAAATAGCGTGCGGTCTAAGGTGGTGCCTATAAACAAGCTACTCGTGGTTGTCCGTAGTTAGGCCCCCGGTACCGAGGCGTTCGCGTTATAATGTATTGCACGAGTCGTCGATGCCGCATAAGGAAAGGGTTTAGGAGGCAATCTTGTCACCCAAAGGATAGCGGCATGTGCCACATACCGTTAGAGATAACATCTCATTGTCATAGTAGGGCGCGCGAATAAATCAGAGGGTGCAGTGGCCCGCAACGTGTCTTTGCAGGACTGCGGCAGTGGTTTCAGTAAACGAGAAAATAATCGTCGGTTTGGCTGGCCAAGCTGGAAATGACATGAGATATCGTAAGAGACGCATCGGATAAAAGGAATAAAGAAGTCGAGTGTTAAAGATCGATTTCTCTAGTTCGAATCAAATGATTGTGTCCGTAAAGAATGTAAAAAGGTCGAAGGTTAAGAATGAATAATGTATTAATGCAGATATAAACGATTTATATCTATCATTAATATTTGCACATTATATTTTAGATTAGCATCATACATGAGGATGAATATCTTATTAACTAAATATACCGAGCGGATGATATTTTATAGCGTTTGCAATAATTTTATAGATAAGGATGTTTTGTACCTGTTTTCAAAATATTGAGAATTTAATGAAAATTGTACAGAATGTCTTTACATATGTTTGGAAATCTTCAGTACAATTTTTAAATCGATTCACTAAAGCGTTTACAAGTTATAAGGATTTTAATTTGCACCGAATTAACATGTGTTCTTATGGGAAACGTATAAAAAAAACGATTTTTATGTTTTTACATTTTCTTGTAATATATAATATCATATTGAAAATATTTCCTAAATTTTTAATGAAAATTGTACAGAATGTCCTTACATATGTTTAGAATCTTCAGTACAATTTTTAAATCGATTCACTAAAACGTTCACAAGTTATAAGGATTTTAATTTGCACCGAATTAACATGTGTTCTTATGAGAAATGTAAAACCACGTCGATTCAAATGATAAAAACACATGGAAATAATATTCAGAATTTGTTTAAAATTTGCAAAAGTTTAAATACAGAGGAAATATTTGGTCGAATAATATTATACAAGTACTAACTGGTTAAAAAGATATTAAATAATTCAATGAAGCCTTGTATCTGTCACAAGGCGAAATTCTCTGCCAAAAGTTAATCATTTCGATTAACAAAATTCGGAATATTTCAATAAAAACGCAATAAATATTAAAAAATACATCTCTGCACTGTAGCTAAGATCAAATTGTAATATTCCACACAATTTCTTACTTAAGATACACCAAATATACAATTTCTTACTCAAAAATACACCAAAAGTGGATATATTCGTCAATAGTGATTTTTAGCTACTTTTTGTTGGGATTGTACATACAAAACATCCTTAAATTGCGAGAACATTATGAATATTATTATCGATTTCGCGATTGTTTTAATTATGTCATTTCCCTATTATTAATTAGTTTAATTAATTTAATGTTTTGTCCCTGTTTAAAATGAGCAGTTGATTCTATAAATTAAATTATATAATAATAGAGACAATTACAAATATTTAACATGTAAACACATTTTATATGAGATAATTAAATTATTTAGCTTAAATATATATCGTTATAATAGGATTATAATTCAAGTAAGAATAAATTGGAAAAGTTTGACATGATGTAATAACAAAAGAAAATTTTACAATAATCTTTCGAATACATCTAAGTTAATTTAAATACTCCGTCGGAAGTAATAAATACACTTCTTGTGATTTCAAAAAATTCTCCCTTAAACAAATGATTTTAACAATAATAATATCATTTACATTTACATGATCGAATTCGCATTTCGTTTGCGTTAAATTAATTTGCGATAGGACACAGTTCAAAACTCTGAATGTGTCTGGTCTCACGATTCCAATTCAAACAAGTAGCAAAGTTAACGAAATCCGTGATTCGCATGCAAAGGTTACATCGCGAAATTCTAGCGCAACGACGCTTATTTCGACAATCTACATTCGTCAGGGAGCGAGAGTGAGAGGCAAAGGGAGAAAAGGAGGAGAGAAAAATAGAAAGAAAAAAAATAATTAAATTAAAATCGCTACAAGACCGACGACTTACGTAAGGTCGTACATGTTATACGCCCGCTTGCGATAGCAGCCCTTCCTCTTTCCGCCTACATTGTCAACGACAGTTACGAGTTATGCAGGCCGCAATTTTCCAGCGAAGAAAGCCCCACGGTTTCAAAGAAACCGACGGTTATGCATAGATAACATCGTGTTGTCACACGATAGAAATGGCCGGCTGAATCACTAAGGACGTCCACGTCGACGGCACTTGCCAGGTCTGGAGGCGCACTGTATAATGTGCGGTCAGCAGCACAAATCATGTATCGGGGCCTTGTAAATGAGGGAATAACAATCACGTGTGGCGCAATCGAGGGGACGAGGATCGAGGGAGGGCTAATAGGCTCGAGGGAGAATTCTCTCCAATTATTCTGTACGCGACCAGTATCAGTCGTGTATCAGCCTCGTGTATAATAATGTTGCCCCTGGTCCCCGCCGGAGTCTTTCGATATCAGGCGATCTTTATAGCCTCCACATCGGTGGTGTAAAGCATTTCTGGGGAGGAGGAGACACTCTTGGGAGATGCAATTTTCGGTATCGAACGTTGCAATTACACAAGCGCATCGGGATACGCAGTTCGCGCTTGCGATCAAAGTCTCTTAGTCGTAGGCGATCATTTTCAATTACAGCGGTGGTGTAATTACAAAGGAACGCGTAATTGCAGCCCCCGGGGGCGCCGTGTTCACCGCGGAAATCGCGAAACGCACCGGCGCGTCGGGCGTACTTCCGTAAAATATCGTTCCGGATCCTTAATGCTGCACATATAGCAGGCAACTTTATCTGTATCGATCTGCGTTTATACCGCGTTGCAGTTATACGCGGATCGAATTCACCCCTCAAAGCGAGTTATATCCGCGAAATGGTATTCCCGTTGCCAAGTCCAGTGTTTGCTGATATCTAGATGAAATTATCTAGATAAAGAAATGGATCATCTTTATCTTTAACTAGATGAAGAAATACAAAGTATCTTTATCTTTATCTTAGATGAAAAATATATGTCATCTTATCTAAAAATTGTTTAAGATGACGTTTTTTCATTATGCAAAAAAGTTTTCCAGACAAGCTTCTAAAAATCTATCTAAAATATCTAAAATATATTTTTTTATATTATTATTATTAATATATTTTTATATATTATTATTAATATATATATTTTTTTATATTATTATTATTAATATATTATAAATATATTATAAATATAAATTAATAAATAAATATTTATCATATCATATATCATATTTATATTTACCTTTTTGTTATTATTTCTTTATAATATTAATATAATATTATTATTTCTTTATAATATTCTTTAGAAAAAGAGAAAGAATGTGTTTATGATTTTAATATCTCATTTATAATCTGCGTCACATTTTTTACAAATATTTATAGTCTTCTAAAATAAAAATAAACAAAAATATCTAGATAATTATATAGATTATCGCAATAATTATCTCATCTTTCATCTAGATTAAGTGAAAGCAAAATCATCTTTATCTCATCTAAGATAAATTTACAGATTTTTATCTTTACCTTTATCTAGATAATTTTGAAATTATCTACAGCAACTGGCCGAGTCCCATTCACAATTATAAACTTCGCTATCGTCGTACCTCTATTAACGATTAATTTTAATTTAACGATTACAATATATAATTATTCGATAATAGGTAGCCATTAAATATATACAACGTTTATAATCAGATTTCATTTTAAAGTTTAAATTTACTCAGCCTTCGTTTGTGTACCCGATAATGTAAAGCGCTTCGAATCTGTATACGCGGTATAGTTCGCCATAAAATAATCGCTGCAAAGATGCGAGACAAGAAAAATTATTCATTACGCAAGTATGCAACGTATTCGTTAGCCAGTGGAGAACAGCTGTTAAATTAAGAAGCATCGCTGGTGGCGAATAATCTTATAATTGGTAAGAAAAAGTTCTCGCGTTGCAGCTGGAAAATACGGGACGATGCGTTGCGGTAACCCACGGAAAAACTGCGAGGAAACCAATGACACTCGTCGCGTCCGGAAGTAATTCTAAGTCCAAAAACAATTTGCTCTCAAAGTGAATATCAAATTTTTCAGCAGCAAAACTTTAGACTTTGCCCACTTTGATGACTAAGTGGTCGCATTTTTTTTTTAAGCGACTAATTTCAATTAATTTTTCTCGGAGCGATTAAGGAAGATAAATTTAAAAAGGGGATCTAAATTAATCCTTTCGATATTAAAAACATAGATATTACAAACATAAACCTTTCGTATAAACTATATCGTCTTAATTTTAATTAACTTTTAATCTTAAGGAGAAAATATATTTTAAGGGGATGCCGGAGTCCTGTTTTACCGATAAAATATTATTTCATTTTTGTTCGAAATCATTTTATTAATTGCACTGAACAATAAATGCTCCTCTAAGATTAAGTATATACAGAAACAAAGCGGGGACCTGATTTTATGTTAAAAATTAAGAAAAAATTGCAGTTTTTTATCGGCTTCTGGGATCAAATCGTAACAATATTTGTTTTATATGTATAAAATAAGATAGGTAAATAAACCGAAATCTTTTTCATTAGATTTCTAAACTCATTTCTAAAAGTTCATTTATATTCCTTCATACAATCTCTAACGAGAACCTATCTTATTTTGTGCATACAAATTGCAAAACTTTTATATTAATCAAATATTGTTATGACCCTTTTACGATTTTCCAATTTTCTTTTTTAATTTTTAATATAAAATCAAAAGGTTCCCGCTTTGTTTCTGTATGTATTTTAATCGTGGAGAAGCATTTATTGTTTTGTGCAACTAATAAAAAGATCTGGGACAAAAATGAAATATAATATTTTATCGGTAAAACAGAACTCCGACATCCCCTTAAATATTATTTTAGATATCTCTTTTTCGAATATACAGGGTGTTGAAAAAAAAGGGTCACATATTTTGATAGCAGGTAGTATTGATCAAAACAAGAAGAAAAGGTCTAATTAACATGGGTCCTAAGACTAATATCTTCAAAGATACAAGCTATTTTGTTATTTGAGCTCTTTGTCATTTTCTTATTAGTCGTGTCATCTTTAGAATGTAATGAACAAAGGAGTAGGGGAGAGTGGGGTACAATGGGGATATCTTTTTTCTAGGAGCCTTAAAAAATAAAAAATAAACAAAGAGAGATAAAGAAACAATTTTTATTTTAATATGAAATGTAATCATTTATCTTCCATAAAAAAACTGAAATAAAGAAACTGAATGTATGATAACAAAATAAAAACTCTTTTTTTTACAAAAAGCAAAAAATTTTAATGATTACATTTCATATTAAAATAAAAATTGTTTCTTTATCTCTCTTTGTTTATTTTTTATCTTTAAAAATAGCTTGTATCTTTGAAGATATTAGTCTTAGGACCCATGTTAATTAGACCTTTTCTTCTTGTTTTCATCAATACTACCTACTATCAAAATATGTGACCCTTTTTTTCAACAACCTGTACGTGTTTGAAATGCTCACAGTTAGCTGTGGAGAAACTGTAGATTCCTGAGAATTAGCGATATCCCCTTTCTCTCCTATGATGTGTTGAAAGGAATGACATATGTTTAAATACCCGCTCACAGACGCGCCTTGTGCTCTTGCAATATGCAACATTCGCTTAGTCATATGAGCGGACAGCCGCGTCGAGACACGCGAGACACATTAATGACGAGCACAGTCTCGCGTCGCCGACATAATTATATTTCCCGACTGGGTATTCCGTGCAGAACGAATTGTATTGTAAGTGCCTGCCCATTATACGACTCCGTGTGTCCGTGGCGTCGTCCGTGGCACTTGGTGACGTCGCCATTCCCAGGAATAGCAACCCCTCGGAAGTCGGTAGGAGGGCTTCTCAACCCCTTTCGGTTCCGCGACACACCGCGTCCCGCGTTTCCACCCCTGTTCGACGATGTCTCTCGCACACGTTTCGCCTCCATCCTCGTTGAATTATCAACAAAGCATTTTCGGACACGTGCCGCAATCGTTCGGCGGAAGACCTCGCGGGGCCCTTTGAACGTTAATTGTGATTTATGCACGGAGTCTGCGCCGGTCATGAGAGTCCGAAATTAACATCGTTTGATGTATCCCTGTCCTTCTCTTATTTACCCTCGAAGAGGCGAGCTCATTCATATGTTTAAATTGCTTGCAGAGGGATCGCTATTAACTTGGGCGGAGATTGAATCGGGCTTTAAATTTGCGGGATCTCACGATATAGATTACATATTTTGAAATTATATTTAAATTTCTAATGGAAGAGCGAGTCACATGGGTAATCTTAACGTGATACTTTTGTATGTAGCGGAATTAATTTAATTTCAATTCATAGCAAATTGTAGAGAGGTCATGATCTTATTACTTCGCAAAGCGCGCGTCGGGGTCGTAGGTTTATTTGACACTCGAACGATTATATTCTAGCCATTAAATACAAAACGCTTCTGCTTCGTGTTTAGCTGTTTCTCGCGTTTTCCATCTGAGTTTAGCGTGTTCTACCAGCTGCTGTGATTACCTCTTATACACTTCTCTCGTATATTACGTAAACGAAATTCCCGGCGTTGAAAGTTACGCGAGTTTACCACTACTGCAAGGTATCCTCAATACTCAATGCTTCCAAACGTTCGATTTAATGTTTAACTAGAGATTTAATTAAGTTTGGAAAAAACGATCTTGCGTTGACGTAATATCTGCTGTTTTAAATGTCAGATTTTTTTGCGATTTTTTAGAAGGGAGCGCACATTGTAATTTTTTAAAATGGTTTTCCAATGTCGATACCATTCTTACAAATTCGATATTATCGTTAGAAAATGAGTAAACTAATGAGAACATATTTGATAACAATAAGGCTAGAAATAACAGTGATTATAGCTTGAAAATTCTATGAAAAGATTATCAAAGTATATGCTATGTTTAGATAAGTAAAATATATCCCATTTTTAATTATCATTTGCTATGGAAACTTCCTTATAAACGGTAATTTTAGCTACGAGCACAAATCTTAATAACGTACGATTGGGTTTGAAATTTTTATAATTCATACTTTAAAAAGAGTCTTAAAATATTTAATAAATTAAAGAATTGGGCTCTATTATATATTAAACAACACGATGAGAAACTAGCAAATAAGAATTATAGAACTCTCAAAAATGAGAATCTATATCTTGGTAAAATGCACCAAGTAAAATATATGTAAATGCCTTGTTTAAATTTAAATTTTAAAAAATAATATAATAATTTAAGAAAATAATAATTTTAAAAAAATTTTACGCCTACCACCCGCGGTGGCTCTTATTTGCTAGTTTCTTATCGTGTTTTTCAAATATTTGTTATACAGATTTCTTAGTCGGAAAAATATCTTGGAATATTACCTTGATTATTTAAATTTAAATTTGTTTTTCAATATTAGCGAGATTTTTTCTGTTTTATATGCTTATAAAAAGAAATATTATCGGCGATTATTTGACAGTATTAAGAAAAATTTTACGCACTATCACCCGCGGTGGCTCTTATTTGCTAGTTTCTTATCGTGTTTTTCAAATATTTGTTATACACATTTCTTTGTCGGAAAAATATCTTGGACTATTACATTGATTATTTAAATTTAAATTTATTTTTTAATATTAGTGAGATTTTTTTCTGTCTTATTCGCTTATAAAAAGAAACATTATCGGTGATTATTTGACAGTATTAAGAAAAATTTTATGCACTACCACTCGCGGCGGCTCTTATTTGCTAGTTTCTTATCGTGTTTTTCAAATATTTGTTATACAGATTTCTTAATCAAAAAAATATCTTGGAATATTACCTTGATTATTTAAATTTAAATTTGTTTTTCAATATTAGCGAGATTTTTTTCTGTTTTATATGCTTAAAAGAAATATTATCGGCGATTATTTGACAGTATTAAGAAAAATTTTACGCACTATCACCCGCGGTGGCTCTTATTCGCTAGTTTCTTATCGTGTTTTTCAAATATTTGTTATACAGATTTCTTAGTCGAAAAAATATCTTGGAATATTACAATGATTATTTAAATTTAAATTTGTTTTTTAATATTAGCGAGATTTTTTTCTGTCTTATACGCTTAAAAGAAATATTATCGGCGATTATTTGACAGTATTCACTTTTTCCCGGAAAATTCACATTCATTTTCTCGGGATTCAAGAGAGCCTTAGAGTAATATGTATTACCATAACCGCGACCCGCGTGTAACGCTCTAAGCTGCTATATTTGCAAACGCCATGACTGCTATTCGCTGAACATGAATTTTGGTTTCTGGCGCGAGCGCGGGAACAGGAAACGTACGGCGTGGCCGTAATGCTCTTTTAAATCGCGGTCCCTCCTAACCAGATTCCGCGTGATATACCGTTTTAATTTTCATACGCTGACGGTAACCGCTAGGAGAAACGTCTATTGCCGCAAGATTGATTTACGACGGCTCCGGTGCACCGGGTGCGTGCGCGTGTGCGTAGGGGTGCGTAGTTACAATACCTTCCCGTCGCGAGATTGCGATGTTTGCGAGCACAACTGTATCCTACGGGAAACGAGGGGGAAAAAAAAAATTCTCTTCGCGGAAATATTTCCACAATTGTTATATAGCTCTTACATTTCACGTAGAGCTTTTATCGCGGTCACGCAATATTATCACGATAACATATTTCCGCGATAATTATTCTAAATTACTCAAAGAATATCAATTAGCGCAGTTGTATTTTATATCTTTGCGAATGCAGTTATAAATGTCACTTTTTTTCTGAAAATAAAAAATTAGTACTTTAATAATAATTTTTTCAAAATACGCTTTTACGCTATCATTCTTTTTACACATGGATGGTATCCCCGGTTATGAAACGTAATATTACAAATGGCCGGTTATCAAAGCGAGTTTTTTTTTTCATGGAAAATGAATCCAATAAATTCATAGTTTTTCAATTTAATCAATTTAAATATGGCAATTTTTTTTCATTACTTTTTTTGTTGTATCTCTTTTTTTATTATTCCTAAAATCAGGGCGATCTTGCGAAAAGAAATTGGTTAACCGCATAAAGAATGGTGAGAGGGGAGGAGCAGGAACATTTACACTTGAGACCCTCGAGAAAAAGTGATGTCAGCGAATCGTGTGTATCTTTCAGTTCGTTCAATGTTCCACCGTGCAATCGGCAATCTCGTTGAAATGCATTTCTCGTGAATTGAAAGAGCCATGAGAAGGAACTTTATTCTTAGCAATATTTGATTAGTGTTATAATTTAGAATTGAACGTATTATATATTTGCTTAACATTTATATTTCCGTATGAATGATAATTAATTTAGTTTTATAATTGATATATTCACGATCTAAGATATTTCAATGAAAGTCCATGTCATTATGGCGTGTTATTTATATAAAATGTTGATTTAATTCTACTCGCTCGAACGAATTTGCGGATTATATTGCCGCGAGATATTAAACGAACAGCCGCAAGATGAAATAAACGAACATCATTCGTGATTGCGAACCATATTTAGGTTAAGATATTACTTGTGAGTAATGTGTGTATTTTAAAGTATAATTAATTTAAGGACAATCAGAGCGAAAATTCACCATGTTACATAATATATCATATCATATAACCAATGTTTGCTGGTTCTAGATAAAATTATCTAGATAATTATCTAGATAAAGAAATGGGTCATCTTTATCTTTAACTAGATGAAGAAATACAAAGTATCTTTATCTTTATCTTAGATGAAAAATATATGTCATCTTATCTAAAAATTGTCTAAGGTGACGTTTTCATTATGCAAAAGAGTTTTCCAGATAAGCTTCTAAAAATCTATCTAAAATATATAAAATTTTTGAGGAACTTAAAATTTAATAACTTAAAATGAGAAAAGAACGCCGTCGAGTTTTTTTCATTCTGTTCATTTATTTAAATTTACTTAAATTTACTTGTACTTGTTTTACTTAAATTTGTGCAATGCATTAATGTATATTTTATAAAAGTGATATATACATTGTTACACATTGATTATCATATTATTAATATATTATAAATATAAATTAATAAATAAATATTTATTATATTATTTATACGTCTTTTTGTTATTATTTAAATATTCTTTAGGAAAAGAGAAAGAATGTGTGTTTATGATTTTAATATCCCATTTATAATCTGCGTCACATCTTTTACAAATATTTATATATAAAATAAACAAAAATATCTAGATAATTATCTATATTATCACAATAATCATCTCATCTTTCATCTAGATTAAAGCAAAATCATCTTTATCTCATCTAAGATAAATTTACGGATTATTATACATTATATTATATTTTTATTTAAATTTACGGATTTTTATCTTTATCTTTATCTAGATAATTTTGAAATTATCTACAGCAAACAATAAACAAAAATATCTAGGTAATTATCTAGATTATCGCAATAATCATCTCATCTTTCATCTAGATTAAATAAAAGCAAAATCATCTTTATCTCATCTAAGATAAATTTACGGATTATTACATTATATTATATTTTTATTTAAATTTTTGGATTTTTATCTTTATCTAGATAATTTTGAAATTATCTACAGCAAACAATAAACAAAAATATCTAGATAATTATCTAGATTATCGCAATAATCATCTCATCTTTCATCTAGATTAAGTAAAAGCAAAATTATCTTTATCTCATCTAAGATAAATTTACGGATTATTATATATTATATTATATTTTTATTTAAATTTACGGATTTTTATCTTTATCTCCATCTAGATAATTTTGAAATTATCTACTGCAAACACTGCATATAACCGATATCACGCGATAAGAATAAGCTTGTTCTAACCAGTCTGATAATGAGATTAGTGGCTGCTAATGGACGATGATAAAATGTCCACACAAAATGCCAAGGTGAATGCGTGAAGTGAGGGAAGAGAACCTAAACGGTTCATCACCCGGAATAACGAGGGTTTGGAAAACGAGAATTTAATGAAGGGCCTGTAACCGGGTATAAAGGAGTATCTATCCGGAGGAAGTTGAAAGGATATACGATATTAAATCACTCGGTCCAAGATGGCAGTTTCGCTTCATAGATTTCGCTCTTATTCCACCAATTATCGTTTTGCGAGGTACTGCAAGAATAGATATAATACAGAAAAATTCCATCGCGAATAACGTGGATCCTCGTATCTGATTATATTGGATTACATATCGCTCCCTAGATCGTTATTCGGCTGGAACGAACGGAACTTTTCATTATTTCAGCAAATAATGATATTTGAAAAGGATAAAATATTTTTATACAAAATGTGCGATGTGTAATAGAGAGAGAGGGAAGGATCATAGTCTTTCCTAAGATACGTTACCCCCAGGTCATTCTCGGTCCACTTTTATATAGGTTATCGATAGCCATGTATCAATGAAGAGAGATTCATCAATTATTTTATGCAATATGGACGCAAGTAGTTCTTTTTCTCATATTAATTCGATAAGCTAGTAGATATAAAAAGACCTAGATATAAAAAGACCCAGGGAGACTTTTTTTTGAGAAAATTTATAAATGAGAGAACGACACATATTCGCGCGCGAGGTAATATAATGCATTTTTCATTTTCTCGAATCTCTATCAAACGTATCACTTTCGATAAAAGTAGAAAAGTTGAAAAGATCAATAAAGATTTTTTGATACAATTTGAATATATGATATAAAGGAATCACTGCCTTCTTGCATGGATAATATTCTTATCGCTTCTCGCGCGATATTCCTTATTTTCGGCTCTCGATTTCTTTTATCAGAGCGATTCTTCGAAGCCAGTCGCGTGAAAAGGCACGAAGGTAGATTCTTGATCGGGAACGAAGGCAAACAGCCGGTCGTCCAGACGACGCGGATTCAATCAAAGATCGGTAACCTGGAATAAAAGTTATCTATGCGAGGAGCGACAGGTGAGCGTGTGAACGACAGGTTCGGCATGGCCGACGCACGCAACCATCGCCGGAACGACCTCGCGCTTCTTGGTACAAATAACCCCTTCCTGTTACTGCAGCGATGGGTGCCGCGAATCTACCCCTATTCCATTTCTCGGACTCCTTCATTTATTCTTGACGGTCGCAACACTTTTGCATTATACACCGAGAGAAAAGTGTTTTGGTATTTACAATTGTAATTGCATTAAATAATTATATATTAAAGTTAAATAATTATATTAAAATAATAATTATATTAAATTATATATTAAAGTTAAATAATTATATTATAGTCGCAATTATCATTTTTATAGTTATTCTTACTATAATGTTGGTAAAAATAATTTTATACGAATAGTTCTGCTAATTAGGATAGAAATTTTACTATAAATTATGATAATGTGAAATATTAAATCACTATTAAATTAATATTTAATCATTTTTTATAATCTACACAATCACAATTATGATAAATGTAACTATATTCGTTTCACTATTTATTATTTTCCAATCTGTTTACTATATAAAAGATAAACTATATAACTATAAAAGATAAAAAATGTAATCATATATATAAATATTTCTGTGATTATATTAATAGTTCATTTAACTATATTTTTAACTGCAAATTTATACTATAAATATCATTGAAATTAAAAAGACATATGTGACACATGTTTCTTTGTTTACTTAATCATAAATGACTAACTTGTATTCAATTTTTCATGAAATATGTATAAAGGACTGGTACTAAGACAAAGTCTAAAGTATATTTTTTTCCTCTTATGAGTAGTAATGCTAGAATAGAGGACGTTGCTTACATCAGAGAGCCACGTACATGTGTTGCGCAGAGCGTTCTTCCTAGCATTATTGTTTATCAGTTTAATTATATTATATAATTAAATTCTTCTTAATAAAATATAGTACTGGAAACTTTTTTTCATAATTGAATGTACCTTACAAACTATAAAGTTATAAGAACCATATACATTGTTAACTTAATTATATATAAAAAATATAATATTTTACTATTAATATAGGTACAATTTATTACTATAATATATAGTTCCTTTTACTTTCATTTTAGTAGTTAGCATATTTATAGTATCACTTATCATGTAAAACTGACAGTTATGTGTGTACCAACCATACATATAGTTGCATAAAAATATATTAATTTCACAATAACAATAATATATTATTGGATTTACTATAAATTACACTGTTAAAATAACTATATAAATGTAGTTGCCGCCAAAAATAGCTATGTTTTATAGTTAAATTATGATAACTGCAACCATATTTTTCTTTCAGTGTATTATTGTAGTATTTCTGATGACTGGAATTACGACTAACATGCTTCGGGACGTTTCGAAATTTCCAATTCAATTTATTTCCAGCACAATCGCTAGTTGAGATTGTGTACAACATTTAAAAATATCATAAGAAATGTCGCGATTGCGATTGATAATCTTCATTTGCATTTATCGGAATAAAGACAAATTTTCAGATAATTCCGCACTTTAGCGAGAAATCGCCACGAAATTGAATTCCGATGACGTGATTAAATTGGGTTACCCGGGGAACGTTTCCCCGATCATATCGATGATATGATCGCTGAATGGAGATCTTAAAGAAGATATTCGCGATAAGCGCGCATTATTCCTTCAAATATAGAACGCTATTTTATTTTTAATATAATCTCGATAGTATAAAAATATTCTTGTACTCAAGCGCGCGTATCTATGATACAATACATATAAAAATAACGAGAGGAAGATTAAAACAAGCGTCGACGTCACAATATCACGAGTTAGTTGAAGAATTCCAACTATTCCCTGCGTCAACTCTCTCCGCTCATTGGTAACCATATCGAGCACCGACAATCTCCCACGATCGTAATTCGATCGTATCCGACGTAAATCAACGCCATAGCACGAGTACACACTTTCTTTAGCTTGCACGCGCGCATGGTTGCTCGTTGAAACCGATCGATAGCGCATTGAAATTTATGGGCCTGCGAAACGTCGCGGGGCCGAAGCTGCTGTCGGATCTTCTCGACCACCGGTCAATCTCGTGAATCATAGCGGATTTGCCGTAGGACTTAAAGGACACTCGCGCGCTACCGGATTTTATCCTCAAAACGGATTTGCGCGCTAAAGGGTTAAATGATTGATGATATCGGGACCGATCTCGAAAACTATCGTCGATTTATAGCCCGTTCCTCGGCCGGGGCTCATTGAATGATTAATTTTAATTTTCCTTCGCGTTCGGCGAGCTGTTACCACTTGAAAATAAAATTATGTATCAGCAACGCGGTTAATTAATTTTGAAGGGTGCTAGATTAATGATACTTGTTGCTTCGAAACCTTTCCGCGCCCTGATCAATCTTGCGCCTGCTGACGGAGAGTTGCAGGCGCACGCATCGTTCCTTTGTGAGAAATAAACGTGACATTACAATGCTGGGGCGGACGGAGGAGAAAAATGGCGGCCGCGACCGAATTTTACACGCTTGATTAAATAATCGTTGTGCGTGCTTGCGTTTTTTATTTATTCTCTTGGAATTGATATAATTCATTGCGGATATATCGCGAATTGGACCATCGGATTTTCTTCGTTGCGGGTTAATCTCGTGAATCATGGCGAGTTTCGCTTGTAAAGATTGATCGCGTGAAATAAATTCTAACCGCGACATTATATCTGAATTATGAAAGGATGAGACGGGAATATTGATAACTTTGATTTATTATCGCTTTCGCGAGCAAAATATCAAAAATCCGTCCGCATTTAAGGGAATTTAAGACAACAAGGTTATTTATCGCGAACAACAAATATCGGCATTGATGAAAATTTCATTAATTCGAGTATTCTTTGAATGCAATTTGTTACAATCCCTCTCTCATATATTTTCATAATTAAAGTTATTTTACAATATCGATGATGCATATAATTAACGCCGGATTTCAAGCACATAATGAATCAATTAGATAGCACGGTTGATAATAATTACTACAATGTGTTTAATTAAATTACGCTCTTATATAGATTTTATTAACAGTTTTAGACATTTAATTAACTACAATTTAATATTTTTAACACCTCTATTTTATCGAAAATTTATTACAACGCTCGAAATTTTTATAATTTACGCGTTTATTATTCACTAAAAATATGTATACATTTTTGTTAGAAAATTACATTATCCATGTTTGTTTTATTTTATAGGAAATTATATTAAATTTTAATAAAATATATACACTTGAGTGCAAATGAACACGCAGCCTCTCACGGTTTTATGATAATGAAACACATTTTGCTTTAATGATGAACAATCTATCTGTACTACTGGTATACAGAAGCAAAAGGATACATTAATTAGAGGCGCAAAGGGCAACGGTCCTTCAATTAAAAACTTGGAAGACTAGGATCTTACTATTCGACCATGGAGCGTCAGCACGAGTTTTAATGAAAGTGAAGAACCGAAGTTAAGTCATCTCAGTAAAGTAAGAAACGTAATGAAGTCTCCTTAAATGCGGCCGTCTCTCGATTAAAAGGTTCCCTTTCCACGTCTGCTTTTTTTTTTTCGTCGCATCATACGCCTATACGCGACCAAGTAATTCTCAGAGACAAAGGGCACGACTTGAGGTTAGACTTAATTGCGATTCACTTCCCGGTTTTGTTCATCGCAGATCTATCGCTATCAAGGGGGAGGGGGAGGGCGGAAGAGCGCGGAGAAATTTCTTTACTTAATTAGAAAATGGTAAGTAGTTATTAACTCGAGAAAAAAGGAAACGCGCGCAAGATTATCTCTTATACGATGTAATTTAAATAAGACGATGTGGCGTGCGCGTCCGTGAGTTTGTTAAACTTCAAAATTGGACGAAGCACGTTCCACTCGATCCCGCTAGCAAATAGCTCCAAAGCAGCCTGCAGCACGAACGATCGATCATGAGGCTGAAGTTCATCCACAACTTACTACCGTAATTATTGCAAGTGATGCCGACAGCACGAGATTAAAAGTTCTTATAAACACGAGTTAGTACAAGTTACGTAATCAATCTAAATCGCATAATATACTTATTACCGTGTTTTCAATTTTTTTTTTCGAGCATAAACAGATAACAATAATGGTACGGAATTAATAAAATGGGGTGTATATATATATATATATATATTCAACCGATGTTTGGTACAATTTGCATCTTAATTCGTAGTATCTGTGATCACACGTGGAAGCTTCCTCCAAGGTACAGCCAAGGTTAAGATCGCATTATGCAAAACACGAATAAACCGTACTTGCGTAATGTTATGCCAAAGTTTCGCGACTCGATAGATATAGCAACGATGTACTGCGAATCGTGCCCTGCGGGATGATAAAATCGGTTAGTTTCCTTGTACGTTGCATAAATTGAAATGTGTTATTGTTGCTTTGTGTGCAATCATTCCTTTCGATCATTTCGAAAAACCGAATTTTCTTCTTCGAATAATCAATTTTTCATTAATTAAGATTTTTAATCAAAACTCGTGCATTGCAATAAATATTCTCTAAAAGTGAATCAGTGAAAATAACACTAATTTAAACAGCAAAATAAGATTTCACTGAGAATCAGTGAGTATTTTACTGATCTCCAGTGGACGTTTATTTTTTTGTTATTTTATTTTATATCTATCTCACTGATTATGGTCAGTTAAAATAAAATTTACTATAAAAGTAAATTTCACTGCAAAACCAGTAATCGCTAGTTTGTTCGTTTATTGCTCTCGTATTTAGTTTTAGTTATAAGAATTATATAAAGTTTGCAAAGAGCGACATTTAAAATTAGAAGTATCTTTGATTTAATTTCTGATACAATTTTAATAGAGAAGTTTTAGATATTAAATCAATCTTATAAATCGGCCAAATATAAATGTCTATAAATGACGATTTAATGAAAATTATTCGTTACCTATTTAAAATAACAAATTCAATAAACATGTGATATAAATAAAATAAAATTTTTAATATAATAAATATTTAGTAAATATAAATAAAATTTTTAATTTTATATGAAATAGATAGAGAGATAGATAGAGAGAATTGTAGTTTAATACTACTGACAACAACAAAAGAAATATTACTGATATTGAGAAATATTACTGATTGAAACAGTCAAAATTATTAATTGATTCTTTCAATAAAATATCACTGATTTACAGTGCTGTATTTATAACTGCTGTAATCAGTGACTTACTGTTTTTCAGTGATAAAAGAGTACTCTCTAAAAGTGAATCAATGAAAATATCACTAATTTAAACAGTAAAATAAGATTTCACTGAGAATCAGTGAGTATTTTACTGATCTTCAGTAGAAACGCTTATTTTTTTTATTTTTTATCCTATATCTCACTGATTATGGTCAGTTAAAATAAATTCATTATAAAACCAGTAATCTATAGTTTGTTCGTTTACCGCTCTCATATTTAATTTTAGTTATAAGAATTATATAAAGTTTGCAAAGAGCGACATTTAAAATTAGAAGTATTATTTCGATTTAATTTCTGATACAATCTTAATAGAGAAGCTTTAGATAAATCAATCTTATAAGTCGGCCAAATATTATAAATGTCTATAAATGGCGACTTAATAAAAATTATTTATTCGTTACCTATTTAAAATAACAAATTCAATAAGCATGTAATATAAATAAAATAAAATTTTCAATATAATAAATATTTAGTAAATATAAATAAAATATTTAATTTTATATGAAATAGATAGAGAAATGAATCGTAGTTTAATATTACTGACAATAACGAAAGAAATATTACTAATATTGAGAAATATCACTGATTGAAACAGTCAAAATTATTAACTGATTCTTTCAATAAAATACCACTGATTTACGTGCTGCACTTATAACTGCTGTAATCAGTGACTACTTACTGTTTTTCAGTGATAATACACTGATTCACTTTTAAAGAGTAGAAATATCTATGGCCAAGTCCTGATCCCTCGATTGCATTCTTTGCGTTTGTATCGAAATAATTCCACGGGATGAAAGTGTCTCGACGATACTCGAAAGGCACCACAGCGTAACGCACGACGCTCAATGGCATTATGCTGTATGCTGTCGCGCGTGTTCGTTTGCGTCTACGCAACGTGACTACGTTCGCCCGTAAACCGTGCTCTCTCTGCGCTACCAGAGTCTCATTAAACGGAATGCATATTTATGGAGACACTGGCAGGAATATGCGTTCGCAGCTTTGGGTGTTGGTGGGTTACGAGTTAGGGGAACAGAGAGAAAGAGAAGGGGGGGAGAGAAAGAGAGAGAGAGAGAGAGAGAGTCAGGGTTGAGAGGTAAAAGGGGTAGAGAGTGGTAAGGACTCCCAACGCGTCTAGCTGCGTCGTCAGGCATCACAAATCTCAATAGCGTAATCTCCGCGCCCCGATTGCGCGGCTTTTGATTTTCATCCCCTAACGACCGACTATGAGTTTTTAGCGTTGGGGGTGCTGTTCGCGCACTACTAGGGCGTTCGGTCTGATTACGATCGTATTTCGCTAAGAAAAGTTTCCTAACCGTACCCACCCAGGCCACAGTCGGCCAAAGTCTCAAACTGGCCTCCCTCTCTCGAAAGACGCGAGAGAATGGCTCTTTGTGGTCCCAGCGATTTGGTTTTTAGCGATCGTATTTTTATTCTCGGGGCTCGGTTAAAGGTATATGTACGAGATTTATGTATTCTACGCGGTGCAACTTCGATGCGGTTTAATTTCAGTGGCAAGAATTCTCTATGGAAAAACTTTTAAATTACATCCCTAATTACACATGGAACTTTAAAATACAACTTTCTCTCGGTAAAATATTTTTGGCGAGAGGCTGATGTATTTAAAAATATTTGAAAGCTATTCTCTAAAAGTGAATCAGTAAAAGTATCACTAATTTAAACAGTAAAATAAGATTTCACTGAGAATCAGTGAGTATTTTACTGATCTTCAGTGGAAACGCTTATTTTTTTGTTATTTTATCTTATATCTCACTGATTATGGTCAGTTAAAATAAAATTCACTATAAAACCAGTAAATTTCACTGTAAAACTAGTAATCGCTAGTTTGTTCGTTTACCGCTCTCGTATTTAGTTTTAGTCATAAAAATTATATAATAAAGTTTGTAAAGAGCGACATTTAAAATTAGAATTATTTTGATTTAATTTCTGATACAAGCTCAAGAGAGAGGCTTCAGATATTAAATCGATTTATAAGTCAGCCAAATAAATGTCTGACAACTTAATGAAAATTATGCGTTCGTTACCTATTTAAAATAACAAATTCAATATGCATGTAATATAAATAAAATAAAATTTTTAATTTAATAAATATTTAGTAAATGTAAATAAAATTTTTAATTTTATATGAAATAGATAGAGAGATGAATTGTAGTTTAATACTACTGACAACAACAAAAGAAATATTATTGATATTGAGAAATATTACTGATTGAAACAGTCAAAATTATTAACTGATTCTTTCAATAAAATATCACTGATTTACAATGCTGTACTTATAACTGCTGTAATCAGTGACTTATTGTTTTTCAGTGATAAAAGAGTATTCTCTAAAAGTGAAAATATCACTAATTTAAACAGTAAAATAAGATTTCACTGAGAATCAGTGAGTATTTTACTCATCTTCAGTGGAAACGCTTATTTTTTTGATTTTTTATTCTATATCTCACTGATTACGGTCAGTTAAAATAAAATTCACTATAAAACCAGTAATCCATAGTTTGTGCGTTTACCGCTTTCGTATTTAGTTTTAGTTATAAGAATTATATAAAATTTGCAAAAAACAACATTTAAAATTAGAAGTATTACTTCGATTTAATTTCTGATACAATTTTAATAGAGAAACTTTAGATATTAAATCAATCTTATAAGTCGGCCAAATATTATAAATGTCTATAAATGGCGACTTAATGAAAATTATTCGTTCGTTACCTATTTAAAATAACAAGTTCAATAAGCATGTAATATAAATAAAATAAAATTTTTAATATAATAAATATTTAGTAAATATAAATAAAATTTTTAATTTTATATGAAATAGATAAAGAGATGAATTATATTTAATATTGCTGACAATAACGAAAAAAATATTACTGATATTGAGAAATATTACTGATTGAAACAGTCAAAATTATTAACTGATTCTTTCAATAAAATATCACTGATTTAAAGTGCTGTACTTATAACTGCTGTAATCAGTGACTACTTACTGTTTTTCAATAATAATACACTGATTCACTTTTAAAGAGTATATATTTAAAAATAAAAATGAGAGAACCTAAAATAAAATATATCCTTATTATATATTTTTTTTTATCTGTAGACATGAACATTAGTAGGTCGTATAAATAATAGAAACTTAATTTATTTAGTGTTACAAATACACACTTCGGGTTTACAACGCTTGCTGCATAAATTGTCATTTTAACAAATGATACAATCGTATGGCATATATGATAACGATAGCCAGTTTATATCCTTGGAAATCGTACAATGCTTCGTAATATATGTTTATCTGCGTGCAGTAACGATCAGATAAAGTGGCAGTGTGAGTAAAAACACTATGAGCTGTTACCGCACAAAATTGCCGTTAGGTCGATACCCTGTTATACCCAATCTCTATGTAAACCTTTCTTGTGTTACGTTTCATATCGCATGCATTACATTTATTTCCTCTGGATATTAACATGTCGTGAAACACATACATTTGTTTTAAATTAGAATTTATAAATAGCCATGCATTTATAGGTATTTTGAAATAAGAAATAAAGAGATTAAATAAAATTATTTTGTTAACGAATATATTTTAAAAATAAATCAATGATAATATTTCCAATACATTCACAAAAATACAAAAATAGAGAATAGATGTATAACTGATTAGGAAAATTAATTAAATAAATGCTCTCATTTACTTTACTTGTTTTATTTGAAGTAAGCACAAGTTTTTGCTCAATTAATTTTATTTTTTTCGCATCATTCCTCGTATACTTATGTGTAATGTAGCTGTTGAACTTGGTCATTACACGGCTTTGTTCGCGAACATTGTTCTAAATGCACTGAGCTTGAAACTACGAATGCACTAGGTTAAGTTCCAGGAAGATGATGTAGGTCGTCGCGGTTATAGCCGAGTCGTTTCTGTATTTTCTACCGGGAAATCACACGCGGAATGAGGTTTGAAGAATATATGTGCTTCTAACAAATTTAATGACATAAGAGATAGTATTAATCAATAATTATTATTGCGACACGATCATTAATAGCAAGAAAGCTATAATCAATTAAGGATTAATTATTTCATCAGTATTTTCTAAAAATGAATCAGTGTATTATCACTGAAAAACAGTAAATAGTCACTGATTACAGTAGTTATAAACACAGCATTGTAAATCAGTGATATTTTATTGAAAGAATCAGTTAATAATTTTGACTGTTTCAATCAATAATATTTCTCAATATCAATAATATTCCTTTCGTTATTGTCAGTAATATTAAACTATAATTCATCTCTCTATCTATTTTGTATAAAATTAAAAATTTTATTTATATTTACCAAATATTTATTATATTAAAAATTTTATTTTATTTATATTACATGTATATTGAACTTGTTATTTTAAATAGATAACGAACAAATAATTTTCATTAAGTCGCCAGATATTTATTTGTCCGACTTATAAAGATCGATTTAATATCTGAAGCCTCTCTATTAAGCTTGTATCAGAAATTAAATCGAAGTAATACTTCTAATTTTAAATGTCGTTCTTTGCAAACTTTATATAATTCTTATAACTAAAATTAAATACGAGAGAGATAGCAACTGTAGCGGTAAATGAACGAACTAATGATTACTGATTTTACAATAAAATTTACTGATTTTACAGTGAATTTTATTTTAACTGACCATAATCAGTGAGCAGTGTTTGCTGGTATCTTATCTAGATAATTATCTAGATAAAATTATCTAAATAATTATGTAGATAAAAAATGGATCAGCTTTATCTTTAACTAGCTAGTTATAATTATATTAACTAGCTAGATAATTATCTAGATAAAATTATCTAAATAATTATGTAGATAAAAAATCGATCAGCTTTATCTTTAACTAGCTAGTTAAAGATAAAGATGATCCATTTTTTTATCTACATAATTATCTAGATAATTTTATCTACATAATTATCTAGATAATTTTATCTACATAATTATCTAGATAATTTTATCTAGATAATTATCTAGATAAGATACCAGCAAACACTATTAGTGAGATATAAGATAAAATAACAAAAAAATAAGCATTTCCACTGAAGATCAGTAAAATACTCATTGATTCTCAGTGAAATCTTATTCTATTGTTTAAATTAGTGATATTTTCACTGATTCACTTTTAGAGAGTAAACATACTTTTACTTCTCATATAGCAATTTGTTTTACGATGCTCTGGCATACTTTCTTCTTCACAAGAATTCGCATTATATTATATTTGTGAAGCATTTTCATCCACCTTGTTTTTATCGAGGGGAATAATTCTATTAAACGATTAATCCATCAAGTGACCCTTTTGATATATGACATTTAATTTACGTTACTTGGCCGAGGTACTTTCTACGATTTGTACGTTTACTGTTGCTTAACCGTCGCGAAGTAAGCTGCTAGCAGTTAAACCTGATAACTCTCGCAAAATTAATCTCAGTAATAATTGCGCTCGTAGCAGTCGGCAGTCGCGCGCCCATTTAGCTAATCGCATTTACTAATTGTAACCGCGACCGCCGTAAGATTTCCGCTCTGACTCGATCAGGCAGTTTGTTAAACGATGGGACCGGATTACGACGTAATGCGTCCCGCGCGTTTGCTTGTTGCGTAGACCTAGAAGAGATCGACTTATTAATAGAATAAAATTTTTTTTATTCAAAATTACTTTTATTTCAAAATTTTTTTTATTCAAATTATTTGAAATCAACTCTCTTGGAGAGTTTCGTCTCTCTTTATCGGCCTATTTTTCATTTTACTAGATATGTCGATATCATGGAATTCATACGCGAGATTTGCGAAACAATAATGTATATAGGAAGCCAGAATACAATGTTTCGAAAGAAAAATCCAACCATAAAATAAATTAAATATAAATGGCAACTATTACACGCATTCCTGATATATTTGAATTTATATTTTCCAGCGTAGAACTTTAATATCGTTTAAATAAATTTTAATCGGTATTAATATGAGGGGAGGAGAGGTATATTGCAATATAAAATTTAATAAAATCTTTGCGGTTTAAACGATTATGTTTTAACATAACCTTTTAGATCATTTTCAGATCATAGTGTATTTTGCACGTATAACGCAGTTTTTCTTTGATAAAGAGCTAATTGAATGCATTGAGAGAAAAATATGGTTGCAGTTATCATAATTTAATTATAAAACATAGTTATTTTTGACGGAAACTACATTTATATAGTTATTTTAACAGTGTGATTTATAGTAAATCCAATAATATATTATTGTTATTGTGAAATTAGTATATTTTCATGCAACTATATGTATGGTCGGTACACATAACTGTCATTTTTACATGATAAATAATACTGTAAAGATGATACTAACAATTAAAATGAAATTAAAAGGAATCATATATTATAGTAATAAATTGTACTTATATTAATAGTAAGATATTATATTTTTTATATATAATTAAGTTAACAATGTATGTGGTTCTTACAACTTTAGTTTATAAGGTACATTCAATTATAAAAAAAGTTTCCAGTACTATATTTTATTAAGAAGAATTTAATTATATAATATAATTAAACTGATAAACAATAATGCTAGGAAGAGCGCTCTGCGCAACACATGTACGTGGCTCTCTGAAATACATGTAAGCAACGTTCTCTATTCTATCATTACTACTCATAAGAGAAAAAAAAAATATACTTTAGACTTCGTCTTAGTACCAGTCCTTTATACACATTTCATGAAAAATTGAATACAAATTAGTCATTTATAGTTAGGTAAACAAAGAAACATGTGTCACACATCTCTTTTTAATTTCAATGATATTTATAGTATAAATTTGCAGTTAAAAATATAGTTAAATGAACTATTAATATAGTCATAGAAATGTTTATATATGGTTTATATATGGTTACTTTTTTTACTTTTTATAGTTATATAGTTTATCTTTTATATAGTAAACAGATTGGAAAATAATAAATAGTGAAACGAATGTCAAGAATATGGTTGCATTTATCATAATTGTGATTGTGTAGATTATAAAAAATGATTAAATATTGATTTAATAATGATTTAATTTCACATTATCATAATTTATAGTAAAATTTTTACCCTGATTGGCAAAACTATTCGTCTAAAGTTATTTTTACCAACATTATAATAACAATAACTATAAAAATGATAATTGCAACTATAATTATTTAACTATGCAATTACGGTTATAAATATCAAACACTTTTCTCTCAGTGTGCGTTGCAAAAACGCTATAACTTCCCTATCTTTACCGTAGGAGAGGTCGACCTCATTCGGTATCATTTATTCGCAATTAATTCGCACGAACGTTTGCGGAACGGAGGGGACGAATCCGCGGATTTAACGGCGTAAGTTTTCCTGAAATACGTTTTTCGGGGCGATTACCCTTCATGGCGCGACGCATTCGCTAATTGAACCCGCTACCGCAACGACATTTCTTCTCTTCTTCCCTTTTCTTTCTTTCTTTTCTTTTTTTTTTCGCATCGCGCCGATGCGAGTTATTAAACGTAGAATATGTCCGGCCATGCCAGGATTGCGGAAACTTGTTATCGCATCCACTGCGACGACGACGTCGTTTCTTTCTTTCTTTTTTTTTTTTCTCTAGCGCGTTCTCCAAAATTTTCGCGAGCGCACGCGTGCATCGATGCAAATGGCCCGGCCTCTCTGTACGTCGTTAATTCGCTTACGTTCCATTCGAGCTCCAGGCAAAAAGGGTAATTATTTTCATTCGGACCGGAAAGTGCCTAACGAAGCGAGTCGCGTGTTACTGTTCGGACGGCTCGCGTTCCGATTGCTGCTTTGTGTCGCTAACTAGGAACGTTTGTCGGGTCTCCGGCTCTCGGTTTTTGGACCGTCCCGCGGCGTTGTGTAATCATAAGCGATTGTTAATGCAACCCGGCAGACACGGGGAGAATTAAAACTGGCCGAAGTATTATTATTTCTGCGATGAAAATGAAACTCGCGCCGTTTATCCCGCTGAAATTGTCGGGTATTTTTTCCAGTTGTGCGCGGATGTTTCAAATTACTCGGGTTACGAGGTGAAACCTAACGGAGAGAGATCACAGCGTAACAAATACATTATTTATTGCAGCACACTGTAATATCTTTTAAAATTTTCGAAGCAATTACACTGGTCGATAAGAAAAATAATTTTAACTCTTTCCACTTATAATTTTGCAGTTTTGGGTTTATTTAAGTGTGCTAATTTCGAGTACGAGACAGTAGTTTTTTTTAACAGCTCTTATTTTTTAATATTTTTAGACTACCCTCTTTAGACATCACGTGCAATTTTTTTGAGTTTTAATTTCTCGACTCAAAATTATTATTTTTTTAACTTTCGATATGTCATTGTTATATTTGTAGCGAATACATCTTTCAGAAATATCGGAAACCTATTTCAGAATTTGTTAATTGTAATATCTTATAAATAAAAAAAGTAGAGCTGACACAACTAAATTAATACTTTTTTCGTAATCAGTGCCTTATATAACATATAACCTTATATAACCTTATATAACCTATTATAACCTACAATACATGTTAAATATCAGGAAAAAATTTGAGTGATTATTCAATCTTGATATTAAGAATGACATTTGATTATTTCAGAATTTGTTAATCGTAATATCTTATAAATAAAAAAAGTAGAGCTGATATAACTAAACTAGTATTTTTTTCGTAATCAGTACTTTAAATATAACTTATAATACATGTTAAATGTCAGGAAAAATTTGAGGATTGACCAGTGATTATTCAATCTTGATATTAAGAATGATATTTAAAATCTGGATGAAAGATTTATTTTTTTTTTCGAAAAAGAATCCAAATTGGTTGCAAAATTGGGGTGCACATTTTTATATTAAAGTAATAAAATTGCTCAAGTTTCATTATCTGCTTTATTAATGACCAAATAAATCATCACGAAATTCTATACCGATCCGACAAATACTTACATTTTTCATTCGCGAGGAACGAAAGGTAAAAATAAGCGTCCCGTTGCCGCGATTGCACATAAATATCGAAGCGAGACCTCGAGCTCCAATTATAGGACAATAAATCAGATATGTCAAATCTCCGATCGCATTATTCGCGAGAAATCTCACGACGATTGCAACTTCTGATAAGCTTTTAGTTACACTGATTGGAATCGCCCTCGCGTTGCGACGACTGTCTCGACCGCAATATCGCTCTGAGGGCTGTCGGACTATTATTTCTGGACGAATTAACCGGGGGACGCGGAGTGCTTGACGCGAACGAGACGCTCGTTATTTTCTCTTTCGAAGTCCGGTTAAGCCTGGGGAATTGGACTATCTAGGGTGGAGGGGGAGGAGGAATAGCAGACAGATTGAAACTTCTCTAGGGCACGATAGATAACAAACTGCGTCCCGTATATTTTTAGACAACTTGTATCGCGAAACTGTTATTGTCAAAATCAAATACATACATGTATCCAATTTTGCCTAATATAATATAATTTTCGTAATTTCTCAATACAAATGTAATAATTAAGCATTTGGAATATTAATTATTAGCCTACATTATTATTTTTTAAAAAATTATTAAGTTAAATTATCAGATTATGAAATGATTTTTTATTTTATGAAAATAGCGTCGGAAATATTTAAATAAAAATATAGACTAAAAATTCAGATAAGTTTGAAGAGATAGTGATGGAATTTAGATAAATTTCAACTGTTTTGGTAAAGTTGCACTTTAAAACAGGTGATTTTTTTAGAATAATATTATTAGTTTGGTATGTGTTTTATTATTTTTATTATTTATAATTGAAACATACAAATATGAAATAAAAATATTTGCGTGATTGCGTGACTGTTTTTCGCCAGCGTATAATAAATATAACACTGGTCAACACTCAAATTTTTTCCTGACATTTAACATGTATTATAGGTTGTATCTAAAACATTGATTACGAAAAAAATACTAGTTTAGTTGTATCAGCTCTACTTTTTTTATTTATAAGATATTACAATTATATCGATTATCGATATTTTTGAAAGATGTATTCGCCACAAATATAACAAAAACTATCTGGATTATGTAAACAACGTCTTCGAATCGAAAACATATCGAAAGTTAAAAAAATAATAATTTTGAGTCGAGTAAAACTAAAAAAAACTGCACGTGATGGGGGTAGTCTAAAAATATTAAAAAACAAGAGCTTAAAAAAAACTACTGTCGTACTCGAAATCAGCACACTTAAATAATCCCAAAACTGCAAAATTATAAGAGAAAAAAGTTAAAATTATTTTTTTTGTTGACTAGTGTAATATATCGAATATTTATTGCATATATTTCTTTTTTTAAAGATTCGACTGAAATAAAACATAATCAAATGATTTAATGAAGTTGTTGACACCTTTTGCTGATAGGCTGCTAATTTTTCATCAGCGATGAAAATGAGAAGTTTCCAAAACGGGCCAGTTGCGTAAGATCTGAGGTTCTCGCGATAAAAAAAAAAAATGACTATAAAAGGATAGTAATTTCGTATTGCAAGATACATAGTTTTTACGGTGGAGTTCATAATGATCTCCGTTTTACGGTGTTTCGTATGCATGTCCATGCGTATTCCTCCCTCCTGCTTCGCTTTAACGCGAAGTTTTATGGGTTTGAAATTACGACGAAAGTTTTAATCACGTACTTCCATTAGTCATGCACTCCATTCGACGCGCGACTTTGCCACCGAATTTCGCGGCGCCGGAGACGGCACGTCTCCTGCGTCGTGCGCTCGTACGTGTAACGTATTTTCGCGGGTCCGCCCGAAATCTCGGGATATCGTCGCGATAAGGGGTCCCCCGATTCTCCGAGTGTCGATATACCTGAGAATCCCGTGAAAATCGGATCGAGTTATCGGATTGGATTGCGAAACGTCGCGGAGAAAAATCCTCCGCGAATATCAGAATTTCAACTTGGAATTTCATTTCACCAAAGTCAGAAATGCATCGCGGCACGTGCGCAAGACAGCGTTTACGCGATTCAAGAGCAAAGAATAGATCTCGCATTTTTTTTTTAAAGAGAGCTTTAACTGAAGGAGAAAAAGGTTTAGTTTTACCGCGACATCAGCCGAGAAGCGATTTGAGGATTTAATTCATGATGCGCGTCTGAGCGAGATAAGGGAGAGATCGTGAAATGCTCTCTAAAAGTGTATTATCATTGAAAAATAGTAAACAATCACTGATTACAGCAGTTATAAGTACAGTACTAAATCAGTGATATTTTATTGAAAGAATCAGTTAATAATTTTGACTGTTTCAATCAGTAATATTTCTCAATATCAGTAATATTTCTTTCGTTATTGTCAGTAATATTTAACTATAATTCATCTCTCTATCTATTTCATATAAAATTAAAAATTTTATTTATATTTACTAAATATTTATTATATTAAAAATTTTATTGTATTTATATTACATGCATATTGAACTTGTTATTTTAAATAGATAACGAACAAATAATTTTCATTAAGTCGCCAGACATTTATTTGTCCGACTTATAAAGATCGATTTAATATCTGAAGCCTCTCTATTGAGCTTGTATCAGAAATTAAATCGAAGTGATTTCTAATTTTAAATGTCTCTTTGCAAACTTTATGTAATTCTTATAATTAAAATTAATACGAGAGAGATAGCAACTGTAGCGGTAAATGAACGAACTAACGATTACTGGTTTTAGTAAAATTTACTGATTTTACAGTGAATTTTATTTTAACTGACCATAATCAGTAAAATAGTAGGATAAAATGACAAAAAAATAAGCGTTTCCACTGAAGATCAGTAAAATACTCACTGATTCTTAGTGAAATCTTATTTTACTGTTTAAAATTTTATTGAAAGAATCAATTAATAATTTTGACTGTTTCAATCAGTAATATTTCTCAATATCAGTAATATTCCTTTCGTTATTGTCAGTAATATTAAACTATAATTCATCTCTCTATCTATTTCGTATAAAATTAAAAATTTTATTTATATTTACTAAATATTTATTATATTAAAAATTTTATTGTATTTATATTACATGCATGTTGAACTTGTTATTTTAAATAGATAACGAACGAATAATTTTCATTAAATCGCCATTTATAGACATTTATAATATTTGGCCGACTTATAAGATTGATTTAATATCTAAAGCTTCTTTATTAAGATTGTATCAGAAATTAAATCGAAGTGATTTCTAATTTTAAATGTCGCTCTTTGCAAACTTTATATAATTCTTATAACTAAAATTAAATATGAGAGAGATAGCGATAAATAAACGAACTAGCGATTACTGGTTTAGAATAAAATTTACTGATTTTACAGTGAATTTATTTTTAATTGACCATAATCAGAAATATAAGATATAAGATGAAATGAGTTATAAGATATGAGATATAAGATAAAATAACAAAAAAATAAGTGTTTCTACTGAAGATCAGTAAAATACTCTCTGATTCCCAGTGAAATCTTATTTTACTGTTTAATTTAGGAATATTTTCACTGATTCACTTTTAGAGAGTGTTTGTCCTCGAAAACGGTTAAAATGGCACGATAAAGAATAATAAAACGATTTAGGAAATGTTGTTTAACGCTTATCCCGCGACATTCGAAGAAAATTAAAACGCAATTTACGGCAGACGAGCGTCTTACGCGCGCGAAAAAATGGCCGCTCCGAAGGACCGCTAAGCCTCTAAGCTTCTTAGCGCGCCGCTGATATGCTTCATTTTAATGATGGCTCGCGAGTTACATATTTTTTCGACTATGAAATTTGCCGACGTAATAATTCCACATAATGGGATGGCACTACCGCGATAGCGTCCAATCTCCGCGAAGGATCTCGATAATAGAATCTCCGCGAAATGTGTATTGGACCTTCAAGCCCTGGATCTCGAAATGTATTACAAATTGCGTCCGTAATCTACGCTGCAATTTCTAATGCGGAAGTACTCTGGAATCGCTCGGCGATCTGTCTGACGCGTTTTCGTTATCGCTCGTCATCGTCGCTCGAAGGCGGCGGATCTTATCGGGTATCCTGTATGACGTTCGCGTTATTAAAGCCGCCACCCCCGGTCCGACGTCGTCGTTTACCCCGAAAATGGCGGCGCGTTTCCTAGAAGCAGTCAGGAATCGCCGAGCTAATATCGGCAGAAGCATTAGTGTGTTTGGCAGGGTGGAAAGAGACGGTGGCATGCCGCGGGTAATACAGGCGTCATGCAACGCCACACGCAACCACAAAAATCTCGTGCAACACACCCTTACGCCCTTACTTGTGCGCGTCCCCTTTTCTTCACCGTCTACTCTCCAGCATGCTCGTTTACATACGTGTGTGCGTTCGTTTGTGTAATCTGCGTTACAGGCTCGCAAAATGGTCACCACACACGCATAACGCTGTACAAAGGTTCGCGTTCTAGCACGGACAAGAAAGCGACGAGGGTGAACAGGGGATGGCGACTGTTTCGTCGCAAATCATAGGTACCGCGACGAACGTGCGCGCGATCTGGCCAACGATTTCTTTGTAAACCGTCGTTGTCGCCACGAAGACTCATTATGTCCCTAACCCCTGCTGAACCCCGGAATACGGTCGGCGCGGATCTTATTTTTAGAAAGCACGGCTCGGTGAGAGGAGTCGTTAAAATACACGCTCGGGAATACCTCGGTCCTTCCGAGGGAAAGAAGAGCCGTCGTTTTAGGTCTCCGATGTGTGTTTGTTTTCTCTCTCTCTCTCTCTCTCTCTCTCTCTCTCTCTCTCTTTCTTAACAAAGTAAACTTGTTATCACCTAGTGCGACCGTTCAGCCGTCTGATCCTCCGAGTAAATAACATTTGCATCGCGACACTCTTTCCTACCTGAACGAACAAAGCACGAGATTAATTTCCGCATTGTCGCGCCTGATGCATGCAATCGCCTGTGATTCTCATCCCTCTTATATTGTTTACATAACATACTGTATCGTTAAAACTCAAAATCAGATCAGTACGTTTCACGATAAATAGTAGGGGCTTACGGTCTTGTAGACCGTGATAACAATTTTTTTTTCATCATAGTAGAACAGGTTTTTAATGTAAAAAGGAGTGAAAAATATTTGTTGTAATTTATTTTGCCCCCGCAAACACATTTAAATAACATTTAATAATCTGAAGGATTATCAGATATTTCAATGCGCGAAAAAAAATTGATATCACATTTTCTATTTTTATTAAATACTCTGATTTTGCACGATACATGAAGCATATGATGTGATAAAATTGTGTGTCAAGCGACACATAAGACTGAATCGAATCTAATAATTTTGGTTTAATCTTTTCTGATATATTCCTTATAAATTGATAGAAACAAGTATTTATATAATTAAAATAAAGGAAAGTATCTATATTATTCGCGTGAAATTACGATGTACAATTAAGATGCGCTTTTAATAAATAAACACGCAATTTAGAAATTTCTCATATTCTTGTAAAACTAGGGATTATAGGGATTTCTAGAGAATCTAGAATAAAACCTCTAGAGATTAATATTGATAATTCAGCATGGGTGAATGAGTTCTTTTTATATATGACTCACAAATGTAGCTATTCTATTGTATAGGGGTTCTATTGTATAGTATATCGGCGAAAAAATATATTTTTCAAAAAAGTTTTATTTATTACTTTCTATTACAATGAATATATACACGTATATATTTCCTGTTGCAAAATAAGAAATTCATAACTATGATATTGATAACATCGTTTATTTGATACCTTCCGATATCTCGTTTCATTCGTTACAACATATTTTTTTTCCATTATATTATACGTTTTTATACTAAATTCTAAATTTTTTCAGCTTACATTTTAATGATTTGGTTTCTATTATTACAAACGCCATTGAATTTTATGAACGCGGCCCAAAAGAGGATTTTATTAAAAAAAAAAAAAAGAAGAAAAAAGAAATAACGCGCACGAGACATTCTCTCTACCATCGCAATCTGCCAGTCACGTTTGAGTTTGCATTTTCTTTTTTTCACATCTCTCGCGGAATATTGGTTTGGTACGGTAATTCGGTTAACCACCTTTTGCAACTACACAAATCGCTATATCGTTTGCTACCTCGAAACAATATCCAGGTAAATGTACTTTTCGCGTGGAATCAAATATTGCGCGGTCACTATATATTTACATATATGCACATATTTATCAATACACTTTATTCTTATTTATCTGGCGTGATGTTTTCCATGTGCAAACTTTCGAACCGCTTAATGTATCAATATTATCGACATGTGCGGGCAATGACATCTGTTAGTTTTCTCTTTTTATAGTTAAGAGTATAATTACATAAAATACATTATCACGTTTTTTTTAGTCGATTTAATTTGGCAGGCACTTCTTGATTGACGCTACAATACAACGTCTGCTTAATTAATGGCGTTCCATGCTGATGCACTTATTATATTTTCATCTCATTGTTAATAATTTTATGTTATGTATCTTTGGGATTTTAAACAGAAAGTTAGAATAATAATGATTACATGGATAAATTACATGGATAAAATACCTTGAGTGATATTATTTTCTTATATGTCAAAAATTACAACATTTGTATTTATGACTGACGTAATATTGGATGAAATAATTAAGAATGTTTTGTATCTATTTTCAAAATATTGAAAATTTAATGAAAATTGTACAGAATATCCTTACATATGTTTAGAATCTTCAGTACAATTTTTAAATCGATTCACTAAAACGTTTACAAGTTATAAGGATTTTAATTTGCATCGAATTAACATGTGTTCTTATAGGAAATGTATAACCATGTCGATTCAAATGACAAAAACACATGGAAATAACATTCAGAATTTGTTTAAAATTTGCAAAAGTTTAGATACAGAAGAAATATTTGCCCAAATAATATTATACAAGTACTAACTGGTCAAAAAGATATTAAATATAATTCAATGAAATTAACTATGTTATCTGCCACAAGGCGAAATTCTCTGCCAAAAGTTAATCATTTCGATTAACAAAATTCGGAATATTTTAATAAAAACGCAATAAATATTAAAAAAATCTCTATATTGTACACTGTAAAAAATTTTTGTGTAAATTTGCAACTATTATAGTGGGTAATATTGAGATCAACTATTAAAGGTGTATATTTACATACATTAGTAAATTTACATTTCATAAAAAATTAAAATTATTATCTTAAATGGTAAGTAAGTATCTTGTACTAAAAAATTTACACGTTAGAAGTAAGATTTCTAGAAATGTTTATGTAATAATAATTTTATATGTATTTATACAATTTCACATAATGCTAAATTTTAATAATTTTAATTTAAAATTACCTACATAATTAGTGTAACAATTACGCTATTTATAACGAAAATATATAAATTCATGTACTTTTACAAAAATTAATTATTTTATTCTTTATTGTGTAAATATTCTGTATAATTTATTAAGTATAATTTTTTAAATTTTATATAAATGTTACAAAAAATTGTACATTTACATAAAATCGAAAAATTACACTTTTAACCTTGTAATTTCTCATTAAATATAAACGAATATTTACACAATAAAGAGGAAAAAAACTAATTTTTGTAAAAGTACATGAATTTATATATTTCCATTATAAATAGCGTAATTCTTACACTAATTATATATTACATATTTGTCCACGCAATTTCTTATTCAAAATACACCAAAAATGGATATACTCGTCAATATTGATTTTCATTACTTTTTGTTGGGATCGTACATGCAAAACATCCTTAAGAGATTGATATAATAACATTTTAGAATTTTATTTTATTTATCGAAGAAGAAAAATAAAAAAGAAAGAGAAACTGCGCATGTATGCGTGTTTGTAAGACGAATTACGAGATGGGCGGGTTATCCATATGAGCACGTTTTGATGGATGCAGACTTCTTTCGTAGGACACCCGTTCATGGCTTAAGGTTTATCTCGGTGCATCGCGAAAAATAGTCGTGGAAATTCCCGTGGAATAAGATTGGTATCGCGATAACGGCGGATCTGGCGAATGCGCGCTCGCGCATCCGCACCTCGCCTGTATCGATCCATAAATCGGATCTCGTCACAATCCCCTCTCGATCCCGTCCTTGATCCGGTCCTTGCCGATGTGATAATTGGCGAAACGACGATGGTCTCGATGATGGAAACCGGCTCGATGCAACGTCAAAGGTCGCGCGCAGCGCGTGCACGCACACGTGTGCGCGCGTACGTGCGTACGCGAAGTTGATTAAATCACTCGCTGAGATCCGGACGAGAGAACGCGCGCGATAATTATCGCTCGTTAGCTTGTTATGTTATCTGAATTTGTAATCAATACCTCCGAGAGGAAGTCCGAAGCATCGGATCGCGCTCTCGTTGCTCGCGCCCTCCTCTCTCCCGACCCTCTCCCCTCGGCCCCCCCTTCCCCTTACTGCTGGAAGCCGCATACTGTGACAGTCATTAATTAGACCAGATAATTCGTAACTCATTAGTTTATCTCCATTTATTCCATGATTCTATAGATAACTTCATTATCGATGACTTTTTCTTTTGTATGACTGAATTATAAATTCGAGGGAAAATTACACCTATAAAAGAGCGGAGACGTTGACGTCTACTTCAGCATTCAGTTAGGAAAAAAATAAAGCCAAATGAATTTGTCGAATATAAATAAATGACTGTTTCGCTTATTGCTGGAAGCCGCATACTGTGACAGTCATTAATTAGAAAAGATAATTCGTAACTCATTAGTTTATCTCCGTGATTCTATAAATAACTTCATTATTGATGATTTTTTTTGTACGACTGAATTATAAATTCGTGAGAAAATTACACCTATAAAAGAGCGAAGACGTTGACGTCTACTTCAGCATACAGTTAGAAAAGAACAAAGCGAAATAAATTTGTCGAATATAAATAAATTACTGTTTCCCTTATTGCTGGAAGCATACTGTGACAGTCATTAATTAGACCAGATAATTCGTAACTCATTAGTTTATCTCCATTTATTCCATGATTCTATAGATAACTTCATTATCGATGACTTTTTCTTTTGTATGACTGAATTATAAATTCGAGGGAAAATTACACCTATAAAAGAGCGGAGACGTTGACGTCTACTTCAGCATTCAGTTAGAAAAAAATAAAGCGAAATGAATTTGTCGAATATAAATAAATGACTGTTTCGCTTATTGCTGGAAGCCGCATACTGTGACAGTCATTAATTAGAAAAGATAATTCGTAACTCATTAGTTTATCTCCGTGATTCTATAAATAACTTCATTATTGATGATTTTTTTTGTACGACTGAATTATAAATTCGTGAGAAAATTACACCTATAAAAGAGCGAAGACGTTGACGTCTACTTCAGCATACAGTTAGAAAAGAACAAAGCGAAATAAATTTGTCGAATATAAATAAATTACTGTTTCCCTTATTGCTGGAAGCCGCATACTGTGACAGTCATTAATTAGACCAGATAATTCGTAACTCATTAGTTTATCTCCGTTTATTCCATGATTCTATAGATAACTTCATTATCGATGACTTTTTCTTTTGTACGACTGAATTATAAATTCGAGGGAAAATTACACCTATAAAAGAGCGGAGACGTTGACGTCTACTTCAGCATTCAGTTAGAAAAGAATAAAGCGAAATGAATTTGTCGAATATAAATAAATGACTGTTTCCCTTATTGCTGGAAGCCGCATGCTGTCATTAATTAGACCAGATAATTCGTAACTCATTAGTTTATCTCCGTGATTCTATAAATAACTTCGTTATTGATGATTTTTTTTGTACGACTGAATTATAAATTCGAGGGAAAATTACACCTACAAAAGAGACGTTGACATCTACTTCAGCATTCAGTTAGAAAAGAATAAAGCGAAATGAATTTGTCGAATATAAATAAATTATTGTTCCGCTTATTGCTGGAAGCCGCATACTGTGACAGTCATTAATTAGACCAGATAATTCGCAACTCATTAGTTTATTTCCGTTTATTCCATGATTCTATAGAAAACTTCATTATTGATGACTTTTTTTTGTATGACTGAATTATAAATTCGAGGGAAAATTACACCTATAAAAGAGCGGAGACGTTGACGTCTACTTCAGCATTCAGTTAGAAAAAAATAAGGCGAAATAAATTTGTCGAATATAAATAAATTACTGTTTCGCTTATTGCTGGAAGCCGCATACTGTGACAGTCATTAATTAGACCAGATAATTCGTAACTCATTAGTTTATCTCCGTTTATTCCATGATTCTATAGATAACTTCGTTATTGATGATTTTTTTTGTACGACTGAATTATAAATTCGAGGGAAAATTACACCTATAAAAGAGTAGAGACATTGACGTCTACTTCAGCATTCAGTTAGGAAAAAATAAAGCGAAATGAATTTGTCGAATATAAATAAATTACTGTTCCCCTTATTGCTGGAAGTCGCATACTGTGACAGTCATTAATTAGACCAGATAATTCGTAACTCATTAGTTTATCTCCGTTTATTCCATGATTCTATAGATAACTTCATTATCGATGACTTTTTTTTTGTACGACTGAATTATAAATTCGAGGGAAAATTACACCTATAAAAGAGTAGAGACATTGACGTCTACTTCAGCATTCAGTTAGGAAAAAATAAAGCGAAATGAATTTGTCGAATATAAATAAATTATAGTGATCAATAGTATGTATTTTGAGATAGAACAGTTTTTTCGATGCGTTTTCCGTTCTAATTTCGTTCTTTATTTGTCACGGAGCTGAAAATCGGAATGGGTTAAGCATTAATTAGTTAAGTAAACAACAGCAGCAACACATTCGAATTAAGTGATTTTGCAGATTAAATGGTTAATTAAATATTCTCGGTTAGCGTCGGTTAATTAGAGTCCATAAGTTATGAATAAAGCTGGGAAAACGTGTCGCAGCTGCGATTTTCGTCGACAAAGATCGTGCAATTTCTCTAAATTGTTTTAGAAGAAATAAATCTAAAAATAATTTTTCATGCATTTTAATAATTTTTAAAGCTCTCGTGTTGTTGCAGCGATATATATATATATGCGTGCACTTGACGTTATAAAAATAATCGCGAAGAAAGAATAATTATTAGTTGACATATATTAATCTAAATAGACTGCGCCGGCGGCGGACCGTTTAATTAAACGCAAATTAAATTGCTAATTTATCTATCCGACTCGGTCGACCAGCAATGAGCAATGGTCGCGGAGCTCGATGATCACGGAATTTGCAGCAGCTGCGAGAAAGAACTTTCAAAGTGCTCGACTTGGGAACTTTTGGAAACTCGAATGTTGAGATTATGCTATCAGGCATGAATTTGAGAAATCAAGGAGAAACAAATGTCATGTTTAAGTGCAGAATGAAGAAAGAAAGGACCTTTTTTATATTTTTATTTCACACGACTTTAAATATTTCTTATATTATTATTATCTTATATTATTATTTAATTTAATATATTATTTAATTTATTTATTTAATTTAATATATTATTTAATTTATTTATTTATTATTTAACATTAAAAATTCGTTCAATTCCAAAAAATACGGCACGATGTTACATTATTATGTATGTCGCGCGTGTAAAAATGCTTCAGAATGTTTTACATAAATATATGCTTTTTTATTTATTTTATAAGAATTTGTACGTCTCGTAAAATCGGTGACTAAAATGGTAATGAAATATAAATGACTATGAATCTGAAAATGTCTCATAGCGAGCACGCGTTGCATACGCATTGAAATTTCTCAAATGCATATGGATGCTGAAAAATCATGCTTTTTAGTCGAATATATTTGAAATTGCCAGCGTGCTCAATGTTCCTTTTATAAATACCGAACATATTTCTGACATCAATGGCGTTATGTGCTGTGCGAAAAATTAATAAACATTCGTTTATCGATTGTTTTATATTTCTTCAGCGCTCTTAAAATTTATTTGATTAATTTTTATTAATATTGAAATAAATTTTATTTCATATTAATTTTAATTATACAAACAAATTCAATAATATGCTTAAAATAAATGCTGTACATTTTCGGAAATATAATAAAATCGTATACACACAAATAGTGTGCGTGTGTGTTTTTATATAATATGTATAAAAAATTGTATTAACATGCGTTGAGCGTAACAGATTTCGGATATTCGAAACGTTCTTCATTATTGGTGACACAATTTGTTATTAAAAATTATTAGGTATGTTATCTGAGAAATAAATTTCGGCGCAACTAAATAACGTCGGGCTTTTTCAAGAGATAATTAGATAGCGTGAAAAATGTGTCTGCTCCACCCATTCTGGACAAACGAGTTTAGCTTTACATAGATTACGTAAGATGATATTCCATAAAAATATTAAAGGATGCTATCAAATAGTGTTGATAAAGATATTATTTTTTATATAAAATGAGAAATATCTTTATCACATTTTCGTCGCGTGAAGTTTTAATGATAGAGATTACAATGAAAAAAATTTAACGCAACCAAAACTCTTGCCATTTAATTGGATTATAATATCTTTCACTAAAATTTAGATATATTTAGATATATTTCATTATTTACATGATATATTATTATTATATATACAGTATATTTTGTAAGATATTTTATATTTGCAATCAAAATTCTTGCCATTTAATTGCATTATAACATCTTTCATTGAAATTTAGATATATTTCATTATCTACATGATATATTATTATTATATATACAGCATATTTCATACAACACATGATATATTATTATTATATTATTATATATACAAAAATTCTTGCCATTTAATTGCATTATAACCAGGGACCCGGAATTGAAACCGAATCGGAATTGAAACCGAAAACCGTTCCGTAACCCTTTTTTTAGATGAACCGATACCGGAACCGAAACCAAATTTTACAAAGTTTATAACACCGAAATCGGAACCGAACCAATAATATTATTTACGATTAATAGTTTTTTTCGGTTCTTTTTCCGGTTCTTAATCTATATATGTATAGATCTGTTCTTTATATTTGAATCAATATATACAGATTTTTGTAACTTGCCTGTAGTGAGAATTTATTTCTTAAGTTAATTTATTTATTCTTATTATTGTTGTTTTTGCGATTATTTGTTGCCTCTCTTTCTCTTTCTACGAAGGACTCGTTCAAACATTATTATTCACGCATTGATACTGCAATATTATTTACGATAATTCATAACATCGAAATGTGTCACATAATTTAAATAAAATTCTGTTAAATATTTTATAAAAATTCTTTTTTTTTATAAAAATTACTTTTGAAGATACGATTCTATGCTTTTTCTTTCAGAAATATTATATGTATATGCATAAAATTCAGAAATATTATATGTATATGCATAAAATAAAACATTATATTAAATAATATAACTTTTAATTTTTATTTCTCGTCACCTGCACATATACAATTTGATAAATATTAAAAAAGTCATTTTATTAAATTTATCATTACACTTTAAACTCTTAAACTCTTTCCGTACAAGTAACTATAACCGAAAAAAGTTTAAAAAAACCGTAATTTTTTCGGTTTCGGTTTTGTTCACTGGTCAAGAAACCGAAACTGAAACTGAAACACTTATTCGATGTTTTATTAAACCGTAACCGGAACCGAACTGAAAAAAGCGGTCCGAGTCCCTGATTATAACATCTTTGAAATTTAAATATATTTCATTATCTACATGATATATTATTATTATATATACAGCATATTTCGTACAGTAAAGATATTTTATATTTGTACAAATTGTTTTATAATTATATAATTTTAGGAGTTTCCTATTTTTATTTATTTTAAATTTACAAGCGCATTATTATTCAAAATAAAAATGAAATGGCCACGTTCCGCGTTAAATGTGAGGCTACAGAATATAAGCGTGTACGATGTACTCTACATATTTTAATATCTAGCATTCTTGAGGAAAAATGAGGAAGTGTGATGAAAAATCTTGTCCTATGAAGCAGGTTCGCAGAAATTTCGCTGAAAAACGTAAACGTGTGCGCATATACATTAGCATGTTTGCAAAAACTGTGCAAAAAGTGTACGTAAAATGTCCGAAAAGATCCACTTAACGCCCTGTACCGGATGATGTTTACTTTATTTTAAACGACGAAACTTTCACATCGAAATTTACATGAGAGAATTAAATTTCCGTTTTCCTGAACAGAACGTTAATTCGCAAAAGGGATAAATTCGGCGCGCTCTCTCTCCGGATCCGGTATCCTCGTCGTTTTTCGGATTCGCGTTGGAAAATTTCAACCGATCGAAGAATCCTCGAAACCACGATCGGAAAGGTTCCCGTTTAAATCTGTCCGCTTGATAACGATCGTACTGTCGGTACGGCAATGGTTAGCACGTCGACGCTGCGTGATGCGGGGGTGGCAGTGGCAGGGTGGTGGTAGGTTTAAAGCAGATTGGCTTGCATGGCAGAAACTCCCGAAGTCGGAAGCTCGTTATGTGCAGCACGCAAACACACGACTCGAAATTATCTTCGTAATTAACTGCACTTCTTAACATAACGCATGGCGTGCCAAGCCGGCCAGACGGCGGGAATACGTATTTGGCGGAATCTACAAAGACGATACGTAACCTGAAACTGGCACCGGCTGCTAGACGTCTTCCCGCATAGTCCGCTCTCTGCTGAATTTGCATGGTTTATTCTGGACGATTCATCTGTTTATCTAGAGATTGATTAAAAAATATGGCACATCTCATATTTGAGCGAGAAAGAGAGAGAAAGACAGAAATTTTTATATATAATTTTTATATAAAATTGTTATATTTCTGTCTTTCTTTGACTATTTAGAACCGCACGTATACAATGTATACTGTTCTATAATTTAATTATCGCACATAAATACATAATGTACTCTCAGAATTATGCATAGAATATGCATAGAATTTAATTTCACGAAAGAATGATTTGAGCAAAAAATTTCTATAACTTAACCTAATCTAATCTAATTTAATTATAAATAATTATTTAGAACCCTACTTACATAATATATCCCGTGCGTTCCATAATTTAATTATAAACCATTTTTCAGAAGTATTCAAATCTGATCTCCGTATTTTTCTTCGTAAAACATAATAACATGAAACTTTCAACATTTTTAATTACAATTGAGTATTGCTTATTTCGCTTTGAATAGTTTTTTAACATTAATTATTAATTATAATATTATAATAAATGGTTTATTCTGGACGATCACCTGTTTATTTGTATCTAGAGATTCATTAAAAAATGCACATCTCATATTTGAGCGAGAAAAAGAGAGAAAAACAGAAATTTTTATAATATTTCTCTCTTTCTTTAACTATTTAAAACCGCATACAATACTGTTCTATAAATTAATTATCGTACATAAATACATAAAGTACTCTCAGAATTATGCATAGAATATGCATAGAATTTAATTTCACGAAAGAATGATTTGAGCGAAAAATTTCTATAACCTAACTTAACCTAATCTAATTTAATTATAAATAATTATTTAGAACCCTACTTACATAATATATCCATGCGTTTCATAATTTAATTATAAACTATTTTATAGATGTATTCAAATCTGATCTCCGTATTTTTCTTCATATAATATAATAACATGAAACTTTCAACATTTTTAATTACAATTGAGTACTGCTTATTTCGTTTTGAATAATTTTTTTAACGTTAATTATTAATTATAATATTATAATAAATATCATAATAATTATAAATATTGAATTATAATTATAAATATTAAATTATAATTATTATTGTATTTATTATAATATTTATAACAATAATTAAATATTATAATAAATATAATAATCATTATTAATATTGATTAATATTAAATAATATAATAAATATAATAATTATTATTATAAATATTAATTATTATTACTTATTAATTATAATTTGGATCGAGAGAATGCAGGATGAGTCGATTTTATTTTCAATTCTTTTTTAATGCGAATGAATTTTATAAAAATGTTTGGTGATTTTTTTTCTGTTATATGAGAAAAGCATTTTTCCCTCTGCATTTTTTTACTCTTTTATATCTTATTCGTACTTTGCACTTCTCACTGACCATTTCCACTTGCTACTTGTTCTAATTTACTTTGAACGCAACGAATTGGTACTCATTACACGTTCGAGGCATTGGTTCGAGTAGAAGAGCGCCGGTGGCCTGTAAGACTTGTTTACCCTCTCAGTGCAGTGTGTGCTCGCCAAACGCGAACTCGGCTCCTTTCTTCGATTACCCATTTCTGGTCGAGACTTCTATCGTAAGACATATGTCAACATGTGCGAGAGTGTATGAGAAACACGAGTGGACATTGAGTATTAGATAAATCGGCGCTCGAGATTTATAATTTACGCGATTAACGCGATTCATAATGGTTTAATTAACGTATTACTTACGGCAATTTATCGCGGCGAAAGGTAAATTGTAAACCTCGCTTGTTGCGCGCTATGCTATCTGGCTGGTTTATCAAATCGAATCGCTTCCAAGAGCGATCGATTTCTGACCCTTCACCTTAGAACGCACGTGGAAAAACAATGTAGAGCACGAAAGGGCGCGGTAGACATTTTGCGACACGCTTTAAAGATCGCCTGCTGGTAGTTCCCAAGATTGCAACACGGACGTTTCCGTGAACTGCAACTAATTTTAGGATACTTTATAGAACGTAATAAACATGACTTTACCGATCTTTTTATAAGCACGAAATTTCTAGAAGCGAGTTTAATTCTTCATCATTCTTGAACGTGTCGAGAAAGAATTCAACTTTTTTAATCGCTCAAAAAAATTAATTAATTTTTTAAATATCAAAATTTAATATACATTATTAATTATTATTTAATTTTAAAAAGTAATTTAATATATATATTAATTATTATTTAATTATTAAAAGTAATTTAATATATATATAATATTAATATAATATATATTATTTAATATATATTATTCTTGCTGAGGAATTAAACAGTAATGTTTGCTTTTTGCGTATTTTTGCTGCGGAATTAAACGTTTTGCTTTTTGCGTATTATTATAATATACGTTAATATAATATGTATAGAGGATGGGCGGCCAGTACCACAAAGCTTCCAAATCATTCTTTCGTGAAATTAAATTCTGTGCATAATTCTGAGAGTACATTATGTATTTATGTGCAATTTTATTATATGTAATTCGCGATAACTACGTAGTTGGGATAACACGAATGGAGGTCGAACGATCCGCGCGAGGATAAAAGAAGGCGATCCCATAAATTACGTTCGTGTAAATCCAACGCATTTCTAAGACGTTCAAACGGAAATGGATTAAGCGCCTCTGAAAGTTGTATCAAGATGCGGGAAACTTCTTGATCTTGCCAGTAACTTTTCAACCGGGCTTCCTGTTGGCGCATCTATGTTGTTCGCACGTTACCTGTCAATGTCCGACTTTCCTCTCCGTTCCATTTTTATTTACGGCCGTTGACTAACCATTTTCTGATGTATTAACTTTATAATGATTCAAAGAAAAGGAAAGATTATTCTTTCAGCCGTCATGACAATAACAAAATTTCCATAAATGTAAATAATTATACAGGGTGTTTCAGATCGGGTTGGAGAAACTTCAGGATTTTAGAGGAAATTAAATTTGGAACAAAAAAGTTCGTATAAATATAGATCCGGAAACGCTTCGTTAAAAAGTTATAACTAATGACTATCAAAAAATCACAAATCCTTTATTTATTTGAAAAAAGTAATTAAATAAACAGGTAATTAAATAACAAATTAAATTACATTATTTTCATTTCTCTGCCAGCATTAGTTTAGAAATGTAAACAAAAATATTTTCTTTTGAACACCTTATCAGAATTACATAAATGAAAATATGTAATTTAGTTAATTATTTATTTCAAAAAAATAAATACAGAATTATTTTTAAAAATCCTCAAATAAACGTGATTCTTTGATATTAGTTATAACTTTTTAACGAAGCATTTTCAGACCTATGTTTACCGGAACTTTTTTGTTCGAAATTCAATTTCCTATAAAATCCTGAACTTTCGCTAACCTGACCTGAAACACTCTGTATAAAAAAATCGGTATTTTTCAATAAATTGTCCTTCAGCAGATGCACTCCTTTAGGTGGAATATCATCTTGTGTTTATGCGAGATTCACATAAACGCCAGTGAGCGTGCGAATTGAAGTCGCAATAACGTCAAGCGGCATCGCGTCTCCCTGCGAACGAAATTTACGGAATTTAATATCACGCGATAACTGTAGCGTAATAACGTCTTAACTATATCGTCTTAACTGCAGCGCGCACGTTGAGAGAATTCATTCGCCGCTCATGGAAATAAAAGATTTTTGGCACGCCTAGCGAAGGACGCCAGCTCTTCCACTCCTTTCTTGACTCCCCGAATGCGTCTGCGCGCCTGCTCGTGGATGCATTTCTATTAACGCAATCACGCAGATGTATGCATGTACCTTGCCTTCTCTTTTGCCCGACGAAATTAATTATTACGCATCGAACACAAACAATATCGCACGCAATCATGGATGATGCGCCAGCGTCGAAAGACCTTTTCGAAAACCTAACCTAACCTCCAGTGTTTGCTGGTATAAAATCATCTAGATAAAGAAATGGATCATCTTTATCTTTAATTAGATGAAGAAATACAAAGTATCTTTATCTTTATCTTAGATGAAAAATATATGGCATCTTATCTAAAAATTGTCTAAGATGACGTTTTCATTATACAAAAAAATTTTCCAGGCAAGTTTCTAAAAATCTATCTAAAATATCTAAAATATATTTTTTATATTATTATGATTAATATGTTATAAATATATTATAAATATATTATAAATATAAATTAATAAATAAATATTTATCATATCATTTATATACCTTTTCGCTATTATTTCTTTATAATATTAAATATTCTTTAAGAAAAGAGAAAGAATGTGTGTTTATGATTTTAATATCCCATTTATAATCTGCGTCACATTTTTTACAAATATTTATAGTCTTCTAAAAAATAAACAAAAATATTTAGATAATTATCTAGATTATCGCAATAATTATCTCATCTTTCATCTAGATTAAGTAAAAGCAAAATCACCTTTAAAATCATCTAAAATAAATTTACGGATTTTTATCTTTATCTTGATCTAGATAATTTTGAAATTATCTACAGCAAACACTGCTAACCTCTAAGAATGCTCATGAAACAGGAACTTCGCCCCCACATGAGAGTTTCCGGATTTATTTTGTTAATTCGAAATCACTCTGATCGTTGCACGAGCAATTTATCATCATTATCCGAAAAAGCTCGCAATGATAAAGCTTAATTAGCCGGGCGATTACGCACCGTGCGTGCGCCGTCACGCATGAGAGGGGCACGTAATTGACTCGGCAGTAGTGGGAAGAGGGGATGGATTCGTCGAGGACGGTTTCGCGGAAGCGGTAAGTCGGCGACGTTGGAAACGGGAGGGAGGAGGGGGGAGGGAGGTCTGGAGCACGAGGCAGGGTTACGAGGGTTATATATCGCGGATTCACAGACAGGGCGGCAGACTGCCGGGCGGCCACGGATACTAAATTATTTATCGTCTTATCTATCCGTACGTTAGATACTTACCGACACGTGTTGCATGTCTATAGATGTTTGTCTTTGCGATTCCCTTGTATATCGGAAGCACCCGCGGCACGGTCACGTATCGCCGCGCGCCAGAGTTTATCATTACGAGGCTACGTCAAATAAATAACGAGGCGTCGTCGGGCCGAACTCGGTCTCTTTCCCGGAAGAGACGAGTATCGATGATGGTATATAGCACATTTGCCGCGAATAACGAGAGACAACAATAGGCCGGTAACAGATGTGTACAGGGCGCGTCGACGATCCTGTTTTGGGCGGGGCGAGGGGAGCGTAGAACTGGCCAATCAGCGGCCGGCAACGCGGCAGTGGCCGATTGGCCAGTTCTACGCTCCCCTCGCCCCGCCCAGGACAGGATCATTGACGGGCACTGTACAGTCTTCATCAAAGGGAATTCTATGTCTATGTGTGTAAGTCCATTATTATCGGAAAGAGTAAATTGCCGCGAAATGCGTTTTAATAAAACGCGTACTAAAAACTTTGATGATAAATAATTTTGACGAAAATGTAATTGGCGTTCGCTGTATGTATGAAATAATTTAGTGCATGATTATAACAAGTACTTCTCTCTCCAACTAGACTTGGGTAATTATTATAAAAAAAATACATGGTTACATTACCCTGGCAGATAAAGTGTAGCAACAAAGTGTAATGAAGACAAATTGGACAGCTTTTAGTTGTTAAAATATATATAACAAAATTATGGGAATGTTGGGATATTTGGTAAATAAATGTATATTTTGCATGCAAACATCGCTATGCAACGTACGGATGTAACATTTACAGTCCCTCTTCTATTTATAGATGTAAATATTTACACACCTTTGAGTACACCTGACAGAGTAAAAAAAAAAAAAGTACAATATTTTCATCTAACAAACAGCACACGAAAATCCATGTGTGAGTGTTGTCGCTGTAAAATAAATATGCTTTAATATCGCGTCTATGATTCTGTACGAATGCCACACGATGACAATTATATATCGTTAATGTAATCTGTTGAATCGTTCTGTACAGTCGCTATTATAACTTGAAATCTGTTTAGAGTATAACTTTATTAATTTACGAATTAAATTTTATACCACTCACGCTTTATCTTCGCGTACAGTCATATAAAAAATATAGGAACATTTTTAATCATTTTTATAGAATTGATTATAATCGCTCGGTGAATTCATCGTGTATCGTTTAGTCGAGTTTTCGCATGAGCGAGAATGAAGGCTTCCTCTTTAATCCTTCCATTCGGTTTCCAACCCTAATGGTTGACTCATTCTTAGAGCATCATTATCGAGTGTTAGGCTTTGTGCTCCTTGTTGATGAAATCTCGTTTTGCGTCTCGATCAATCCTATTATTGTTCGCCTCGTCATTTGTCTACCATTTTTCCACGACATCGATCGTTAGAGATTTCTTGCTTGTCGTCTGTCTGTTACCTAACTCAACATTTATGTTACTGCTCGTTGCAATCAGTGAAATGTTATCTAACTTCCTTACCCGAGGATCGCTTTTATAAAGAGCTTAAAAGAAACTGAAACACTTATTCGTCTTCTTGAAATTGTAATAATGAATCCATATTTCAGCTTTTCCAATATATATGTCACGAAAATAATATTATCAATAATCATAAAATTGTATTATTAATAAATATCATGTACATTCTATAAAAAACAAATAAATATATTTAGGATTTGATATTGTAAATTAAGGAAATGGCTGAACATTCATAGAAATGTTTTTACATTTTTTGCATTATTTTGTTGTCTAATTATATTTTTCACTAGAGTTTTAATTGAATTAAATCACAGCTCCATAGATTTTTTGAAAAAAAAAATGAGAATTATTTTCAGATTTTAATATTGAGAATATATAAGAAAGAACTTATATAAGAATATATAAGAGAATATATAAAAAAGAACTTGTTACAATTTTCACACTTTTCATAAAAATATATAATTATAAATTTTTTAATTTTAATGTTATTTATGATTTTGATAAACATTTTTTATGTCAATTTTTATTCTAATATTTTTTGTTTATTAATCACTTCTATGTACGAAAATTTATTAATTACTCCTAGATATTTCTTACTTCTACGAATACATTGCGATTAGAATGACATACTTATATTAAAAGTTTATTTTATTTCTTTCATTTTTTTTTATTTTTAAATATTAGATTTTGTATTTGATTTAGCTGGAAAGGATTTATATAATCGGATATTCCCGTAGTTTATTTAAAACTTATTCATGTTTTTTATAACATGAGTGCATCAAATATTATTCAAAATTCATGAATTATAATTTGGTTGGCTTTAAGAACTGCATTAAATTCTATTAAATATTCACACACTCGCTCGTCGAATATCCTTCAATTCTGCTTTACCGCAACTAATAGCGAAAGTTCACACAGTATCATTGAAAACAGAAATATCAGACAAAGTTTGATTATACAATATTATGTTTTTGTATATTTTATCTTCTTGTTATTTATTACTGATTTCTGCGAGTTGTCTCGCTGATAAATTGAATCTTCATGAATAAAAATTATGTTTGTGCTACATATGCTCTACGTACATAAATTATTTGTTTTCCTCAAGCTTTATTCGATCCATTTTATTGCATTTATTTTTCAAAACAACTTAACAAGTAAAATAATTTTTGATATATTTTTCAGTTCGGTTATTACAGAAAAAAATTATATCGTTAAAAATGTGTTAAAAATAATACGTATAAAGCAGAAGGTTTAAAATAGTTCGTATTACTTCTCGTTTTTAATTCATAAAGCCGAGACAGACTGAATTTCGAAATTTACATTAATTTATAGTCGTATACATTTTCGTATACATGCGCAAATTAATTGTAAGAATTTTGTTTAATTTTTGCATTGTTTACTTCGATATTTTTGTTGTTCAGTTTTTCATGTATCTTTTCTCTTTTTAGGTAAGTACAGGAGATTATGACGAGCAAACCTCGCGAAGTTATACGGGATCTCGTAAGTAATAAGTAATAATGGATCTCAATTTAGGGTATGGAAATGTTGTTAAGATGAATGTGGAATAATAAGGCATAATAGGAAAGCAGCTCTAATGAGGTTAATGCTTTCGCTTAAGTGATGGAGGTTGACTCGCCTTCGTTCCTAGAAGAGATGCTGTACTCCGAAATTAGTACCCCAATACTTTACCAATTTAAATCTACTACCAAACATAATTATTGCTTTCGTCTTATGATAAATAATTGAATTGGTTTTATCAATATTTTTGATGTAAAGTTTCTTGTCCGTTTATTCAAATAATAAAACAAAATATCCCTTTAATTTAGATAATTTTTAGATAATTTTAATTTAGATAATTTAGATAATTAATTTAGATAATTTTTTTAATAAACTAATTAAAAAATTTCACATTTTTAAGTAACAGTTTCTAATTAATTTAGATAATTTTTTAATAAACTAATTTAAAAATTTCACATTTTTAAGTAACAGTTTCTAATTAATTTTGTATTAAAGTTTTTGCTGAAACATTAGATTTTTCTTCGTTTAATTTTATATATCGTAACCATAGCGGAAAATAAAAAAAGAATAATAAGTAATAATTACAATACATATAATTAAAAAGTCAAGAGATTTTTTGGGCGCTATCATTATTCGTCGAAATGCAATGCCTTAAAGTTTGGCATGGAAGGATCGTATATATTGAAAATGAACGCTGACCCACATAAATTTTCGGTTACCACGGTGTGTTCGTGCCGAAAAAATGCGCTGACTTCGCGTCTCGTCGTTCTACCCTTCGAGGAGCCAAAACAAATGCATAGACTACGACGAGTGAAGTAATGCAATATTAACGATTGATACATTTATGCATGACTTATTCGTTAGTTGTTTTTAATTTTTTACGACTGCATCATGTTCACTTATAAAAATTTCTGTTTTCAATTCTTCTTACTTTGCCAATTTATCGCGAATTAAAAACGATCGCGAATGACAAGTTTGACATATTCATCATTAGTAGCATATCGCCATTAAATTATATCTAAAATTTGTGCAAGCAGAAAGTTTTTTTTCTCTAAAATTGCTATTTCTTGTTGTCGAACTTTACAAGAAATGCCGTAGCTCTTGCACAATGTAATCTGAAACTCTTAACGAGGCGTAGATAATACGGAATGGGAGCGGAGAATGCACGCGCATTTTCAAAATAAACCTTTAAGTATTGCGAGGGAGAAAGTTTCTTAAGTTTGGATTAAAATTTTACTCCCTAATGAATCGGGATGATTAGATGCTTGCCATTTACTGAAAGTTACGCATATAAATAACTTTTGATGATTGATAAAACCCAAAGGATTTACATGTATGTGTGCGTGCGAACGATTAAATTCTTACTTTCTCGGTTTTTCAACTACGAAACTGTTTCATAAAGGTGCAATGAAATATGTTGTTAATTAAAAGGATGTGTTTTTTTTTCCACGAGAGAAGAAAAAAAATTTATTTCGAAAGTTACTTTTTCAACTTGCATTTAAGAGTATTAGCGATGTCCACTAACTTTCGAATTTTTTGATGCAGTTAATTCATCCATGTCATAATATAACGGCTCATCCTTACTGCCTTTTAATTAGAAATTCGTTTTCGATGCACGATATTGTTTGCCACATTCGAAACGCGTAAGATTACAGATAATTCTCGGTGGCCGAGAGAAAAGAGTTAAGCGAAAAAAATAGGATGAATTCAAGAAGTAGATAAATAATAAATTTTTCTTTCCATTTCTCGTTTTTTAAATGGCAGCATCTTCTACTATGCAGGATAATACACTGAGGGAAAAATTTTTTTAAATCAAATAAATTTGTTTTCTTGAAATTTTTTCTTTAAATGGAAGAAATTGTTTATTTCATTTAAGCAAAAGCATTTAATTTTAAATATGCATGTTATATTAAGTACATTATTTTCATTTATATATTTTTTATATTTAAATACTATTTTCATAAAATACATACTATAATTTAAATTAAATATAAATATAAATATTTTAAATTAAGTATATATTTTAAAATTAAAAAATTTAAAATTTTTGGGAATAAGAAATGCATTTTAATAAATATTTTGTAAAATTAAAATAAAAATATTTAATAAATTGATAAAGATGAACATATTTAATTAAAAATAAATTGATAAAAATAAAAATATTTAATTAAAAATTATATTTTTTTAAGCATATATATTTTTTTAAACATATGTAAATAAATACTTAACTTAAATAAATACTTAACTTTTGAATACAAGTGAAATACGTGATTAGTACCCACCGAATAAATAGCTTTCTTGAGTTAACTAAAATTTTTTTATTTCAAGATAATTTTTTTCTTAGTGTATGTTGAAGAAAAGTATTCATGATGAGAAATTTTGAATGACTCAAATACCGAGAGATAAGCATGTTCTATTAACTAATTGCGTCTAAAGGAATCGCGATTAAAAAAAGAGTTAATTCATTTCTTTAGTGTTTTATACCCATTAATGTTACATTCCTGCACGTGAGCGCAGACATTCTTTGGTTCTTTTGGTGGTATCTCGGGAACGTTGGGGACAAGGCAATCATTGAAGGAATTCCCAACGAAAGAGAAAAATCTATCGGCAATTTATTAAAACTTTTTAGTCGAACATCTCTCGTAAATATGTAAAAAGTATAACCTTTCGACAGAAAGAATCCTAAAAAGAAGATATATATATATAATATAATTTAATTTATGAATGAAATATAAAGATATATTAAACCTTATCATTTATATATAATTAAATACTTTTTGTCAAACATATATTTTTCAAAATCCTGTAAAAATTTCATTTGGAAAAAAATTACGCGAAAAAATTGCGCGATTATATTTCGTGGATGACTTCAATCATATTCTGCGATGTGATGTAATTGCGACATGAAAAGCCTGCAAGCAATGGTTCGTAACAGCACTGAAAAAGAATAATTGGGATACATGATGTCTGTATATCACAAATGTTTCATCATGAAATGTCATGGGTCGTTGATAAAAGTTGCAACATCATTCTTAATCGCTTAATCATTGCATTCTTAATGATTGCATGCTTAATCCTTTTGATCCCCAATGTTAATTCGTTTCTAAAAGATAGCGGGATTTTGATTAATTATCACACGATCTGTTTATTTCGGAAACGACGTAATACGCGAGAGTCGCTAGGCTTTTTTTTTTTTTCAAACGTACAACACAGACATGTGTGGTAATAAATGCATTCAAAGCCAGCGATAACGGGGAATATCGACGTACAAATTGACACTTTCGCATAACGACCGCGTGTTCGTTGCATCGCATCGCGGCCGATTTTCCGAGGATTTTTCATAACGACCATTAAATTGCATTACCGGACGAAATATCATTTCTCTACGGCAGAAATTTTGAGATTAAAGCAGAGCGTTTCGCGGCCAGAAATTAGATTCTCTCACGGCGATTGTTTCCCGCAGGCCGTTACATACAGCCAAGATATTATCTCCCCCCTTAAACTCCACATTTGCATGGTGACTCTCGAGTACCGCAATAATAATACATTCCTCCGTGCATTCTAAAGTTGCTATCCACAATGATCCTACCAAAAATAACTTTCTAACATAGTTATGACATACCTTGTTCAAGCATGTGACGTATAATTACATAGTGAACCTATATAGTTTGAAAATTAACGATGTATACCAAATACTATTCCGATTTCAGAATTTTTATATTTCTATAATAATGTTATTTGGGATAACTGAATAAGGAATAAATTAATTTCTTGGAAAAAATATTTCATTTCCTTTTATCACAATTTTTTACTCTCTAAAAGTGAATCAGTGAAAATATCACTAATTTAAACAGTAAAATAAGATTTCACTGAAAATCAGTGAGTATTTTACTGATTTTCAGTGGAAATGCTTATTTTTTTATATCTCTTATCTATTTTATTTATTTTATTATTGTTATTTTATTTTATATCTCTTTATCTTATAACTTTTTATAATTTTTTTGTTATTTTATTTTATATCTCTTTATCTTATATCTTATAAAATAAAATTCTGTAAAATTAGTAAATTTTACTATAAAATCAGTAATCGTTAATTCATTTATCGCTACGATCGCTATCTCTCTCGTATTAATTTTAATTATAAGAATTATATAAAATTTGCAAAGAGCGACATTTGAAATTAGAAGTATCACTTCGATTTAATGATACAAGCTCAATAGAGAAGCTTCAGATATTAAATTGATCTTTATAAGTCGGACAAATAAATGTCTGGCGACTTAATGAAAATTATTTGTTCGTTATCTATTTAAAATAACAAATATGCATGTAATATAAATAAAATAAAATTTTTAATATAATAAATATTTAGTAAATATAAATAAAATTTTTAATTTTATATGAAAGAAGATAGAGAGATGAATTATAGTTTAATATTACTGACAATAACGAAAGAAGTATTACTGATATTGAGAAATATTACTGATTGAAACGGTCAAAATTATTAACTGATTCTTTCAATAAAATATCCCTGATTTACAATGCTGTACTTATAATTGCTGTAATCAGTGACTATTTACTATTTTTCAGTGATAATACATTGATTCACTTTTAGAGAGTACGAATCTCAGTTCCATCAACATGAGATATATTTGAGAAAACCTTAAAAAAAAAAATTACTGTCACAGAGCAGATTCGCCTTCCTTCATTTGCCGAACCCATATGTGTCTCTACTCGCATCATTACACCGTGTAATAATAATCTCGTAAAAATAATGCGGATCTCTCCCGAGAGCCCGCCGCGCAGCAATAAAACATCGCTGCATTAGGGTTGCGAGCGAGGTGTAAACTCCTCGTTTCGAGCGGCCCGCGCGTGGAAAATGGCCTGTAGGACCTTGCTGAAGGGTTTTAAGGGGGCTCGAGGAGGAAACGATGGCGGGTTCGAGCGGACGTTGAAGAAGGGGGCGCGGAGGTTAATGGGCGTATATAACGAGGGCCTACATTATGCAAATAGCCGTGGATGGCCACCAGCCGTCGACTTATATCTTATCACTTTGACTGCCCGGTCATTCATATGAATATCGCACCCCTGAGAGAAGACGAAAAAAGAGAGAAAGAGAGTATATGTGGGTATATGTGTGAGAAAGAGACTGAATAAGTGCATTGAGCTTACCGTTAGGGATGGTTTCAGATGCAGAATGAAACGAGAGAGAAAGAGAGAGAGAGAGAGAACGGTCCTATTTTTCTTCGATGTTCCGTGCGCGTGTTCAGAGAAAATTATGCCTCGTTCTATATCGATGAAGCGATTTTTATAGAACGGTCTTGTGTACAGTGCGCGTCAACGATTCTGTTGTAGGCGGGGCAAGAGGAGCGGGCCAATCAGCCACTGCCACGTTGTCTGTGGCTAATTGGCCACTTCTACGCTCCCCTCGCCCCGCCTAGAACAGAATCGTTGACGCGCACTGTACACGTTCTCGAAGAGACTCGTGTGCTTTTAGAACGGGAAGGGAATAGAGAGAAATATAACGCGGACATGTGAGTTTAGATTTGACCAGCGAAGCTTGTTTTATCGAGAATACCTTGTGCCAAGATTTTCGTGTTTGGTTAATATGCGGTGATACATTGGGCAGAATGATCGCGCGGAAAGTACTGCATACAAACGTGACGAAATTCGGGTTTGCGTGTGATTTTGCGATGGCAAACTGTGGTTCGGGCTATCTTGCTTACTTTGATGCGGGTGAGTAAGCCCAGATTGTTTAACCAAGGACCGATATTTCTACATGCAACACCGACTTGGATACCGTACTATCAACACAACGATACTCAGCGTTAAATTATATGTGTGCACGCGACAAAGAACACGGTTTGAATGACGTTAAATTATCGTTGTTTTATACTTGGTCTCTCTAACTTTTCGGAAATTATATAAATCTGATATAATCTAGTTTACGATATATGTAAGATTGTAATTTATCTCTCTTTTTTTCAATATAATTATATTGTACATTAATGTATAATATTATACTTTAACATACAGTCGTATTTACTCTCTGAATCAGTGTATTATCACTGAAAAACAGTAAATAGTCACTGATTACAGCAGTTATAAGTACAGTACTATAAATCAGTAATATTTTATTGAAAGAATCAATTAATAATTTATTCAATATTTTATTTAACTTTCAATATTTTATTGAAAGAAGAAGTTAATAATTTTGACTGTCTCAATCAGTAATATTTCTCAATATCAGTAATACTTTCTCCGTTATTGTCAGTAATATTAAACTATAATTCATCTCTCTATCTATTTCATATAAAATTAAAAATTTTATTTATATTTATTAAATATTTATCATATTAAAAATTTTATTTTATTTATATTACATGCATATTGAACTTGTTATTTTAAATAGATAACGCACAAATAATTTTCATTAAGTCGCCAGACATTTATTTGTCCGACTTATAAAGATCGATTTAATATCTGAAGCCTCTCTATTGAGTTTGTATCAGAAATTAAATCGAAGTGATACTTCTAATTTTAAATGTCGCTCTTTGCAAACTTTATATAATTCTTATAACTAAAATTAAATACGAGAGAGATAGCGATTGTAGCGGTAAACGAATTAATGATTACTGATTTTACAGTAAAATTTACTGATTTTACAGTGAATTTTATTTTAACTGACAATAATCAGTGAGATATAAGACAAAATAACAAAAAAAGCAGAATAAACAAAATAAATAGACAAAGAATAAACAAAATAATAAGTTTCCACTGAAGACTCAGTAAAATATTCACTGATTCTCAGTGAAATCTTATTTTACTGTTTAAATTAGTGATATTTTCACTGATTCACTTTAAGAAAGTAAGACTGCAATTTATCTCTCTTTTTTTTCAATATAATTATATTGTACATTAATATATAATATTACACTTTAACGTACAGTCGTATTTATATCTCGATTTTATTATTATTTAGCTTCTTAAGTAATCAGATTATGCTCTTGAACAATACGCAAACTGGGACGCATGTGGCGTGTGCAAATAATTACTTCTTCATGTGAAGTATGTAGGTAGAGTAGAAAGGTAGTAAGCATATGATTATTAAAGGAAAAGAAAAGAATAAGGTGAACACACGCGTTGCGTGCACTTTTATTTCTATTTCCGAAGTCAAGACCCGACGAAGGCGTGATGACATATTCAGAGTTGGAATAAAGACGTTAATAATTTTATACGCAAGGCACACAAGTTTTCGAAGCAAGGTGTATTAATATTTATAGCGTCCAATAGTAAATTTGTCGGTTATAAAGTCTTCGTATCTCTATAAAATTCGAGGCATTCCTCGTCCGTGTTTAAGTTTCTCGCCCAGGCGAGGGGTTAACACTTCATTTATATCAACCGCAGATTCGCGCGATACTGCGGATCTCACACATCTTATATGCGCGGATTGCGCTTTGTCACGACACGCGAGCGACGCGAGCCCGTTTGGAATTGGCCTTATCGAGCTTTCGGTTCGCGATACCGCGCGAACGATAATCGCCGCGGTTGCGGCGAATTATCGTCGAAACACCGATATTAAGTCTCATAAACTCGCGCGGCGGCTTCGAAGAAATACTTAAACCCTGGCTTTTCATCTCGTTGCGCGCACGAAACGTCATTTCTGATCCGCTTGTGTCACTCAATCGGTTTTTAGCGAACGGAAAGCGGAAACGGAAGCGCGATGCAATCCCTGTGCGTAAAACTGTACATTCGACAAGCTTATAATTGATGACAAATGCTCTCATGGTTTTTTTTAAAAGGGAAATTATTTTATTTATTAAAGTGTATTATTATTTTATTTTTTAATATATATATATTTAAAATTACACTGAGAAAAAATCCGGTAGATTCAACCTAGCATGTCTGTTGGAAAATGGACGAATCAGAATTCTTGTAGGAATTATCAGATGAATCTGATTAATTTCTTCCTGTTAAATTTGCCAAATTTTTTCGTTAATAATATTAAACTCGCCAGCACCAAGTCGTCTAAAATTTTTTCGATCTAATCTCAAAAGTCTGTTTAATATTTTGAATTCCAACAAGGTTATTGGATAAATTCAATCCAGATTATTGAATAAATTATTTTAAATTCAGTTTGTTAGAATTAAACTGCACTGAGAAAAAATCTGGTTGCATTAATTAGAATTCTGATAGATTCAACCAGTATGTTTGTTGAAAAATGGACGAACCAGAATTCTTGTAGGAATTATCAGATGAATCTGATTAATTTCTTCCTGTTAAATTTGCCAAATTTTTTCGTTAATAATATTAAACTCGCCAGCACCAAGTCGTCTACAATTTTTTCGATCTAATCTCAAAAGTCTGTTTAATATTTTGAATTCCAACAAAATTATTGGATAAATTCAATCCAGATTATTGAATAAATTATTTTAAATTCAGTTTGTTAGAAATTAAACTGCACTGAGAAAAAATCTGGTAGATTCGACCTAGTATATCTGTTGGAAAATGGACGAACCAGAATTCTTGTAGAAATTATCAGATAAATCTAATTAATTTCTTTCTCTTAAATTTACCAAATTTTTTTCGTCAAAAATATTAAACTCACCAACACCAAGTCGTCTAAAATTTAATTTCTTCCATCTAAAATTTAATTTCTTCCATCTAATTTCAAAAGTCTGTTTAATAATAATCTGAATTCCAACAGGATTATTGGAAGATTCAATTCAGATTATTGAATAAATTATTTTAAATTCAATAGACTAGATAGAATTATTAAAGTTCAAAAAGATAAAAATAATCATTCGTCTAAATCTAATGTCAAATTCTGGCATCTAATGGCATTGTTCCTTCTGTAAATCTAATTTACAGAATTAATTGCAAAAATTGCGAAGCCTCATATGTGGGTCAAACAAAACGATAGTTTTAAGGAACACGCAAAGAATATTATGTTGGAATCTTCGAAGCATTCGGTGATCTCAGAACATATTCTTAATACACATCATACCATTGATCGGGAAAATGTTAAAATATTGGACATTCAGACTAATTACAGAAGAAAACTTATCTCTGAAATGATACACATTAAAGAACAAAAACATGGAATTAATTCTAATGCAGACATCGAATTACTTGATAGCGCATATTATGATATTTTAGACGAGTTGTCCAATGGATAATCGTTACTTTGTTTTTATTATATCACCTACATATTATTTATATTTATCTTTTATCATGACATGTACTGACAGTCATGTTCTTGACTCCAAAATAATAAGAAGTCTTTAAGACTTATAGAGACACATTTATGACAATCATGTAAGCAGTTTTAATTATTATTGACCTTTTATTTCAGTTACTTATTCATTATTATTAATAGTTATTATTTTAGTGCTTATTAATTTATTAATATTTATTAATTCATTTATTCATTCTCTTCTCCAATCTCAATGAATTTTCAATAAAACCTTTTGAATTTTAATACTACAATTACAGCATGAAAGTGATAGACTCGGACACAGCTTGTCATAATCGATTTTAAATCAGGAGCTTCTCGCTTCCCAACGAAGAAGTTGGTTTAAATGGGATGTTAAATGTCCGGGTTACTCATTTTTTAACAATATATTGTTTCTGTATGAGTGTTTATTGGCTTCTTATTATTTATTTATAGCGTTTTAACGATTGAATTTTCTTATTTTACATTTTGGTTAAATTTATATATTTTATTTATTTTTCTGCGACATATGAATAATATTGGCAAATAAATACGGATCATTTCACTATGTTGATTTTATTATATATCATACTGAGGAAGATTAAGTAAAGTCGAAACGTTTTTGTGATTATTTAATTAAACAAACTTATAACTATTTGTTTTTATTTTATTTAGACCTTAATAATTAGCTCGTATTATTGGCCCTATAATTTTTATTATTGCATTATAAATTCAGTTTGTTAGAAATTAAACTGGTAAACAGTGATGCGAGAAGAGAATGCTCAATCAGAGAGCTAATGTCCTCTTTCTGGCACTGCTCGTAAGAGAGAAAAATATATTTTGGATTTAATGTTAATACTAGCTTTTTATATACACAGAAAAAGAGGACATTCTTATTTTAAAAATATATTTAGCTTAAACATGGAAATCTTGAAATGAGATTATATCGCGTTAATTTAAGAAAAATATAATTGCTTGAATAATTGCTTACTTGAATGAAACCACTTTATATTATATTTAATCGAAAAAAATATATTCTCATGATTTAAGATTTAATTTCCTTGAATGGAAAAGAAACAATATTGGATAGAAAATAACATTTTTAAATCAAAGATTATAATTTTGTTGTAAGTAGAATCAAATATAATTTTTGTTAGAAATTAAACTGCACTGAGAAAAAAATCTGGTAGATTTTTTAGACCTAGTATAATTTCAAATATAATTCTAGTATAATTTCAAATATAATTCGGTCAAATATAATTTTCTTGTAAAGTAGAATCAAATAATTATATATTCTTGGGGTGACAATTACAATATTAAAATAAGACGATAATATTGTTGAAATTTAAAATTATTAAATTCTCCTAAGAAGATTATAAATTATTGTATATATGAAACAATGAACGCGTTAATTTAAGTATATAAGTTTTGATTTAACACTTCTTTTTTTTCTGTGTACATTTCATGGCAAATATTGAATACGAGTTAAGTTAAAAGCGGCAAGCAAAGAAGTTAGAGAATGTAACAAGAAATGTTATAGATCCAAGAAAATACTACTCAAATCCTTGTAGTAAAATCTATTAAACGTTCTAGTTATAAAAAAATCGAGTCTTATCATGATAATTAGAAAGTCTTGTTTGATTTAACCAAAATGTCTTCATTATCATATACATCTTGTTAATACAATCAAACGATTTTTCTCAGCGTATATATCATATTTAACATTTTTTTACAAAAGATTGATTTTCAAGAAATATGCGTCATTTAAAATGAATCACTCTCTTTCCCTTTCCTTTTCTTTCTTTTGTATATATACTCTCTTTCGTATATATACATGTGTGTCATGTATATATATCAAGAGATAGTTCTGTTGATTCGGTATTACATCACTCGTCGTAAGTCTGACAATGAGATATGAAAATTTAAATACAAAGTAGCACGAGTAAAGCAAGTCATATTGAAATTCCTTGCAGGCAAGGTAAATGTGGATAAAACAATGTATTAGTAATGACGACAGTGCCTCGCAGTGTAAGTTAAAGTAAATTCTGCGACACGAGATGTTGCGTAACAAGCTGCAGATGATACGCTTTGCTAATTTCATTGGGCGAAGTATAGCGGGAGAAAATTCTGACGCGAGTACGTTCGTTATTATTCATCTTAATTGAAACACGAATTAAATTCAACATCTTCACGCGCGGATCCGCTTTCATCATAAATTTTAAGTGAAGTTTAGTAGCTAATATCCTTCTCTCTCTCTCTCTCTTGGTCGGTCGACCTGGGCGGAAGTTCGAACGAAAGTCCGAAGTGTGCGTGAGGAACGAGCGAATCTACCCTTAGTCCAGATTATTCTGGATACAGCAAACTGAATTTTTAAGAGAGGAAACCACCTGTTAAAACTCGTTATCTTGCACGGAGTCAGTAGAGATGAGAAACCTATTTGGTTTCACAAACTGGAAAAAGGGAGCGCAGTCGGATTTTCCGGCGAAATCTCATTTTCGTAGTGTTTCCTATGCTAAATTCAATCGCGATACTCCTTTGATTTGCATCGACAAGTATCTGGCTAGTTAAAATATTATCCCTTTGACCACTCGACGATATACTCTCTAAAAGTGAATCGGTGAAAATATCACGAATTTAAACAGTAAACTAAGATTTCATTGAGAATCAGTGAGTATTTTACTCATCTTCAGTGGAAACGCTCCTTTTTTTGTTATTTTATCTTACATCTCACTGAATATGATCAGTAAAATAAAATTCACTGTAAAATCAGTAAAATTTACTGTAAAACCAATAATCGTTGGTTCTTTCATTTACCGCTACAATCGCCATCTCTCTCGTATTTAATTTTAGTTATAAGAATTATATAAAGTTTACAAAGAGCGACTTAAAATTAAAAGTGTTACTTCGATTTAATTTCTGATACAATCTCAATAGAGAGGCTTCAGATATTAAATCGATCTTTATAAGTCGGACAAATAAATGTCTGGCGACTTAATAAAAATTATTTGTTCGTTATCTATTTAAAACATGTTCAATATGCATATAATATAAATAAAATAAAATTTTTAATATAATAAATATTTAGTAAATATAAATAAATTTTTTAATTTTATATGAAATGGATAGAGAGATGAATTATAGTTTAATATTACTGACAATAACGAAGGAAGTATTACTGATATTGAGAAATATTACTGATTGACAGTCAAAATTATTAACTGATTCTTTCAATAAAATTTTAAACAGTAAAATAAGATTTCACTGAGAATCAGTGAGTATTTTACTGATCTTCAGTGGAAACGCTTATTTTTTTGTTATTTTATCTTATATCTCACTGATTATGGTCAGTTAAAATAAAATTCACTGTAAAATCAGTAAATTTTACTGTAAAACCAGTAATCGCTAGTTCGTTCATATACCGCTACGATCGCTATCTCTCTTGTATTTAATTTTAGTTATAAGAATTATATAAAGTTTGCAAAGAGCGACATTTAAAATTAGAAGTATTACTTCGATTTAATTTCTGATACAAACTCAATAGAGAGGCTTCAGATATTAAATCGATCTTTATAAGTCGGATAAATAAATGTCTGGCGACTTAATAAAAATTATTTGTTCGTTATCTATTTAAAATAACAAGTTCAATATGCATGTAATATAAATAAAATAAAATTTTTAATATAATAAATATTTAAATATGAATAAAATTTTTAATTTTATATGAAATAGAGAGAGAGAGAGATGAATTATAATTTAATATTACTGACAATAACGAAAGAAATATTACTGATATTGAGAAATATTACTGATTGAAACAGTCAAAATTATTAACTGATTCTTTCAATAAAATATCACTGATTTACAGTGCTGTACTTATAATTGCTGTAATGCTCAATGTCTATTTACTGTTTTTCAGTGATAATACACTGATTCGTTTTTAGAGAGTAGAGAAAAGTCGACCACGTCGAAAGGTTACGTAGTTCGCTGGTTGAACGGCCCTAGCAACGTGGTACCTACGATTATAATGTATTGCAATATGATATTATGCAGCACTCTCATGAGTATGACAGGGTATTATCCTCACGCAGCGCAAGATTTCCATATTGCGGGCAACATGGTATTACGTGAAATCGGTCGCATAATTACGAATTTACCGTTAAACATCGCTGACCACCGTGTTGTGAATATATAAAATGTGCGTTTCATCTCAATACCAAGACTTTTCTCAACTATGCAGAATTAATGTGCCGCGTCATATTAGATTTATCGCACGATAGTATGCATAAAATGATTAGCTGTGATGCAAAAAGAGGTATTTTCAAGTATAAAACATGCATTGCGACTCGTCGTCGCTTGATCCTGATTAATTGCACTGAAGCTTTAACAGCGGATATTGCTGCTTTATTCCTGATCGATAAACGTGCAAATGTGCAAAATATTTTCGGCATATTATATAACGTTATCATGCTTATATTAATAATTATTATTCAATAATAGTATTGGTAATTAACAAGCTAGAAATTAGCAATGCATTACGAAATATGGAGTATAACCTAATCGCAGAAATTTTCGTCGAGAATGCACAATTTATCCATTATTATTATATAGTCGTATTCTGATTCTTATCTTCATTGAATGATCTATGGAATTATATATCTTAAATATAAAATTAGAAAAGGAAACAAAATTAAGAATCTTGAAATATATAAATATATTCATTTCTTTAATCAGGCTTTAATAAGTTTAGACTATTAAATTTCAAATTCTTTAATTATGGATTTATTATATTTCTATTATATTATTAGTTGGTTATAGTTATAAATTGTACTTACATCTTAATTTATTCGATATTCCAACTTCGTAAATTATTAAGTGGCTTCGTAAATTACATGGTTAAAATATGTCTTTAATAACTATAGCGAAGATATTTTATTAAATTAAAAATGTGCAAAAATTAAAAATCTTGAAATATATAAATATACTCATTTCTTTAATCAGGCTTCAATAAGTTTAGACTATTAAATTTCAAATTCTTTAATTATGGATTTGTTATATTTCTATTATATTATTAGTTGGTTATACTTATAAATTGTACTTACATCTTAATTTATTCGAACTTCGTAAATTATTAAGTGATTTCGTAAATTACATGGTTAAAATATGTCTTTAATAACTATAGCGAAGATATTTTATTAAATTAAAAATGTGCAAAAATTAAGAACCTTGAAATATATAAATATATTCATTTCTTTAATCAGGCTTCAATAAGTTTAGACTATTAAATTAATTTCAAATCCTTTAATTATGGATTTGTTATATTTCTATTATATTATTAGTTGGTTATAAATTGTACTTACATCTTAATTTATTCGATATTCCGACTTCGTAAATCATTAAGTGATTTCGTAAATTACATCGTTAAAATATGTCTTTAATAACTATAGCGAAGATATTTTATTAAATTAAAAATGTGCAAAAATTAAAAATCTTGAAATATATAAATATACTCATTTCTTTAATCAGGCTTCAATAAGTATAGACTATTAAATTTCAAATCCTTTAATTATGGATTTGTTATATTTCTATTATATTATTAGTTGGTTATACTTATAAATTATACTTACATCTTCATTTATTCGATATTCCGATTTCGTAAATTATTAAGTGATTTCGTAAATTACATGGTTAAAATATGTCTTTAATAACTATAGCGAAGATATTTTATTAAATTAAAAATGTGCAAAAATTAAGAATCTTGTAATATATAAATATATTCATTTCTTTAATCAGGCTTCAATAAGTGTAGACTATTAAATTTCAAATTCTTTAATTATGGATTTGTTATATTTCTATTATATTATTAGTTGGTTATACTTATAAATTGTACTTACATCTGAATTTATTCGATATTCCAATTTCATAAATTATTAAGTGGCTTCGTAAATTACATCGTTAAAATACGTCTTTAATAACTATAGCGAAGATATTTTATTAAATTAAAAATGTGTAAATATTTGATGCATATTCATCAGATATCTTGCTTGTTTATAACGTAATTTTCTTCGCAGATTATCGCGATCGATGTATAAAGAGTAAAGTAATAACCAACATGCGCGAGGGCAACATGGAAAATAAGTTTCTGCATTTCGAATCATTCATTCCCGATGTCTTTATTGTGCGCCGTTCTCAAGTTATATTGCGGTTGGGCCGTAAGTTCATAGGGTTAACAATAAAGCTGAACCTCGGGCGGCAACGACAGGGTCACTGGGTGATTTATCGAACTCCTTCCGTCACCAAGTCGTTAATCTTCCTACGCGCTTTGTAGTCATCATGTGTGCATGAAGATGTGTATTTCGGGCTCGGCACACTAAATCCTCTACAAACCGATTTAACGACTCGGCCAGACAGGAAGAAAAAAAATTTAATCCCCAACGCTCGACAATCTAGAATTATTTCAATTTTGATTTCACACTGACACGATGCGAGCTTTATTTATTTATTTTTTTTTTACTTTTCGTTTTAACGAAAGACTTGTCGATACACTGATTATACTTTCTGCTCCGGTTTTCTGGTTTGTCGGGGGAAATAATTTATTTGAACCATTATGCGTAATTACAAATGGACCGTAATACACTGAAATTATTAATACAATAATTATTAGAACGAGAATTATAATACTTGACGAAGGGCAAAATTATATAAGATTCACATTTATGAAGAATTATTTATACAGGGTGTTCAAAAAGTCCCGGACTAGTCGAATATTTCATAAACTATGCACTTTAGAAAGAAATGTTTCAGACAAAAGTTGTTTGGCTTGAAGGGAACCATAAGGTGGTGTCATTGGTTTAACTTCAAAGAATCACCTGAAGGTCACATGGAAATCACCTCAAACTTTTTATATGGAACACCCTATATACTTTCACATACTCTTATAGCTTGTCTCAAGAGCTTTCCGAAACACTATAATAAAGTATTTTTTCATTAGGTACATTTCGAGTTATGAGGCTTGAAGTAATTTTTCAATTTTATATAAATCATAAAATATCTAGTAAAATATTTATTTTTTTATTATCTTACCTTAGTACTTTTATGTACAAAATAATGAGAAGAATCGATTGGTGTAAAAAAAACGCATAATTGTTTCGGAAAAAATGTGTAATTGTTAATTGCAAATTACATTTTTTTCGAAACAATTAGTACATCAATTACCCATTATTTTGTATATAAGGTTTTATGATTTATGTAAAATTGAAAAATTACTTCAAGCTTTATAACTCGAAAAGTATTTAATGAAAAAATACTTTATTATAGTGTTTTGGAAAGCTCTTGAGGCAAGCTACAAAAATATGTAAAAGCATATAAGGTATTCCATTTAAAAAGTTTGAGGTGATTTTCATGTGACCTTCAGGTGACTCTTTGAAGTCAAACCAATGACACCACCTTATGGCTCCCTTCAAGCCATACAACTTTTGTTTGAAACATTTCTTTCTAAAGTGCATAATTTATGAAATATTCGACCGGTCCGGGACTTTTTGAATACCCTGTATATTAAAGAAAGTGCGAGTATATATACGTGTAAAACCTTAAAACCTAAAATGTATATTGCAATAATCATGACGATCGGGTCTAATCAAAAAGTTATCGTACGGTTATCCGGATCGAAATCGCAATTTGTAAATGGAAAAAGTCCGTATCCGGACGTACCATTACAGTCGTTCGATATGTGCAGCTGCTACCTCGCAGTCGCTTTTCTCTTTCTACACTTTTCGCAAATTTTCCGAAGCTATTCAAAGGTCAAAAAGAAGTAAAACTTTCCTTACTATTAGTTCTTACATTCGCCATTTATCTGACGAAATCCATTGGATAAATTAAAATTTAACAACCCCACTGTGCCGAGTGAATAGCAATGGTTATTGGAGAATCGCTCATACTACGCATACATTCAAACCCTCCATGCGGAGTGCGCTCAATGAAAATTTTAAAAGCAGCGCGGTGGATTATTAATTTCTTATCCACGCTGTGTGAATATTATAATGAAAACCAAATGTGAGTTAAAGCCGACCTATGACCAGCCGGGGATCGTTTTGCCACGGTTTGCTTTAATTCCTGAATTTCATGCGAATAATTTGTATTTTTTTTCCCATACCTTTATTTTGCATCAAACTACAATTCTCTCGCACACGAGTTCTGAGAGCATAAATTTAATCTTTTTATGACCATACATAAAGTCTCGCTAATACTATTTAAAATTATTTATCGTGTGTCGTCTCTACACGTGAAAATTCAATAAAATATCATATATTATATCTTTATGAGAGAGAATGCACATTATACTCTACGGAAAGAAAATCGATGTTAATTCTGTCTGAGTTTCTAGGATGTACCTTTCTAATTGGATGAAGATTATGATTCATTGATTAATTCAAAAGAGAGGAAGACATCTTACTTCCTTGAGTTAAAGACAATGCTATGTCTGAGAATTAATATAATTAGTATACTTTAAATAATTGATATCAATGAAATTTGATACGACATCTTTAAAATCATGTTATATATATTATAAATTATATTATAAATTATAAATTAAATTATATTATAAATTATATTATATTATATTGTAAATTATATTATAAATTATATTATATATATGTTATATATAATTATATTGTCTTTTTATTACATTAGATGTACAATAATATTTATTTTTGTAACTAATATTTTTATTTACGAGGCATGCGAATGCGTTGATTTTTACCAAGTGATTTATATAGAATTACCGCGACAACGTCGTAGAGGCGAATAAACTACCTCGGTCGCGCATTTCTTTTTGCATGCTGGACATAATGGCGGGCCTTAATAATTGCGTAAACCTGGTATAATTGGCAACACGATACCTTTACGCGGCAGGAAAGTTTGCGACACTTTATATAAAACACATAAACGCAGCAGGGTAATTATGTGCCAGACTTATTACTAACTGGCAAGTTTTCCGTGGCGTAAACGTTCTTGTGGAATTTATTTATAAAAGCAGAACGCGATAATCAACATTTTTGATAAATAAACTCTAGTTATTACGTAATTTTTTTCAATTTTAAAAGTCGGGCAGTACTGTATAGGAAAATAAATTAGCATGAACTCTGGGACTCAAAAAAGGAACATCTATTAACAATATTAATTTTATCGATTATAATTATCGATATTTTATGTTACTATATATTGGATATACATTGGTTAGGAAAAAGTTTGGATACCCCTTAATATTTCGAAAAATACGCATTTTTGAAAAAAATGTTTCATACAAAAGTTATAGGGTTTTATATGGCGCATTACACAGCAACATTATTATGACCTCGAATAGCGTTGTCAAGGTTATGTGAAAATCAGCTTCAATTTTTTGAATGAAATTCCCTATTTTTCATTGCATATTTTTATAGCTTACTTCAAGAGCTTTCCAAAACACTATAATAAAGTATTTTTCCATAAAGTACTTTTCGAGTTATGAGGCTTGAAGTCATTTCTTAATTTTACATAAATCCACTGAACAAAGAACAATTAAAGGCTACATGGACCAGCACAAAGGTTGAATAAGTGCGACAAATTAATTAAACGGTAGATATAAAATTTAATCGAAAGAGATGTTTATTTAAGTTAAACAAGACAAACGCTGCGTTTCGATCTCATTCGGATCCTTTTCAATGTCAAAACACGAAGTAATAAACAAAATTAAATTGAAATTAACAGTCATAGATATAAATAAAGAACGCAACTCAAATTAAACGATAAAAAGAAAGTTAAGTTTTACATAAACCATAAAATATCTTGTAAAATATTCGTTTTTCGATTATCTTACCTTGATATTTTTATGTACAAAATAATGAGAGGAATCAATTAGTGTGAAGAAAACACATAGTTGTTTCTAAGAAAAAATATGTAATTTGCAATTAACAATTCCATATTTTTTCTTAAAAACAACTATATGTTTTCTTTATACCAACTGATTCCTCTCATTATTTTGTGCATAAAAGTATGAAGGTAAGATAATTAAAAAATGAATATTTTACAAGATATTTTATGGTTTATGTAAAATTAAGAAATGATTTCAAGCCTTATAATTTGAAAAGTACTTCTTGGAAAAATAATTTATTATAGTGTTTTGGAAAGCTCTCGAGATAAGCTGCAAGAATATGAATTGAAAAATAGGGGTTCCATTTAAAAAATTGAAGCTGACCTTCACATAACTTTGACAACGTTATTCGAGGTCATAATAATGTTGCTGTGTAATGCGCCATATAAAACCTTATAACTTTTGTATGAAACATTTTTTTAAAAATGTAAAATTAAGAAATGATTTCAAGCCTTATAATTTGAAAAGTACTTCATGGAAAAATAATTTATTATAGTGTTTTGGAAAGCTCTCGAGATAAGCTGCAAGAATATGAATTGAAAAATAGGGGTTCCATTTAAAAAATTGAAGCTGACCTTCACATAACCTTGACAACGTTATTCGAGGTCATAATAATGTTGCTGTGTAATGCGCCATCTAAAACCTTATAACTTTTGTATGAAACATTTTTTTAAAAATGTAAAATTAAGAAATGATTTCAAGCCTTATAATTTGAAAAGTACTTCATGGAAAAATAATTTATTATAGTGTTTTGGAAAGCTCTCGAGGTAAGCTACAAGAATATGAATTGAAAAATAGGGGTTCCATTTAAAAAATTGAAGCTGACCTTCACATAACCTTGACAACGCTATTCGAGGTCATAATAATGTTGCTGTGTAATGCGCCATATAAAACCTTATAACTTTTGTATGAAACATTTTTTTAAAAATGTAAAATTAAGAAATGATTTCAAGCCTTATAATTTGAAAAGTACTTCATGGAAAAATAATTTATTATAGTGTTTTGGAAAGCTCTCGAGATAAGCTGCAAGAATATGAATTGAAAAATAGGGGTTCCATTTAAAAATTGAAGCTGACCTTCACATAACCTTGACAACGTATTCGAGGTCTAATATTGCTGTTAAAAAGAGATAGTTAAATGAAAAGTACTTCATGGAAAAATAATTTATTATAGTGTTTTGGAAAGCTCTCGAGGTAAGCTACAAGAATATGAATTGAAAAATAGGGGGTTCCATTTAAAAAATTGAATCTGACCTTCACATAACCTTGACAACGCTATTCGAGGTCATAATAATGTTGCTGTGTAATGCGCCATATAAAACCCTATAACTTTTGTATGAAACATTTTTTTTTAAAATGCGTATTTTTCGAAATATTAAGAAGTATCCACTTTTTCCTAACCGTATGACAGTTCCACAAAATTATGTATATAATACAACGTCGAATACACTACTTAAATAGAATGTAAATAGCAACAATGCAGTTTAAGGTATAAAGCGCATAGATAAGATGAGAGACTTGTCAATCGTGAGCATTTGTGGCTATAGATCCCGATCCTTTTTTTTCCAGCAAGTCGGCTAAAACTCATATAACTCATCGTTATCCTTCATGTAGAGGTATAAAGTCAACGGCACTTGTTTAATTAATTGAATTAGCGCTAGCGACCGTAGTTATTGAAGGATAATGATAGATTTTCCCTCGGTAAAAGACCGCCAACTGGGTTATTCGTGTGTCGTATTTACTGGAACCAGAGTTGCGAACCATTCCATCATTTAGGGTATTCTCCCCATGGAATTCTGCGGGCTCCTGAGATCTTGTTTCATGCAAAAAGTAAACTTTCTGCTGGGCACACTGAATGCACGCTCCGCCGGACATGTGTATGTGCAATCTAGGTCTTTTATCGATCTTTTCGTGTACAGAAAAAAATGCTTTCATCGCCGTGACTTTTGCCTTTTTTTTTCTTTTTTTTTTGTAAAATTTATAAATCGCTCGAGAATGCATACTGCTTTCTGAATTTCCCGTATATTTTCATTCAAAACAATGACACATCGTGTTCCTTACTATCATTTAACTAAGAAGCAGAGATATATCGTGATTCATTAGGCGAATACTGAGCAAGTGATGAGTGGTGTCGTAGATTAGGATGCTTCACGTCGCTATTAATACAAAGCGTCCACCGTTCCTTACGGGGTGAGTTATTGTCATCGAGATAATTCTTGTTACATTGATTCATTACAGTTTTCGCGTTTAACGTTCTTGTAATCTCTCAGGGAATTATTTTAACGGCGATGTGAATCTAAATTTAGTATTTTAAAATAGTATTTTAAAAATACGCTTCTCAAGAAATTATCGTAATAATAGTATAATAACCTGGGTTAATACGGTTGGTGATTGTACTTTACGTTGCAAAACACTTAAAACTAAAAGCTTATATCGATTTTCTCCGCTGATGTTTAATTTTCTCTGTTTGGGTGAATTGAATATTTGATGCGTTAGCTTTAGCTTTGGAAAGGTTGCGTGTATCCTTGATGCTCAGCAGGGCATCGGGTCAGTGAATCAATCCTAAGGTGGCTGGCAGCTATTAACTAGCATCGTCTCGCGCTCATATCTTTTAAAGCAATCTTGCATCGTTTTATAGGCAGCACTGGCCATATAAACGGGACGGTTGGAATTCTTACTATCTCGCACACATTACTTCCCAATAAATTTAAAACACACACAATATTATGTTCTAAAATTTAATGATCCAAGATAACGAACATTCTCGGCAAACCATACATACTCTTTAAAAGTGAATCAGTGTATTATCACTGAAAAACAATAAATAGTCGCTGATTACAGCAGTTATAAGTACAGCACTGTAAATCAGTGATATTTTATTGAAAGAATCAGTTAATAATTTTGATCGTTTCAATCAGTAATATTTCTCAATATCAGCAATATTTCTTTCGTTATTGTCAGTAATATTAAACTATAATTCATCTCTCTATTTCATATAAAATTAAAAATTTTATTTATATTTACTAAATACTTATTATATTGAAAATTTTATTTTATTTATATTACATGCATATTAAACTTGTTATTTTAAATAGATAACGAACAAATAATTTTCATTAAGTCGCCAGACATTTATTTGTCCGACTTATAAAGATCGATTTAATATCTGAAGCCTCTCTCTTGAGCTTGTATCAGAAATTAAATCGAAGTGATACTTCTAATTTCAAATGTCGCTCTTTGTAAACTTTATATAATTCTTATAACTAAAATTAAATACGAGAGAGATAACGATTGTAGCGGTAAATGAACGAACTAGCGATTACTGGTTTTACAATCAAATTTACTGATTTTACAGTGAATTTTATTTTAGCTGACCATAATCAGTAAGATAGGATAAAATAACAAAAAAATAAGCGTTTCCACTGAAGATCAGTAAAATACTCACTGATTCTCAATGAAATCTTATTTTACTGTTTAAAATTTTATTGAAAGAATCAGTTAATAATTTTGACTGTTTCAATCAATAATATTTCTTTCGTTATTGTCAGTAATATTAAACTATAATTCATCTCTCTATCTATTTCGTATAAAATTAAAAATTTTATTTATATTTACTAAATGTGTATTATATTGAAAATTTTATTTTATTTATATTACATGCATATTAAACTTGTTATTTTAAATAGATAACGAACAAATAATTTTCATTAAGTCGCCAGACATTTATTTGTCCGACTTATAAAGATCGATTTAATATCTGAAGCCTCTCTCTTGAGCTTGTATCAGAAATTAAATCGAAGTGATACTTCTAATTTCAAATGTCGCTCTTTGTAAACTTTATATAATTCTTATAACTAAAATTAAATACGAGAGAGATAACGATTGTAGCGGTAAATGAACGAACTAGCGATTACTGGTTTTACAATCAAATTTACTGATTTTACAGTGAATTTTATTTTAGCTGACCATAATCAGTAAGATAGTAGGATAAAATAACAAAAAAATAAGCGTTTCCACTGAAGATCAGTAAAATACTCACAGATTCTCAGTGAAATCTTATTTTACCGTTTAAATTAATGATATTTTCACTGATTCACTTTTAGAGAGTAGTTGTCACGCTTTGTGCGTGCAATTAACCTGGTTATAAAATAATTTCAAATAAAATACGCGAATATAATTTAAATAAACAGATATCGCTCGGAAAAATATAACTCCAACTACAAATAATTAGCGTTATTATTTTCGCTAATTGTTTGCGCGAGCGAGCCTGAACGTGACACGAGGTTACTGTTATCAGATTGTTGACAAAAAATTTGCGGCAAATGGCATGCACATGCACTGCAGAAACGTGCCGAAAACGCTTACCAACGCGCCGGGCTAAGCGCGCATCGACAAAAAAGCCAGCGGAGCGAAGCGGACCGGAAGCCAGTCGAGGGGGGAGGGGGGTGGACGGAGGGGCGGTGGAGGGGGGTAGGTTAGCACCACCCCCCCCGATAATAAATCGAGCACACTCGGGGGTGCCGGTTTTTGCCGAACATTAAATATTTTTCCGCGGTAATGGTATGCGCCGGAATCAGAGTACGGATACAGTCGCGTGCAGCTTGCAGTCGCGCGTAAAGGGATGGGGCGGTGGCGAGGGGCGAGGGGGGAGGAGGGCGAGCGGGGAGCGAGGGGCGGGGGAAGCGGGGCGTACGTCGCGTAACGTTTTGAATGCATATGAAGCACCGGCGCAACGGTCGAATGGAGAGATTTAAATCAACGGGGCGGCTCTATAGATAATGCCGAGGGACGAGTGGCCGCGCGCTCCCGCTCTCTCTCATAAATCCCGCGAAGAAATTTAACTGCGAGTAGAAAAAGAGCGCGTTTGGCCGGACCCTCGCACGCGATCCTGTCTAACGAAAACCGGGGTTGGGTGTCAGTTAAGTCTCTCTCGCGAGATTCGCGAATGAACTGCACATCGCTCTCTCGTCGCCGCCCTTTTTTTTTTTTTTTTTTTTTAGAGCGAAATTAACACGAGGACTTTCGACAACGCGCGGCGAGAAATTATGTTTAATATAAAAATAATAGAAATATAAAATTAATTATTGGAAATTATGTTTATTTATAAAACGATGAAATTACCGTCTGATTAAAATTGGCTAACTCGGATCACATCGATATTTCTAATTGTAATCAATTGTAAGAAATTAATCAGCAGATAGATTAATTGTAAGGAATTAATTCGTAAATAGATATTATTGTATCGGACTTAAGAACGCGTGATGAATGTTTAATAAAAAATGTATATCTGCGTCGATGACTGTGTCTCTGTTCAATACAATAGAAGCTAAATGAGAGTCTGTTTTATTCGTTACGCTCTCTCCTCTTCTCGCTTTCCGCGTCTCTCTCTATCTTCCGCGTGCAATCTTTCTCCGTTTTCCACCTCTATAAATCGTCAACAAATAGTTCGCAACGTTTCGCTGGATAGATTTTAATGAACATCATATACGAGTCCCTTATCGTACGTGCACGCACCGCGTACGACACATTTGTGTATCTCTTTCATTTGCGAAAGTACACGCGTGGCACGTGTTTCGCAACGTCAGCTCTCACACACCAGCATTTCACGATATGCAATTATTACGAACTGAAAGCTATTTTACACACGGGCTAATAAATTACAATATGCCATTCGTCCAACACTGGCCAGAATACGCGCGCGTTGGTCTTCCGCACAAATATGTCACAAGTGTACATCAAGAATTGGATTTAAAATATACGGCAACGTTATACGAGATTCACAGAACGAATAAAACAGCGATATAATTAAAGCAAACATTAAAAAATAAAATTACGAGAGATATTTAGAGATGCACACGCTTCATCTGTGACAATTAATGATTTTAAAAAATAATTGATCTGTAATTTTAATGTTTCAATTTTAATGTTGCAAATTTTAATGTTTCAATTTTAATGTTGCAGTTGTATATTGCATATCGAATTTATATTGCATTTAAATTAATTTTTTTATTTTATACTGGATCTCTCTTTGTATGTATTATTGTCGTTGAATTTTTTTTATTTTATATGATTAGGTTCTCTATTATTATCGTTGAATTTATTTAAATCAGTGACGTGTAAGAATTGAATTGAATAATTTTTAGAAAGTTGCACCGCATTTGTTTCCATTTTTAAATTCAAATTGTATTTAATGTATTTAATAATCAATATATTAAACTAAATACGTTATTATATGCACTACGTATATTGTAATTTAAGGATCGTAATCGACATAGAGTAACTTTTATGGGAGAAAATTATTTGGGCATATTCATGTCATGTTCCAAAATTGTTTGATACATCACTAGTGAGAGATATAAATATCTGAAATATCTTTTAAGGAAGATTTATTAAAATGATTTCGTATCTACAGAAGATGAAAGGTGAGAGAGGATACTGATACTAAAGTTTTCGCTTTTATAAAAAGAAATAAAATTATCGAATTTATATTGCATTTAAATTAATTTTTTTACTTTATATGGATCTTTATTATTATCGTTGAATTTTTTTTATTTTATACTTATTATGGTTAGGTTCTCTATTATTATCGTTGAATTTATTTAAATCAATGACATGTAAGAATTGAATTGAATAATTTTTAGAAAGTTACACCGCATTTATTTCTATTTTTAAATTCAAATTGTATTTAATGTATTTAATAATCAATATATTAAACTAAATACGTTATTATATGCACCACGTATATTGTAATTTAAGGATCGTAATCGATACAGAGTAACTTTCATGGGAGAAAATTATTTGGGCATATTCATGTCACGTTTCAAAATTTTTTGATACATCACTAGTGAGAGATATAAATATCTGAAATATCTTTTAAGGAAGAATTATTAAAATGATTTCGAATCTACAGAAGATGAAAGGTGAGAGAGGATACTGATACTAAAGTTTTCGCTTTTATAAAAAGAAATAAAATTATCGAATTTATATTGCATTTAAATTAATTTTTTTACTTTATATGAATCTCTATTATTATCGTTGAATTTTTTTTATTTTATATTATGGTTAGGTTCTCTATTATTATCGTTGAATTTATTTAAATCAGTGACGTGTAAGAATTGAATTGAATATTTTTTAGAAAGTTGCACCGCATTTGTTTCCATTTTTAAATTCAAATTGTATTTAATGTATTTAATAATCAATATATTAAACTAAATACATTTAGATGCAATAAATGCGTTGTGTCTGCTGGCTGTATAATTTAATTACTTCATTTCATAAATTTATATGTATTTATATGTGTGTGTGTGTGTAGAATTATACATATGTGTAGAATTATACATATTTATATATAATTATAAATTTTATATACTAAGTGTTAAAAAAATCACGGTCGAATATCTCGATATGGAAGAATTTCATTAGAAAGTGTTTCAGACAAAAGTTGTATGGCTTCGAGAGAGACATAACTTGGTATCATTAGTTTGACCTTGAAGAGTTATTTGAAGATTACATGAAGATCACCTTCAATTTCTTAAATAGAACTTACCTTTTCTCATTACATATTCTTGTAGCTCATCTCGAGAACTTTCCAAAACACTATAATTAAGTTAGTTTGTATTAAGTACTTTTCGAGTTATATGAGGCTTGAAATCATTTCTTAATTTTACATAAACTGGAAAATTTCTTGTAAAATATTCATTTTTCGAGCATCTTACCTTAATACTTTTATGTACAAAATAATGAGAAAAATCAATTGGTGTAAAGAAAATACATATAGTAATAGTTTCTAAAAAAAATATGTAATTTGCAATTAACAATTACATATTTTTTCTCAAAAACAACTACGTCTTTTATTTACTACTAATTGATTCCTTACATTGTTCTGTGCATAAAAGTATTAAGGTAAGATAATCGAAAAATGACTCAATCGACAAGATATTTTACAGTTTATGTAAAATTAAGAAATGATTTCAAGTCTGATAACTCGAAAAGTACTTAATAGAAACTAACTTAATTATAGTGTTTTGGAAAGCTCTCGAGATGAGCTACAAGAATATGTAACGAGAAAGAGTAGGTTCTATTTAAGAAATTGAAGATGATCTTCATGTAACCTTCAAATAACTCTTCATGGTCAAACCAATGATACCATGTTATGTCCCCCTCGAAGCCATACAACTTTTGTCTGAAACACTTTCTAGTAAAACTCTTTTTTATCAAGATATTCGACCGTGTCCACTTTTTTAACACCCAGTATATATATGTATATATATTAATATAATTATTATAATAAATTGCTATTATATACGTATATAGAAAATTATGTACGTATATATAAATGTACGATGTGTATAATTATGTATATTATGTATATTAAAATTAATAGAATTTGAAGACATTTTATTGCAGATAGTTATATTTGTATCATTTATATATCGTAGTCTGATGATAGAGAGGCAGAGGAATGAGAGGCGCAGCCCTTTTTTTAACGATTATTTCACGATAACGAGAAAACTTTCTTCTCTCTCGGAAGTCGAGAAGTCTTTACAAGACGGATGTGTGTGTGTTCCCAATATTTCCTTTCAATAATTTATCTCCTTTATCTTTATCAATCTGATTTTAACGCCAGTAACTTTCGCACATTGCGCGTAGGTTTTTCCTAAAAATTTATACAGCTCTTTACAACCCGACGAGCAACTTTAATCGCAACGGTCAAATTAAATTTCAAATATGTAATCCAATCTAATATCGATTAATTTATATTTAACGTAATTGCTAGCGTTTTAATTATAATGCCGGGATAATGTAATTTATCTCAATAATTGGGTTGTGCGCGATACGCAAATTAAGTAGGAATGCCGGATGCACTCAGAGATCGACGAGATACGTCTGATTCCCGCGCGGTTTGCTTCTTTTCGCAATCTGCATTTCGTCTCGATGACACTTGTGACGTCAATTGTTGTTTTCGCGTTCGTTCCACATCTGTTCTTGCAAATCGCGTCTGTTCGAATTTAGGCCACGTTAAAAAGCTCGCGTCGCTCGCAGCGATGTATTCGGCGTCAGAATCGTGTTGCACCGTCAATATCACTCGCCCCATGATGCACACCGTTGCACATCGTAATCAGAAGCAAGAGTTTATTGATACGCGCGCGCATGCGGGTTGGATAATTTGTATAACATCGCATAGCGTATATTAAATTATATTTTGACGCGCAAAGAGAGAGATTCGCGTTTTTATTATAATAATAACATTTCTACTAATTTGTTTTTGTCGTAATACACGGTACATATCTTAATTAGGTAGTCGCCACGAAATACTGTGCAATTTGAAAAATATATGATAATATCCTTGTATATTTGTTTTTCGCATTATCATCGCGTGTGCTATTGTTTTGCGCGGATATTTCTCATGACGTCAATTCCATTTCATACTCGTGGCTTTATTTTCGTGGCACTGTGTTATTTCATCTACTTAGAGTGATCCAGAAGTATCAGAATAACGCACTCAAATATGTATCGTTACACTGTGTATTCCCGTATAAAACATTCAACAACATACGATATACAATGTCTGTTTTTGCATGGTCGCACTGAGAAAAAAATCTGATTGCATTAATTAGAATTCTGATAGATTCTGATAGATTCAACCAGTATGTTTGTTGGAAAATGGACGAATCAAAATTCTTAGGAATTACCAGATGAATCTGATTAATTTCTTCCTGTTAAATTTACCAAATTTTCTGGTTAAGAATAACCGGTACAAACTCATTAATAATATTAATAATATTAAACTGCCCAGTACCAAATCGTCTAAAATTTTTTCCATCTAATCTCAAAAGTCTGTTTAACATTCTAAATTCCAACAAGATTATTGGATAAATTCAATCCAAATTATAGAATAAATTATTTTAAATTCAGTTTGATAGAAATTAAACTGCACTGAGAAAAAATCTGGTTGCATTAATTAGAATTCTGATAGATTCAACCAATATGTTTGTTGGAAAATGGACGAATCAAAATTCTTGTAGGAATTACCAGATGAATCTGATTAATTTCTTCCTGTTAAATTTACCAAATTTTCTGGTTAATGATATTAAACTTCCCAGTACCAAGTCGTCTAAAATTTTTTCCTTCAAATCTCAAAAGTTTGTTTAATATTCTGAATTCCAACACGATTATTGCATAAATACAATCCAGATTATTGAATAAATTATTTTAAATTCAGTTTGTTAGAAATTAAACTACACTGAGAAAAGTCTGGTTGCATTAAATAGAATTCTGATAGATTCAACCATATGTCTGTTGAAAAATGGACGAACCAGAATTCTTGTAGGAATTACCAGATGAATCTGATTAATTTCTTCCTGTTAAATTTACAAAATTTTCTCATTAATAATATTAATAATATTAAATTCCCCAGCACCAAGTCGCCTAAAATTTTTTCCATCTAATCTCAAAAGTCTGTTTAATATTCTAAATTTCAACAAGATTATTGGATAAATTCAATCCAGATTATAAAATAAATTATTTTAAATTCAGTTTGTTAGAAATTAAACTGCACTGAGAAAAAAATCTGGTTGCATTAATTAGAATTCTGATAGATTCAATCAGTATGTTTGTTGGAAAATGGACGAATCAAAATTCTTAGGAATTACCAGATGAATCTGATTAATTTCTTCCTGTTAAATTTACCAAATTTTCTGGTTAATAATATTAAACTGCTCAGTACCAAGTCGTCTAAAATTTTTTCCTTCGAATCTCAAAAGTCTGTTTAATATTCTGAATATTCCAACACGATTATTGCATAAATTCAATCCAGATTATTGAATAAATTATTTTAAATTCAGTTTGTTAGAAATTAAACTGCACAGAGAAAAAAATCTGGTTGCATTAATTAGAATTCTGGTAGATTCAACCAGTATGTCTTTTAGAAAATGAACGAACCAGAATTCTTGTTGGAATTGCCAGATGAATCTGATTAATTTCTTTCTATTAAATTTACCAAATTTTCTGGTTAATAATATTAAACTCACCAGTCGTCTAAAATTTTTTCCATCTAATCTCAAAAGTCTGTTTAATATTCTGAATTCCAACACGATTATTGGATAAATTCAATTCAGATTATAGAATAAATTATTTTAAATTCAGTTTGTTAGAAATTAAACTGATAAACAGTGATGCAAGAAGAGGATGCAGCTCAAACACACAATCAGAGAGCTAGCGTCCTCTTTCTGGCACTACTGCTCATAAGAGAAAAAAATATACTTTGGATTTAATGTTAATATTAGTTCTTTATATACATTTCATGACAAATATTGAATACGAGTTAAATTAAGAAGCAAGCAAAGAAATTAATGTAACAAGAAATTTTATATTTCCAATCAGAAAATACTAACCAAAAAATCCTTATAGTAAAATCTATTAAACATTCTAGTTATAAAAAAATCGAGTCTTATCATGATAACTAGAAATTCTTGTTCGATTTAACCAAAATGCCTTCAATCATATACTTGTTGATACAATCAAACAATTTTTCTCAGTGCGGTGATAATTTTAAATTAAAAAATCTCGGATCAGGGATAAAAATAATCATCAATTTCTTAAAGCTGAGAATCGCTTTAACTCAAAGAGTGAATTCTTGCCTGTTATGTATGCCGAAAATTCGATATGTTTCGCCGTCGCAGCTATTATATATGAACGATGTTGTCCGTGTTCAAATTGAAATCATATGTCATGCGTTCGGTGCAGAGCCATCAGCAGGAACGCACGTTTTATGCCGTATGCAATTTTCGTGCTCTGTGATCCATGTCCAACCGACCACCACCACTCCGCCACCCTGCTCGCGGACTACCAATTCATTTTTGCTCTCGTTTCCAGCCGATGCTTGTAAATCGTACTTGCTATAATTCAGAGCGGAAATCGGGAATGATTTCGGACGTGGCGGACTGGGGCAATCTCGGCTAAACGCCAGTCAGCAAACGCCGAAAACGACAGGTAGCGATGTCCAAAATGCGCACGAAGCACATATTACATGCGTTTCGTAGCCACGATGGTCCCATTATCTTCTGACCATCGTGAAACTACTGACTTCTTCGTCTGCAACGGTATGCAGAAATGTTTGACGAGAGTCTAGTTGACGTTTAATCCGATTGTCGAAATACCGGATGAGATCGCCGGGATTCGCATGCTTCTCGCGTGAAATATTTTCAGTGAAATATTTTTGCAGTTCATCGAGCGCAGCTTGCGCGTGGAACGAACACGGTTACCCCGTCGTATCGGAATGATTATCAAGCTGGTGAACTGGTAAAAGAGTTGTTTTAAATCGAAAAAACTAGAGTTCAATCAGCGGAAAGTAATTTTTGCAACGCATGTTTATGTACATTTTGCATGGCCGTGCACAAGCGCATCTGCTAAAGGAAAAAATCAGATAGCCACTCTCTAAAAGTGAATCAGTGTATTATCACTGAACACAGTAGTCTGATTATAGCAGTTATAAGTATAGCACTGTAAATCAGTGATATTTTATTGAAAGAATCAGTTAATAATTTTGACTGTTTCAAGCAGTAATATTTCTCAATATCAGTAATATTTCTTTCGTAATTGTCAGTAATATTAAACTAATTCATCTCTCTATCCATTTCATATAAAATTAAAAATTTTATTTATATTTATTACTAAATATTTATTATATTAAAAATTTTATTTTATTTGTATTACATGCATATTGAACTTGTTATTTTAAATAGATAACGAACAAATAATTTTCATTAAGCCAGACATTTATTTGTCCGACTTATAAAGATCGATTTAATATCTGAAGCTTCTCTATTGAGCTTGTATCAGAAATTAAATCGAAGTGATACTTCTAATTTTAAATATCGCTCTTTGCAAACTTTATATAATTCTTATAACTAAAATTAAATACGAGAAAGATGGCGATTGTAGCGGTAAATGAACGAACCAACGATTACTGGTTTTACAGTAAAATTTACTGATTTGACAGTGAATTTTATTTTAACTGACCGTAATCAGTGAGATGTAAGATAAAATAACAAAAAAATAAGCGTTTCCACTGAAGATCAGTAAAATATTCACTGATTCTCAGTGAAATCTTATTTTACCGTTTAAATTAGTGATATTTTCACTAATTCACTTTTAGAGAGCACGAGTTATGGTAGCTCGGCTGGAACGCGATAATCCCGCCATAATCTGCTAATAAGCCACGCGTTAATCATGCTGGCGAAACGACGCTCTGCGGAGTGTCGGGAATGGCACGACGAGACGCGTCGCGAGCCGACTATTAGGCCAGGAAATCGTCCGGGTGGATTTGCAGCCGGTTATTGCGTTACATCCGACATTCGCGCGGTTGACACCGCGACGGATTGTCCGCTTCGCTTTTCCGGCCCTGACGACGATGATGATGACGGAGCGAACCAACGGTCCGTTTAATTATGCAAGTGAATTCGATCATTAGAGCGTCGCGCGCTGATTGAACGATACTACTAACATAGATAATCATATCGGCAGCGCATATCAGTAGTCGAACAATGAGATTAGCCGATCGTTTGTTTAGAATCATGTACTCGATGAAGCGCCTCGACCGATTTTAATCTTATCATTCGCGTTATAGATTGTCAAGCAACTGCTGCGCTCGTAGTTAATTTTTTTTAAGCAATAATATATTTTATATTATTGAATTTTTATATTATTATATATTTTTATGTATTTTTATTATTATTTTTATTATGTATTTATATAATTTTTAATTTATTATATATTTTTTAATTAGATATTATTTAATTTTGATTTATTATATATTTTTATTATTATATATTTATATAATTGAATATATTATATTATATAATTGAATTGTTTTACATTATTGAACTTTTTTATTGTTGATTATTTCTACAAATTTATCTTCTTATTTTTACAGATTATTTCTACAGATTTATCTTCTACAAGTGCATTATTAAGCGATAAATAAAAAATACAAATGGTTGTATCTCTTGAACCGCAATGATCGAGGTCAGGAATTGTATATTAACTGACGACATCGCGATGGAATCCTGTCGTGCGATCGCGAATTGTCGTCATCGGTTATACAATCAAACAGGTACCGCTATGTACGCCTCCGTAAACGTATGCGTGGGCGTGCACAGTCGGACACGCGTTGTTAACACGTAACTGTTTACGATCAGATGAAACGAATGCTCGTAATCCCGCTTGATTCGAGACAGAATCCTCTCGCCCGGTGCCCTCGATGCCACGGTTCACCTGGTGGATTGCTGGAAAAAGGAGATAAACGAATTATCCCGCTCGTCAAACAAAACCTCCATTATTTGTGCCGGCGTGGCTCAGTTCGTTACGCAAGACTTTGTTCGGCTGATTCGAACAGCTAGGCTCGACTCGGTATAGCAAATATACAACCACGATATTGATGCACGGAATTGTGGACGAAATGCGGCGATTAAATCGAGACACTGAATCGCTCGCGCGCGATATGATAAGAATTCACAGTCGAGGAAGGTCTGTTGTACAGGATTCGAATTAAGGATGTTTTGTACCTATTTTCAAAATATTGAGAATTAAAATTGTACAAAATGTCTTTACATATGTTTAGAATCTTCAGTACAATTTTTAAATCGATTCACTAAAGCGTCCACAGGTTATAAGGATTTTAATTTGCATCGAATTAATATGTGTTCTTATGGGAAACCTATAAAAAAAACGATTTTTATGTTTTTACATTTTCTTGAAATATATCATATTGAAAATATTTCCTAAATTTTTAATGAAAATTGTGCAGAATATCCTTACATATGTTTAGAATCTTCAGTACAATTTTTAAATCGATTCACTAAAGGATCCACAGGTTATAAGGATTTTAATTTGCATCGAATTAATATATGTTCTTATGGGAAACGTATAAAAAAAATGATATTTATGTTTTTACATTTCTTTGAAGTATATCATATTAAAAATATTTTCTAAAAGTTTCAAATTATTCGAATGCAAATTGACAGAGTTATAAGTGTATGTTTCATGAAACGCTAGAATATATAACTTTGTTTAAACATGACAATAAAACTTCAGATCTGATGTTTTGAGAGCTATCAAGCCGATATATGAAGATTTAAGGATGTTTTGTACTTATTTTCAGAATATTGAGAATTTAATGAAAATTGTACAGAATGTCCTTACATATATTTAGAATCTTCAATACAATTTTTAAATCGATTCACTAAAGCATCCACAAGTTATAAGGATTTTAATTTGCATCGAATTAATATGTGTTCTTATGGGAAACATATAAAAAAAATGATTTTTATGTTTTTACATTTTCTTGAAATATATCATATTGAAAATATTTCCTAAATTTTTAATGAAAATTGTACAGAATATCCTTACATATGTTTAGAATCTTCAGTACAATTTTTAAATCGATTCACTAAAGGGTCCACAGGTTATAAGGATTTTAATTTGCATCGAATTAATATATGTTCTTATGGGAAACGTATAAAAAAAATGATATTTATGTTTTTACATTTCTTTGAAGTATATCATATTAAAAATATTTTCTAAAAAGTTTCAAATTATTCGAATGCAAATTGACAGAGTTATAAGTGTATGTTTCATGAAACGCTAGAATATATAACTTTGTTTAAACATGACAATAAAACTTCAGATCTGATGTTTTGAGAGCTATCAAGCCGATATATGAAGATTTAAGGATGTTTTGTACTTATTTTCAGAATATTGAGAATTTAATGAAAATTGTACAGAATGTCCTTACATATATTTAGAATCTTCAATACAATTTTTAAATCGATTCACTAAAGCATCCACAAGTTATAAGGATTTTAATTTGCATCGAATTAATATGTGTTCTTATGGGAAACGTATAAAAAAAAATGATATTTATGTTTTTACATTTCCTTGAAATATATCATATTGAAAATATTTCCTAAATTTTAAATGAAAATTGTACAGAATATCCTTACATATGTTTAGAATCTTCAGTACAATTTTTAAATCGATTCACTAAAGCGTCCACAAGTTATAAGGATTTTAATTTGCACCGAATTAACGTGTGTTCTTATAGGAAACGTAAAATCACGTCGATTCAAATGACAAAAACACAATTCTGAATATTATTTCCAAGTGAAAAATAATATTCAGAATTTGTTTAAAATTTGCAAAAATTTAGATACAGAGAAAATATTTGGTCTAATAATATTATACAAGTATTAACTGGTTAAAAAGATATTAAATATAATTCAATGAAGTTAGCCATGTATCTGTCACAAAGCGAAATTCTCTGCCAAAAGTTAATCATTTCGATTAAGAATGTATTGAACGGATCGTTTGTCTCAAAAGTTAATCCAAAGTATCAAAAAATTAAAGTTGGGCAGAATACAAATTCTAATTGATTAAAAATTTTTTTAAAATCACGAAATTATACTTCAAAGTATTGTTTAATATAAATAGGTCTTAATTTCCAAGAAAATGTTGCCACGTTTTATCATTAATATTGCGTCAAACCGATAATCACAGTTATTTTTTAATTATAAAGTAATTTCAAAACGAGCAAGTAAATCGTTTTAAAACTTTGTGGAAACATTTTTACATGTATGAAGAATATAATATTACAAAATTGAAATTTTTATCATTGTTTTGTTATAGTTTGTGAATAATTTATTACCTGTCTCGAACGTTTACATAAGATCCTATGTTAAAATCGCAAAATTCAAAAATTAATAACTTTTAAAGGAGCAAGTAAAAAAATTTGAAATAATTCATGACGATTTAGAATGTTATTAAGAATGTTAAATTAAAAATTCACGGCGATCATTGATTGTAATATATCTCCAATACATCCTTAACAAAATTCGGAATATTTTAGTAAAAAACGCAATAAATATTTAAAAATACATCTCTGCACTGTAGCTAAAATCAAATTGTAATATTCCACACAATTTCTTACTAAAAATAAATCAAAAGTGGATTTATTCGTCAACTACTTTTTGTTGGGATTATACATACAAAACATTTTTAAGAGCTGTATATTACTAAATTATATACAGCATGTATCCTAAAAAGTGAGAAGTATTGCAATGGTGGATTCAGGACACAAAAATAAGAGAAAAAGTTCATATAAACATATGTCCGATATGATCTTGTTTTCAAATTAAAACTTCTTTTATTTTTCAACAGAATTAAGATAGTTAAGATAACAGGAAGTGCTCAAAATAATTATCTTAAATATAGATTTCAACACGTCTCATAATAGATTGTCTGACTTTTTCAAAAATTCGGAGTGTTGCTCGAATTTCCAGGCAATCATCTTCAACACGTTGACGAAGTATTTCGACGTTGTTACTGGATATTTTGTAAACATGGATTTTAGATGCCCCCACAAGTAATAATCGAGTCGATTCAGGTCTGGAAAGTGAGACACTGGCCAAGACAAGTAATAATCGAATGGATTTGGATCTGGAAAGTGAGACTGGCCAGACAATAGGACCAAAATGGCCTATCCATCTATCAGAAAATCGTTCATCCAAATAACGTTTAACTTCTCGACTGAAGTCGGTCATATCGAATATATATTTATACAAACTTTTTCTCTTATTTTTGTGTCCTGAATCCACTATTGCAATATTTCTCACTTTTTAGGATACACCCCGCGTATAAATTATCCAAAGGAAACATTATTATAATCTATACAGTAGATTGTTTTTTTATTTAAGATCCTTTTACAAGTTTACCCGGACTAAGAAAACACTTCTCCCTCAGTTGTTTCCGCAAGACGTCCATAATAACTCGATGACAAGCTAAGTACTAATTAACTCCGATTTCCTTTTTAGCGTCTACTGCTACTTTTTCACGGTAAGATTGGTCGTCTTTGAATCGTACCTGAAATTGGTTTTAATTAAAATTTAACAATATATTTTCCATTGCGCTTCGTCGGTCAGGTTTACTCGTCGATATTGTCTTCCTCGAGTGTTGTAGCGTGCTCCAGCGAGTCGAAATTTAGCGATAGAGGATATTTTAATTGCGAGAAATGTTTCCTATCCGTAAACGCGTCACAATTAAATTTCGCGCTTTGTTGGTCATGTTAGAAATGTCTTGTATTTAACGTCATTGTCTGTGACGAGAGCACGACGTGCCTTTGAAATAATTGTAACGCGAGTACGAATGTTATATTTATTTTCTAGATTAAAGAGAGAGCGAGCGAGAGCGAGCGAAAAAGAGAGAGAGAGAGAGAGAAAGGATTGCGGGGAAGGAAGAGGGAACTGTTGTTATTATTCACATAAATTGTTTTTGTGACCTATGCTCTTCTGCAAACAATGCAAGTATGCGAATAAAATTCTGGTCGTAAACGTCGCGCGTAGTTTGTAAATATTTGGGTAGTTCGATATAAATAAAACCGCGGATAGTTGATACACGATCGAATCGAACTTAATTTTCGGCAGGCGCGTAAACAAACAAATATGTTGCAAAATATCTTTTTATACAATTGACGAGGGAAATGACAAAAATTTCTCATATCTCTGCTTAAAAATATCTACAGTTGTTTTAAACTGTGGCTTTGTATCGCATATTTTTGCATTTTCGCTCGTAGCCCGAATTTATTCCCATATATTGTTTTTTTGTATTTTTATTTTAATTCTTCATTATTTATTATACCTGTTTGCGACTCGCTATTGGAAATTGGAATTTGTCGACCGGTGTATTTTCAGAGTAATGTTGAGATGAAATAATTTCAGATACCGAGGTCCGTACCGATTGGAATGTATTACATGATCGGTTCTATCTGTGCATCCATCCTCCATTCACGTTTCATCCATCCGCTTTACCGTCATCCGGTGCATCTTCAATGCGCTCCATTGATGCTAGATCTCACGATTGCATCATTGATTCGCTTCATTTTCGCATTGCCCCTCGATACTCTCTTCTTCATTCAAAATAATTAGATAAATTACTTTTTTATTTCGAAATAAAAAATTGACGTTTTTATAGCGGTCATTTTTATGGATAAGTTGACCGGGTTAAAATATTATTACGAAAAACGTGATATTAATTTTAATTGATAGTTTAATCTTTTTCAATCATATTTCGCTTGAATTTTCTTTCACCTTTAAAATTAAATTTATATGATTTAAAGTTGAGGTTTTTTTTTTAAAACTGACAAAGAGTTTTTAACGATATTGTTTGTAGAATATGCACTTTGGTGTCATATTAATGTGAATTAAGAAATAAAATGATTTGTTTATGTCCAACGTCATATTCAGAGAGATGTAGAATTCAACGGAATGATGTTTAATTAAACGTAACTTGGCAATTCGCAAGCTGCTCAACTCGTCGAACCTGGAATGAGAATAATGCAAGGTATGAATAGAGATTGGACCGACGAAAGGAAATTTTCTCTCTGTCTCTCTTTCCCTCTTCCTCTCTCTTTCTCCCTCTATATCTCTGCAGATTGTTAGATTATAAATTAAAACATTTGGAAATCAAAGAGATTATTATGCCCAGTTTCCTTCTGTGTAATATCTCTTACGTAATGTACTCTCCCATTATAAAGTTTGATTTTAAAAATAGTTAATGTACACGCACGCACAGGAATTTATGTAATCTCTTTTTCACAATTTAAATCTCACTCGCGCAATTATTTAGACTGTTTCAGGTATTTCTTTCTCGGAATGTCGTCTCTCGACATTCCAGATTAATAATTGCACTTCAGCATTGCATGTCGCTCTGACAAGAAACGAGAATCTCTCGTTTGTCCTCAGTATTATTTCACTTATGCAAGCTCCGCCAGATTTTTCTTTTTTTCCTCGATTACACGTCACGTTTAGTATAATAGATTGTCTGCGCGAGATTTATGGTGCGTTTTCTCCGACCGAATAATTTCACGATGGCGCGTCGCAAGTCAGTCGACAGAATTGAGAATTTTAGATGGCACATGCACTAGAGGAGGACGCGGAGCTTTTGGGTCGTCGGGCAAAGTCGTCGGGTATAATACGCACCAGCTTCGAATTCTCGATGGGGATGGTTGTTGCACGGGGGAGAGGAAACGAACGGGGGAACGAACAGAACAGGCAGGTAGGTAGGTCGTTGTTATCACGGTTCCGCGGTAAGTGAGAACCCTCAGACTGCGCACCGTTAATGCCGCTACGGGAGTGCCGTACAACTTCGTAATAATCGAGCTCGTAGAGAAATCCTCTCATTTTTAGTCTCTCCCCGATTTTGCCCGCTCTTCCATCGCGTTGTATCGTGGGATAAAAACCGACTCGATCGAATTCGACCGTTTGATGATTTTACGATGTTTGCTCGGATGATTTTTTTTTTTTTTTTTTTGCGAAATATAATTAAGAGCGAAACATGTATTCTCCGCGCAATTAAAAAGTAATTTTGATACGCTTCATTTATTTCCCGATAAATCGATTTTTTATCTCGTTTAAAGTCCCGATTGATTTCCACCCCTAAAATGACGAATAGAATTCTTTTATCAATAAATACATTAACTTGCCGCATTGACAAATGACGAGTATTTTAATCGTCTCTTTGGCAATTCTCTTAATATCGTTGGCCGTCTCGTTAGGCAATACATTCTTCATCGGGCTTGACCCAGTTCTTTAATTTACCCGTTCGCTTTATTTCACTCGTTCGTGAATATTCTTGTCTTCGCGCCAAACCAGAAATTTTCTTATGTGCCAAACTTCCGGCGGTCGATACATATATATATATATATATCAATTATGTATTTGATTCAATAATTTCTCGAGACGAAAATAATCGAGGTTCTGTAAAACAGACTTTCAGAATATAGCTTTGAAAATAATATAAATAGGAATTTTCATATATATTTTCATATATATATATATATATATATATATATATATATCAATTATATATTTGATTTAATAATTTCTCGAGACGAAAATAATCAAAGTTCTGTAAAACAGACTTTCAGAATGTAGCTTTGAAAATAATATAAATAGGAATTTTCATATATATTTTCATATGTACAAGCTGGACCAAAAGGATACAGTCGAATATCTCGTATAAAATGCATTTTAGAACAAAATGCTTTAGACAAACGTTGTAAGAATTAAAAAGATGTATTTAACTGTAATATCCATTTGACATTGAGTGGCGTCGCCAAGGTCAGAACAAGATCAACTTGAATTTTTTAAATGGAATCCCCTATTTTTCATTGCATATTCTTGTAACTTACCTCGAGAGCTTTCCAAAACACTATAATAAATTATTTTTCCCTCGAGAACTTTTTGAGTTATAAGGCTTGAAATCATTTCTTAATTTTACATAAACCGTAAAATATTTTGTAAAATATTCATTTTTCGATCTTATCTTAATATTTTTATGTACAAATAATGAGAGGAATTAATTGGTGTACAGAAAACACATAATTGTTTTGAAGAAAAACTATGTAATTTGCAATTAACAATTAAATATTTTTTCTTAAAAATAACTATGTGTTTTCTTTACACCAATTGATTCCTCTCATTATTTTGTACATAAAGTATTAAGGTAAAATAATTGAAAAATGAATATTTTACAAGATATTTTACGGTTTATGTAAAATTAAGAAATGATTTCAAGCCTTATAACTTAAAAAGTATTCGAGGGAAAAATAATTTATTACAGTGTTTTGGAAAGCTCTCGAGGTAAGCTACAAGAATATGCAATGATAAATAGAGGGTTCCATTTAAAAAATTCAAATTGACCTTGCCTTGACCTTGGCAACGTCACTCAATGTCAAATGGATATTACAGTTAAATACATTTTTTTTATCCTTACAACTTTTGTCTAAAGCATTTTGTTCTAAAATGCATTCTATACGAAATATTCGACTGTATCCAAATTTTTGGTCCACTCTGTATATATCAATTATATATTTGATTCAATAATTTCTCGAGACGAAAATAATCGAGGTTCTAAAACAGATTTTCAGAATGTAGCTTTGAAAATAACATAAATAGGAATTTTCTCTCTTTCTCTCGCACTCATAATAAGCGCGCTCATAAGTTCTCATATATAAATCTTCACATATACGTGTACAAAGATGTATAATAAGTATACAGAAAGAATGATGTTCCGATGCAATTATTCGTTAATGTGTTTCGCGCTAATAGCGTCTGGCGCGGACATGAATCTGCAGGGAAGTTAAGAGAGTTGGCGATGGATAGAAAATTGGAGAAATAAGGGTGAACGAGAAGGGATAACGAGAGAGAATGGACGAAAGACGGAAAAGACGAAGAGGACGAGAGTCGAATAAAAATACTCATTGAACGTAAAAGAAGTGCGTTTAATTAAACCGACGAACAAGTGCAGCCTCGGCATTAACGTCCGTCGTTCTTTCGCATTTTCTGCACCTGCAGCTGCTTTGTGTTTGCCGATCCGCTGGCGGAAAATGCGCGATCACTTCCGGCGAGATTTGGATTTTTATCAGATTATCGAAACACGCGATCGACAGTAACGTTTGGATACTATAGCTGTACAGTGGGCTTTCAATCGTTCAACACTTATTTTGGAAACTAGAATCAAATGCAATCGTAAAATGAATAATTTATTTTTATATATTTTATATAATTTATTTTTATATATCCTTTAATATAATAAATTTATATAATAAATGTAAAAAAATGAAAATATAAATAAATCACATGTATTAAATTTGCAAAAATAATACACTTTCCTTTCACATATAAAAAATTTATATCAAAAATATTTAACTTATATGTATAATTTTAATAACAAAATTAAGATATTAAAAAATAATGTGAGATGATCATTTTTCCATTTTACGACAGAATAAATTTATAAATTTTTAGATTGAACTTAATACTAAGTTTTTAAATATAATAATAACTTAAAAACATGATAACTATGTATTTTAGATTTTCGAACTTTTAAATCGTATCATTACATTTTTTTATCTATCGATTTTTTATCTATCGTTTGGATACTATGGGTGTATAATGCGCTTTCAATCGTTCAACACTTATTTTGAAAACTAGAATCAAATGCAATTGTAAAATGAATAATTTATTTTATATATTTAATATAATAAATTTATATAATAAATGTAAAAAAATGAAAATAAATATAAATGGATTACATGTATTAGATTTGCAAAAATAATACATTTTCCTTTCACATATAAATAATTTATATCAAAAATATTTAACTTATATGTATAATTTTAATAACAAAATTAAGATATTAAAAATATAATGTGAGATGATCATTTTTTCATTTTACGACAGAATAAATTTATAAATTTTTAGATTGAACTTAATACTAAGTTTTTAAATATAATAATAACTTAAAATTATAAAAATATTACTATATGTATATAACTTATATGTATAATTTTAATATAAAACAACATAAAATTAAGATATTAAAAAATAATGTTGTGAGATGATAATTTCTTCATTTTATGACAGAATAAATTTACTAATTTTTAGATTAACATTGAACTTAGTACTAAGTTTTTAAATATAATAATAACTTAAAAACATGATAACTATGTATTTTAGATTTTCGAACTTTTAAATCGTATCATTACATTTTTTATCTATCGATAATTGTCGGAATTACTTTTTCTTTCATCAAATCAAAAACTCAAATCATCCTATAATTTGACTTTGATTTTTTTAAATATTAACAAACGATTCAAGCATCAATGTTATTTAAAGGCTATAAAGTTAAGTATTGATTGAAAAATAATGGGAAGGAATAATCAGATTAATAAGTGCAATTATTTATTAAATAATCGATATGAACTTATTATCAATTTTAGTCTATGTAATCTGCAATATAATCTCTTTTCTTATATTAATTCAATATGTGTGTACATCGGTTTTGGAACACATAGTTTAGATCGATAAACACTCGCGTAGAACACGATACGTCGGAAGGAAGCCAAAATAATCGCAACCGCAAGATAATCTTCTTCGAATTTTGCCTCTCACACACAGTTATCGTTGTTTTTACAATTTATGGTGGTCGATCACAAATATTGATGTTAGAAAACGGCGCTCTATTATCTTATATATACCATATTAACAGAATAATTATAGAATACAAACAGATATAAATTTAAGAAAATTCATGAGATAAATAATAGCCAGAAAAATAAATTAGTAAATATTAATAAATATACAAATTAATAAATATACAATGAAATCATTGGTTGCCTTTGTTACGGGTTGATTTATATTTCATGCGTCATTGTCTGATAATAATTAAAAGTCACATAATGAAACGAAAAGTCACATAATGAAACGAAAAATCGGTACATGTAACATCGCAAATGTATTTTAATCCCGTCTCATCAATTTTACATTCGTTGAAATATTTATATAAATCTGTACAGGTATTATGTTACCTATTATAAATTTTCTTTACGGCCAATAAATCGATATCGAGTGCGAAATTAAAATATGTCTGCTGCGCCTGGACGCGAATTGAGACACGCAGTGAAATTATTACAACTATTTGTTATAACATTTGCGTTTCTTTTGCTACTAAATGTGATGAACGATATTTGTTAAAAATGTTAAAAATTATTTCATTTATTTTGTAAGGTTTCTGGTTTGAGGTGAGTCGTTTTTTACTTATACGATTTACTCGTGCACACTATTTTCTTTCAGTGTTATGGTTTCAACTTTCCTCAGCTTTCTTTCCCCTTAATATGCTTATCTTTGTTATACTTATAGTATGTCTGCGCTATCCTGTAAAGGCTATTACATTACGTAGGTAACAAGGTTTCGATAGGATCGATTGCTGTAAGTCATTCCAACTTACTCAGAATTATTGAAGCAATTTATTTCGTTTTTTTAAAAATCATATTACTTTCTTTTAATACGTTTACTATTAGTTTTTATATTTCTACATATCTCATTAAATTTTCGAACAATTTTTTAATAATATGTTAACAATTTATAATATTAATATTATAAATAAATATTTAATATTATATGTTAAAAATTTATAATAATAATTTGTAATGATATGTTAAAAATTTATAATAATAATTTGTAATAATATGTTAAAAATCTGTTAAAAAATAATAGAAACGACGGTATAATACAACTATTCGAATCCAGAATTATTGAAGCAATTTATTACATTTTTAAAAAATCATATTATTTTCTTTTAATACGTTTACTATTAGTTTTTATATTTCTACATATCTCATTAAATTTTCAAACAACTTTTTAATAATATTAAAATTTATAATATTAATATTATAAATAAATATTTATGTTATAAATAAATATTTAATATTATATGTTAAAAATGTATAATAATAATTTGTAATGTTATGTTAAAAAATAATAGAAACGACGATATAATATAACTATTCGAATGATATAACATATTGATATTTTGCATAAATGCAATATCTAAACGTTAATGCATAGTAATGCCTGATATTTGCAATATTGTCGATTTATTAACATGTAGATAGGATTTACCTCGTAATATCCCTCGAATTAGCGCTAACTCTCTGCAGTAATTCAATAAACATTTACGTCAAAGTTATAGTGGCCAATAGAGTTGCATGCGGCTGGATATCACATGATTGTTTACTATGTCGCCACCGCATCATATGATGCACCGCACAAACCACACATACACGTACACAATCTACAATACGACTTATGCATTGTATCTTAAACCGTGCATCGTAAACCGATTGAGCGGTATATCACGTGCTTCGGTCATTACATGTTTACGATTATCCAACAAACAATAAAGCTAACGCACATAGCACCAGTTAATGGTGATAAGCTCGACCTTACCGAATACCCACAACTAATAAATTCTCCACGTCCACAATATCCTCGTCCTGTTGCCGCTCTTAACGTGTTCAACGACGTTTTACGGTTGACGGCAAATTGGTAAATACGGTATGTCCTTTTTATACTGATGTATACGCGTTCGCGGATCGGCAACTCATTTTATTGCCGTCGAGAAGGAAAATATTTTCCCCGAGCTTTGATTACGCTCCTCGCAAGTGCGCTTTTGAGGGATACTTTTTAATAAGTCCCTCTTCGCAGATGCGACGCTCTCGTAATTCACACGGAAATGCATCAATCGTGCAACGACGCCGGGAAATTTCGCTTCGCTATTTCATCGGTTAATCGGACTACGTCCATTGCAGCAATTAATCGGTTATAATTATTGTTGTCTTTCGCGACATTATGTCATTTAAACAGTGTTGGGTAATATCTAGATACATGTATCTAGATACAGAATCTACTCTCTAAAAGTGAATCAGTGTATTATCACTGAAAAACAATAAATAGCCACTGATTACAGCAGTTATAAGTACAGCATTGTAAATCAGTGATATTTTATTGAAAGAATCAGTTGATAATTTTGACTGTTTCAATCAGTAATATTTTTTAATATTTATCAATAATATTTCTTTTAAATATTTATCAGTAATAATATTTCTTTTCAATATTTATCAGTAATATTTCTTTTGTTCTTGTCAGTAATATTAAACTATAATTCATCTCTCTATCTATTTCATATAAAAATATAAATAAAATTAAAAATTTTATTTATATTTACTAAATATTTATTATATTAAAAATTTTATTTTATTTATATTACATGCATATGGAACTTATTATTTTAAATAGATAACGAACGAAAAATTTTTATTAAGTCGCCCAGACATTTATTTGTCCGATTTATAAAGATCGATTTAATATCTGAAGCCTATCTATTGAGATTGTATCAGAAATTAAATCGAAGTAATACTTCTAATTTTAAATGTCGCTCTTTGCAAACTTTATAATTCTTATAATTAAAATTAATACGAGAGAGATAGCGATTGTAGCAGTAAATAAACAAATTAGCGATTACTGGTTTTAAAATTTACTAATTTTAGTGAATTTTATTTTAACTGACCATACTCAGTGAGATATAAGATAAACGATGTGACGATATTTTCGAAGCATTTTGATATATAAGACTAATACTAATAAATCATTGTTTCTATGTGATCTTGATTCTTGATCTTTTAAAACAATAAAATAGAAATGTAATACAAAGAAATGTAAATTCCTTTTACATTGTTTCATCTGTATCCGTAATAATTTACACTTAAATTCTTTACTATCTCTTTTTCTTGTTTTCAAGTTTTTTTTAATTTTAAATAGAAAGGAAATTACACATTTGATAAAAACCAAAAATATCTCGGCTACGACATTAATTCAAATAATTTGCTCGAGTCATTCTCGCTGCAGCTTGTATAAAAAAAAACATAGAAATGTAAACAAAATATAAAATAAAAAAAATAAAAGATATATTGAGTAGGTTTTTGTGCATATTACGATAAAATATTATTTATAAGTATCTTATTTGTATCTGAGATACTTTTAAAGTATCTAAGTATCTGTACCTATATACATTTTAATTTGTGTATCTATAGCTGGATACATTTTTTTACATGTATCTGTATCTGTATCGAGATACATTTTAAATGTATCCTACCCATCACGGCATTTAAATTACATGTCGCGATTGTGTGAGACATGTGCGCTCATTCATTAATCGTGCGTCATGTATCTTTTCAACAAGGCAGTGTGTGTTTTTGTAGAGGTGCATATCTTGCTACTTTGAAGTCTCCTTCTGTCGGAGATGTTCGTTTGAATGCAATGATACACGCGACAACTAAATGTCATTCGTGAGAAATTTGTATTTTTATTTTCTCAAAGTAATATATATTTTCTTTCTGGGGTGCTTGTAAAAATCCTAGGTAGAGAAAAGTACGCAAGAAAGTTTTACGGATTCATTTTTATCGTTTATTGTTCGACCGTGTGACTCAGTCGCCACAAACAGCGTTTTCTTGTTTACCGTGGATTCGTATAAAAGCGGTACTTTAGGCTGGGTGAACGAAAAATCCTCCCGAGTTTTTCAAAGGGGCATCCCTTCAGCCCAAACGTAGCGTTTGTCTAAACTACGGTGCAGGTTCCATTTACCGTAGCCTTTTAAAAGCTCTAAGAGTCGAACAATTTTACCGTAACGGTTTACTATGTAGGGCGCCTGTAGAAAAACGCTCGATTCTTAAAGTAAATTTTTCACGAAACCGTTTCATACACTTGACACGTTCTCCATTTATTCCTATATTTGATGACGCGATGAATGAATATTCTACGTAATGAATATTCTATATTCTTACATAATATATTACGTAATGAAACATTATGCTGATCAGAAAAAATGCATTTATAATATTAAAGTACTTTGTCAGAGACATGTCATATGTTTGCGCGCTATTTGTCATATAAAGTAATATTTGTTTAATCATTTTCGAAGAAGGTCGATGTCACACTCTCTAAAAATGAATCAGTGAAAATATCACTAATTTAAACAGTAAAATAAGATTTCATTGAGAATTTCAATATTTTAGTAGTATTTTATTGATCTTCAATGGAAACGCTTATTTTTTTATTATTTTATCTTATATCTCACTGATTATGATGAGTTAAAATAAAATTCACTGTAAAATCAGTAAATTTGACTGTAAAACCAGTAATCGCTAGTTCGTTCATTTACCGCTACAATCGCTATCTCTCTCGTATTTAATTTTAGTTATAAGAATTATATAAAGTTTGCAAAGAGCGACATTTAAAATTAGAAGTATTACTTCGATTTAATTTCTGATACAAGCTCAATAGAGAGGCTTCAGCTATTAAATCGATCTTTATAAGTCGAACAAATAAATGTCTGGTGACTTAATGAAAATTTTCGTTCGTTATCTATTTAAAATAACAAGTTCAATATGCATGTAATGTAAATAAAATAAAATTTTTAATATAATAAATATTTAGTAAATATAAATAAAATTTTTAGTTTTATTTTTAGTTTGTGAAATAGATAGAGAGATAAATTATAGTTTAATATTACTGACAATAACGAAAGAAATATTACTGATATTGAGAAATATTACTGATTGAAATAGTCAAAATTATTAACTGATTCTTTCAATAAAATATCACTGATTTACAGTGCTGTACTTATAACTGCTGTGACTATTACTGTTTTTCATTGATAATACACTGATTCACTTTTAGAGAGCAGATGTCTCAAGGAGAATGAGAGAAAATTATTTTTATCTTTAAATTGCATGTAATATAAATAAAATAAAATTTTGAATATAATAAATATGTAGTAAATATAAATAAAATTTTTAATTTTATATGAAATAGATAGAGAGATGAATTATAGTTTAATATTACTGACAATAACGAAAGAAATATTACTTATTGAGAAATATTGCTGATTGAAACAGTCAAAATTATTAACTGATTTTTTTCAATAAAATATCACTGATTTACAATGCTGTACTTATAACTGCTATCAGTGATTATTTACTATTTTTCAGTGATAATACACTGATTCACTTTTAGAGAGCAGCTGTCTCAAGGAGAATGGGAGAAAATTATTTTTATCTTTAAATTGTAAAACGTTGAAGTCCCTTATTTATTAAAATTCGAGCGATTCAATACAAAAATAGAAGCTACAGTAATGTCACAAGGCATCAATCTTTCTCTTTTTGATTAATATTCTTGCTTGCTTAAAAGAGTTTAAACTCATTATAACGCTGTGCAATCTCGAAACAAGCATACTCAAATAGTAAAATCCAAATCAAATATCCTGTTGTTTGTCTTATGCTAATTTTATAACTCCAGGAATACACGATCTTCGCGCGTGACACATATTTGGCCGCATTCCAACTTCCTGTTCCGATTCTGTCGACATAGCGTGGTTTCTTAATTCGACGTGCAGTCGCAAAAATAGTACAGCGAGATAAAACTCTCGTATAACCCTCTAATAACCTCTTCCATCGGCAGTAACTTAGTCTGTTCTTCGAGGTAGTTACTTCAACTTTGCTCCAATTTCTCGTTCGCCCACTCTACTCCGCTCCTTCCTCCTTCCCACAGGATCGTCTCTCTTCCGTCAACTCTCCACTAACGGTTCTGAAGCGACCAAGACCACTCGTTACTTACGAAGACCAACACACCATCAGTGGCAATCGTACCAACACCAGCGTCATCAAATGTTAACAGCACAAATAAGGGCGATTGTAAAGTCCGATGCATATACAGTGGCATTTAGATAAAAGAGTGCCATTTATTTAGAAATCGTGGATTTTTCGCGACATTTTTTCGACTCGAAAGCGAAAAGAAAGGTTTTCGACGTATCATTAAATCTTAATGGGATCCTTCATTGAACCGGGGAACTCTTACACCATATCTCTCTCTATCACGTTATTTATAAAGAAGATGCACTGCTTTTTCTGCTCTACTTTATCGACATTTCGGGTACATACGGATCGAAATTTTTGGATAGGTGTCATTTATTAATTAGACTACTAAATTCAATTTTCCCAGTTGCTCAAGTTTTTATTGTACAGTTCGCTATTGGGTATGCTATGTTTTATACATAAAACTACAAAACATTTATACAAGACTAATGTCTTTAGGAGGTAATAGCTTTAGACGCCATGTTAATCTAAATAGAGTGGGTAAAAAGAGAGTGTCGCCAATCAACCGGAAATCGCCATTTTCAGACAAATTTATAATCGAAGAGCGGTAGTATTGAATTGTAAAATATAATTGATAATAAAATAGAAATTTCAAATGTCTAATCATTATTTTTAATTACTACTTATTAAAACTTATAGTACTTATTAAACTTATTACTACTTATTAAATATTATTAATAATTGTAATAATTGTAAAATATAAAATAATTTTATTTATATGTTTGAATTTTCGTAAAATATAAGATGAATTTATTAGTTGTTATCTTTATAATGTGTTTTTTAAAATTCTATTTAAAAATATTATTTAAAATGAATTAGATTAAATTAAATACTATTTAAAATTCTATTTTAGACACAAATTTAAAATTTTGAATATTAAAGAAATTAAAAAATATAAGAAAATCTTAAAAACAAAAATTTTTTTATCTTTAATTAAAGTCTAGTTTTTTTTAAATAAAACATCTTTAATTGTGAAGGTGAAACAATTTTACTTATTGTAAAATATATGTATATATATATATATATAACATATATATATATAAATAAATTAATTTTTTTATTTTCTGTTTATATAAATTATTAATGTTACCTGATATTTTAAACGTTTACTACGCGCTATGTTTATCTACCCCTACTACCGGCTAACCGGAAATTGGCTATAAATGGCGAAGCCAATCAGCATTAGGCACATGCATTGGCGACACTCTCCTTTTACCCACTCTAAATCTAAGAAGTCCAGAAATAAATATATAATTTTATATTTTTTTTCTTTCTCAGTATATAATCGATTTTGTCGTGTCCGTTTGCATCTATACTTCAACCGTAGAAAAGGATTTTTAATACTACGCAGGCAATAAAAAATGGCACCTCAAAAATTAGTGTTTTGTCGATAAAACAGATAGGTTGAAGGATCCCCTTAAATTACGAAAAAAACCCTTCGGAAAAGGAGCGAGATGTATTTATCGAGCGGATATAATAGATATTTAAAGCATGCGAACTGCGCGCGGTTATTTACATTCATTAAATCGTTTATGTCCTCCGTTACATTGAACGGGTGTACTCTCCCCTTTTCCTATGAATTCAAGCGAGTTACGGGATCGGAACAAAGGGAGAACAAATGCCGCTCGTAATGGGCATGGACGTTAACAAAGTCGCGGGCATGTCGCCGTAATCTCTCCTCGCTGCGGTAAAATCTCACGGCCGGCCATTGTGCATCGTGCTTAATGACGCTGGTAGAACGGATACTGTCGACTCCATGCCATCGACGAACGGAGGACGGCAAGACGGTACGAGTAACAGAGCCGGCAGCGTGCCCGCGTTTTATTACGTCACGTGCCGCAGTGTGTACCACGACGTATAGTCGTTGCGATTGCGATTTATATCACATTTTTTCCCTTAGGTTTTCTCACGTGCACCTTTGTTTTATAGGTCTTATTTCTCCGCGACGCCCGTCACGTGGACTTTAAGGGACCGTTAGCGACACCCCCCGTAGTGTTAATTACGGATAATTAGTCGCCTATGCTTGCGTAATAAAGCTATTAACTGTGTCACTTTTCTCACTCTCTAAAAGTGAATCAATGAAAATATCACGAATTTAAACAGTAAAATAAGATTTTATTGAGAATCAGTGAGTTGATTTTACTGATCTTCAGTGGAAACGCTTATTTTCTTGTTATTTTATCCTATATCTCACTAATTATGGTCAGTTAAAATAAAATTCTCTATAAAATCAGTAAATTTTACTGTAAAACCAGTAATCATTAGTTCGTTCATTTATCGCTACAATCCTTATCTCTCTCGTATTTAATTTTAGTTATTAGAATTATATAAATTTTGCAAAGAGCGACATTTAAAATTAGAAGTATTACTTCAATTTAATTTCTGATATAATCTCAATAAAGAGGCTTCAGATATTAAATCGATCTTTATAAGTCGGACAAATAAATGTCTGGCGACTTGATGAAAATTATTTGTTCGTTATCTATTTAAAATAACAAGTTCAATATGCATGTATTGTAAATAAAATAAAATTTTTGATATAATAAATATTTAGTAAATATAAATAAAATTTTTAATTTTATATGAAATAGATAGAGAGATGAATTATAGTTTAATATTACTAATAATAACGAAGAAATATTACTGGTTGAAACAGTCAAAATTATTAACTAATTCTTTCAATAAAATATTACTGATTTACAATGCTGTACTTATAACTGTTGTAATCAGTGACTATTTATTGTTTTTTTAATGATACACTGATTCACTTTTAGAGAGCACGCTTATTAGAATTATATCTTTAATAAGGAATATCTTTCATAATCGATGACAAAATCAATATGAAATAATTATTTCATATTAATTTAGCTAGAAATAGTTGTAATCGTGATTCTACGTCATTATGTTTCCGCCATTTTTCATCTCTCTTTCTCTCTCTGGAGAAATCAGTGTCCTTTCTTAGGCGGAAATTATCACGCAAACTTTAGATAAAATTTACCGGCAGATTGTGTTTGCCGCTGTATTTGCAGTGCAAACAATAATTATCGCGTGGAATTAAGTGCAGCTTTATTCTTGGAGGAATGGAACACGGAGTTTGCTGCAAATGCTAAACATACGACATGTGCCTATCGTGAAATAGTTGCGCGCCCATTCCCTGAATATTTTCTTAGCAAATATTAATATGATTTTCAATTTAATTTAATTTAATTTAATGTATAAATTAATTGAATGGTCCACATGTCAAGTGGTATAAATTCATGCAAACTCAATTTCGAGTTATTAGTTGATTTGAAATGTATTAGATAATGCGATCTATCGCAACCGGTATAATTATATACAAATCTGTTTTCAAGATCAATCAAACCTGCATAAAGAATTTATAAATGTACTTACAATAAAAATCTTTATTCCTCACATATTTATTTTTCTTGTACTTGACATTTGAACTACTCAATTATTATTGCGTCGAGAAGGAAAAAAAGAAAAAAAAAAAAGAAAAAGGAAAGTTGATATCACATGTCGTAGATAATTGATTTCTAAATTTGATTCTCGTCGACAAAAGCGAAGTAAAACTTTCTATTTCTGTGTTCGTTCTTATTATGTACATTGTACATGTCAATCTTTGCACCGTGATTTCATTTATCTCGAAATCAACTTGATGGCGTTCGCGCAGCACGTTATGATAAACTTTGCTGCATGATTTTAGAGAGGACTCTTTAGTCGACTACGCGTGTCGGGACGTATTTAGCGCGCAAACAATAATTACCGTATGCAATTAAGAGAAATCCCGCCGGTGAGAACGATGCCGGCGGCGCCGGCGGAAGTCGGGGAAGACGAAAAGTGGATGTCAGAGGGCCGAACTTCTGGTTCCACACAGCAGTGAGGCATCGAAACGGAACGTTTGCCAACGCGTGTCGACATGGCGGATGAAGAGGCTCGCTAATTCGATCTTGTTACTCGAGTCAAAGGTATCTACCGAGGCGTATCTCCAGAGAAATTTCGATTGATCTTTTGTCGCTAATATAGCGGACGATTAGCGCTAATTTCATTTATACTCAATCGTCAATAATTGCTATTAATACACTGAGAAAAATCGTTTGATTGTACCAACAAGACATATATGATTGAAGGCATTTTGGTTAAATCAAACAAGAATTTATCTAGTTATCATGATAAGACTCGATTTTCTTATAACTAGAACGTTTAATAGATTTTACTATAAGGATTTTTTGGTGAGTATTTTCTGATTAGATGTATAAAATTTCTTGTTACATTAATTTCTTTGCTTGCTTCTTAACTTAACTCGTATTCAATATTTGCTATAAAATGTATATAAAGAACTAGTATTAACATTAAATTCAAGGTATATTTTTTTTCTCTTACGAGCAGTAGCGCCAGAAAGAGGACGCTAGTTCTCTGATTGTGTGTGTTTGAGCTGCATCCTCTTCTTGCATCACTATTTATTAATTTAATTTCTAACAAACTGAATTTAAAATAATTTACTTAATAATCTCGATTGAATTTATCCAATAATCTTGTTGGAATTCAAAATATTAAACAGACTTTTGAGATTAGAAGGAAAAAATTTTAGACGACTTGGTGCTGGGGAGTTTAGTATTATTAAGGGATTATGCCTACTTGGGATCGGGAAAATTATGTGATTTTCAAGAATTTTTTTTGCCGTTTTAATAAGTATTTATTGAAATTTACAAAACACTATCGAAAAGTATATATTTTGAGATACACGTACAAATTTTTTTATGAAAAAATATTTAAAAATGAAGGAAATATGGCTTTTCTCTGTCTTTTTACACATCACTTGCGGTGATCAAAGTTTCTTAAAAATTATTGCACTGATCAAACTCAAATTTTACGTGCTTATTTGTTATTACAATAGGCAGGGCCTGGACGAAGGATTTTTTACTTCGGTTAGAATTTTTTTGTTTATTGCAAGAAAACCAAAATTAGTTCACCTCGAAAAATTGACTTTTTCGTAAAATTGTTGTCATTTTTGTAAAAATCAAAATTTTACCAAAACCTTCGTTAATAGTTTTTAAGAAACTTTGGTCACCGCAAGTGATATAAAAAAACGGACGTTCTAGAAAAAGAGCTATATTTCCTTCATTTTTTAAAATTTTTTTATAAAAAAAATTTATTCGTGTACCTCAAAATATGTACTTTTTGAGTGTTTTGTAAATTTCGATAAATACTTATTAAAACGGGAAAAAATATTCTTGAAAATCACGTAATTTTCCCGATTTATTTTCCAACAGACATACTGGTTGAATCTACCAGAATTTTAATTAGTGCAACCAGATTTTTTTCTCAGTGTAAGAGCATAATATCTTTGTGACTTGATGCATTATATTTTTTTGCCATCATTTTTTTATCGCGAGTAATCGTTTTGTGTGTTTGAACTGCATCCTCTTCTTGCATCACTGTTTATCAGTTTAATTTTTAACAAACTGAATTTAAAATAATTTATTCAAATAATCTGGAGTAAATTTATCCAATAATCTTTTTGGAATTTCAGAATATTAAATAGACTTTTGAGATTAGATGAAAATATTTTAGACGACTTGGTGCTGGCGAATTTAATATTATTAACCAGAAAATTTAACAGGAAGAAATTAATGAGATTCATCTGGTAATTCCTACAAGAATTCTGGTTCGTCCACTTTCCAACAGACATACTGGTTGAATCTACCAGAATTTTAATTAATGCAACCAGATTTTTTTCTCAGTGTATTAGATTCGATCGAATTTTACTGCAAAAGTATTTTTTGACGAAGCTTTCTAATGTCGCTTTAATTTCACGTGGAATTGTGCGAAATAAAAATAACGCGGATTTTTCAATATTTGACAGTATTCAATCCGCTTCGTTTTGATTTTATTTCGCACTGATAACGGATCGTATCGTAATTTGCAATTCGTGTATACTGATATTTTCAAGTAATGCGATATGCATTATTTTAATTAATATTTCAATTATACTGTGCAATATTTCAATTTGTTATTAAATAACAAAATTCTGTAACGAAATCCCAAATATTTGTTTGTGATGTGATCGGAGAAGCATGCAATCGGAGAGAAATGCAATGGATTAATAATTTGCCATAGATATTCCGAGGCTCATTAAAAGTTCGAGGATATTTCAAATTTTAATTAGTGTCCGATTTCTCCTATTGTTTCTCCATCATTCATGTGACATGCCTAATTTGACAGGGATTGTTATATATGTGTCGATTTGCTTTTCAAAAAGTAATTCCTATGCAGAATAATTTCCCAGAGGAAATTTCATTAACTATCAAGTGACAGTAAATAGCGCAAACGTACATTCAATAATCTTGAAAAGACAGAGTTGAACTTCTTTTGAATATATAAACGTTACGTAATTATATTTTTACGCCAACTCAAATACTGTCGCGTCATAAAGCGGCGCTCCGTCCAATTTTATCTCGAGGGATTATAAGTAATAAGATGAAAAGAGACACGAGCGCGACTACTTCATTCGTCGAGAATGAACTGTAAGAAAATAGCCGGCCGCAAAACCGCGGGGCAAAGACCCACCATTCTCTCCTCGTCCTTTTATATCGCATTTATTGTTACGAGCTAGCGCGAGAATCATTATGCGCTTGATAATTTTTTTCCGACTAAAGGTCGGAATGGCCGAAGAAAGATGGAAACTCAAAGCGCACACTGAGAAAAATTGTTTGATTGTACCAACAAGATGTATATGATTGAAGGCATTTTGGTTAAATCAAACAAGAATTTTTAGTTATCATGATAAGATTCGATTTTTTATAACTAGAACGTTTAATAGATTTTACTATAAGGATTTTTTGGTTAGTATTTTCTGGTTGGATCTATAAAATTTCTTGTTACATTAATTTCTTTGCTTGCTTCTTAACTTAACTCATATTCAATATTTGCCATGAAATGTATATAAAGAACTAGGTATTAACATTAAATCCAAAGTATATTTTTTTTCTCTTACGAGCAATAGTGCCAGAAAGAAGACGCTAGCTCTCTGATTGTGTGTGTTTGAGCTGCATCCTCTTCTTGCATTACTGTTTATTAGTTTAATTTCTAACAAACTGAATTTAAAATAATTTATTCAATAATCTGGATTGAATTTATTTATTTTTATTTTCAATAACCTTGTTGGAATTCAAAATATTAAACAGACTTTTGAGATGAGATGGAAAAAATTTTAGACGACTTGATGCTGGGATGTTTAGTATTATTAATCAGAAAATTTGATAAATTTAACAGGAAGAAATTAATCAGATTCATCTGATAATTTCTACAAAAATTTTGATTCATTGATTTTCTAACAGACATATTGGTTGAATCTACAAGAATTCTAATTAATGTAACCAGATTTTTTTCTCAATGCAGTTTAATTTCTAACAAACTGAATTTAAAATAATTTATTCAATAATCTGGATTGAATTTATCCAATAATATTGTTGGAATTCAAAATATTAAACAGACTTTTGAGAGCTGGAAAACATTTTAGACGACTTGGTGCTTGGGATGTTTAGTATTATTAATCAGAAAATTTAGTAAATTTAACAGGAAGAAATTAATCAGATTCATCTGGTAATTCCTACAAAAATTCTGGTTCATCCATTTTCCAACAGACATACTGGTTCAATCTATCAGAATTCTAATTAGTGCAACCAGATTTTTTTTCTCAGTATGGGAGCATAATATCTTCGTGACTTGATGCATAATATTTTTTTGCCATCATTTTTTTATCGCGAGTAATTTTGTGTGTTTTGAGCTGCATCCTTTTCTTGCATCACTGTTTATCAGTTTAATTTCTAACAAACTGAGCTTAAAATAATTTATTCAATAATCTGGATTAAATTTATCCAATAATCTTGTTGGAATTCAAAATATTAAACAGACTTTTGAGATTAAATAGAAAAAATTTTAGACGACTTGATGCTGAGATATTTAGTATTATTAACCAGAAAATTTGGTAAATTTAAGAGGAAGAAATTAATTAGATTCATCTGATAATTTCTACAAGAATTTTGATTCATCGATTTTCTAACAGACATATTGGTTGAATCTACCAGAATTCTAATTAATGCAACCAGATCTTTTTCTCAGTGCAGTTTAATTTCTAACAAACTGAACTTAAAATAATTTATTCAATAATCTGGATTGAATTTATCCCATAATCTTGTTGGAATTCAAAATATTAAACAGACTTTTAGAGATTAGATGGAAAAAATTTTAGACGACTGATGAGTTTAGTATTATTAACCAGAAAATTTGATAAATTTAACAGGAAGAAATTAGAATCAGATTCATCTGGTAATTCCTACAAGAATTCTAGTTCATCCATTTTCCAACAGACATACTGGTTGAATCTATCAGAATTCTAATTAATGCAACCAGATTGTTTCTCAGTGTGGGAAGCGCGATTTTTCCCTCGATATGAAAATCGTTCGAGCATACGCGCCGAATAAGTCGAGGCGGCGAACGCGCCCGTCGAGGAATAGAAAAATATATAACATATTGTACAAATGTTCGCCGGGTGTGGATAACTTATGGTATTCTAGCGTGCACACATATGCGAAACGCGCGCGATATACATTCCGCGAGATTTCACCGGCAGCCTTTACGGAGGGTATTGTTAGAAATCGCGTGCATTTTCCTTTAGTTATAGTGCTCCCCGAACAGATACAACGATTCCCCGGGTCGGAGCATCCAGGGAAAAGGGACTGGCATGAGGGAAACCGGAATGTAAATTATCTTAGGCTGAACCAAAAAGTCTCTCGGAAATGCGAATTGTCCGACGACTAGAATACGTTTTATACGAAGTCAAGCTGCATGGATCCCCCGATGCGGCGCGGTATTTTTATTGTCGCGGGTAATCTTTTTTGGTGGCATACTCCCTCGCCGGCCTTTGAACCCGAGGTAATTGAATCGTGCAAGCGAGCTAAGTCAAGATTCTTTATCCTTCGGGATCGTAGAGGGAAGAAGGGAAGGAGAGAGGAACTAAGATCTGCCTCTTTTTTCAAAAATAGCATAACTTTATTCCTTTTAATACGTTTATTTGACAGTTTCATTATCTATGCAATAATATAATTTATACTCGATGATATTTTCATTAGAGTAATCGCGTCCATTTATTTATGCAATTATAGAATTTTAATATCCTAGAAAATATTATAACTTATCGAATATTCATTCAAATATTAATTCTTACGACAAACACATATAAAAGCAAATACAGTAAAGTTAAAAATAAAAATAGCTCGCTGACAGTTTCTTCATATTTTAATTCCACGATGGAGACAAAAAAATAATAGAATGTGCTCACTTATATTTGAAATCGATCGGCTTTTAATTTGTATTCGTTCGTTTATTTGATTCTTTTAAAAGGATTCTCGCGGCTTTCTGTCTTTAAATGAGAGGATATAAAAAATGCGAAAGAGATTGATTTTTATTTCGTTCTATAAATTCGTGAATCGATGTCCTCAATTATTATAGTACGTCATCACTTATTCATTAAATGCAAAATGTATTATAATTTAGGATAAACTAGGTTCTTATATAATTATCAATTAGGCTCATATATAATTATAAATTTCATCACTTATACGTATGTATGTAGGATTATTATCACAACCACACATAAGTTCACAAGATCGAGCATGCAAAACATCCATATTCAATATCCGACTGAGCCATCCTAGCGATACATTTTAAATAAAGTACTATCAAAGTTTATATCAATATCTGAAATTTAATTCCCCTGTCAAAAATACATCAGCAATATGTACATAATACATATACATGTATAACATAAATATAATATACCGTGTTCAAAAGCATATTAATGTCCATGTGATTTTCAAATTTAATTTAGCACGATGTGAACCAATTTTAATAACATTCTCTAATAATATTCTCTGTTAATATATTTAATGCAATTTTATGTGACTTGCTGCTCATTTCTTCGTTGTATTTTTGAAAGGGAACAAGCAACACAGCAAAGCTTTTGTGGATACTTGGTAAGAAATCATAATCGCGCATATATTAATCCACCGTTAAATTTTACGCGTATTAAACAGCATTTTAAATATTATCAACACACACTTATCACACAACGCATACACGATTTAGGAATATTTCTGCCGTCGCAGGCGGCGTTACATAGCTGACATTACACAACAATAGTTTGGCCGGATTGCTGAACTTGAAAAGAGCTTGCTGTCACGAACACGTCGACAGCACCTTGAAAACCCAAGTGGCCAAAATAAATAGACCGACATGAGGTAGGAAACGTGAGGTCGTTCCTGGTGCATGAAAGTGTAAACCCAGATAACAAAGTGTGTCCCGGCACGAAATGTAATCTGTTACAAGTATCACATGCTGCTTCTTTGCCAACACATCCCGGTGGCAATAAACCAGAAACGCAGCGACATAAGTGAGATCGCGCACAAACATACTGCCTCGTTGTACGACACGACACCGGAATAATTAACTGTTTTGCCGTAACCTCTCTTTAGATCAAGCGGCTATCCACAAGTCATCGCATTGTAAGATTTAAATGTTCTCTCTTGATTTTTCTATTAAACTTAGACATATGTAGATTGATATTGCGGTTGCTGTCATAATTATATTTTTCAATTAAACATTAATAGGACAAGTACTTGTGGGAGCATAATATCTTTGTGACTTGATGCATAATATTTTTTTGCCATCATTTTTTTATCGCAAGTAATCATTTTGTGTGTTTGAGCTGCATCCTCTTCTTGTATCACTGTTTATCAATTTAATTTCTAACAAACTGAACTTAAAATAATTTATTCAAGAATCTGGATTAAATTTATCCAATAATCTTGTTGGAATTCAGAATATTAAACAGACTTTTGAGTTTAGATGGAAACAAATTTAGACGACTTGGTGCTGGCGAGTTTAATATTATTAATCAGAAAATTTGGTAAATTTAACAGGAAGAAATTAATCAGATTCATCTGGTAATTCCTACAAGAATTCTGATTCGTCCATTTTGTAAGAAACTGAACTTAAAATAATTTATTCAAATAATCTAGAGTGAATTTATCCAATAATCTTGTTGGAATTCAAAATATTAAACAGACTTTTGAGATTAGATGGAAAAAATTTTAGACGATTTGGTGCTGGCGAATTTAGTATTATTAACCAGAAAATTTGGTAAATTTAACAGGAAGAAATTAATCAGATTCATCTGATAATTCCTACAAGAATTTAACAGGAAGAAATTAATCAGATTCATCTGATAATTCCGACAAGAATTCTGACTCATCGATTTTCTAACAAACATACTGATTGAATCTACCAGAATTTTAATTAGTGCAACCAGATTTTTTTCTCAGTGTAGGAGCATAATATCTTTGTGACTTGATACATATTTTTTTGCCATCATTTTTTTATCGCGAGTAATTGTTTTGTGTGTTTGCATCCTCTTCTTGCATCACTGTTTTAGTTTAATTTCTAACAAACTGAACTTAAAATAATTTATTCAATAATCTGGATTAAATTTATCCAATAATCTTGTTGGAATTCAGAATATTAAACAGACTTTTGAGATTAGATAGGAAAAAATTTTAAGCTATTTGCTGGCGAGTTTAGTATTATTAACCAGAAAATTTGATAAATTTAACAGGAAGAAATTAATCAGCTTCATCTGATAATTCCTACAAGAATTCTGGTTCATCGATTTTCTAACAAACATACTGATTGAATCTACCAGAATTCTAATTAGTGCAACCAGATTTTTTTCTCAGTGTGGGAGCATAATATCTTCGTGACTTGATGCATAATATTTTTTTGACATCATTTTTTTATCGCGAGTAATCATTTGTTTCTAGAGCATCAATTCGTGGTCCGCGTTGTTCTATTATTACAACAAATTGGACACGGATCCTCTTCTCGTATTTCCCGTAGATTCTCTCGAACTATTTCTCGGGAGGAATGAGTTTTGAATGAGTTACCGTTGCAGGCATTAAGCCGTTTGCAACGAGAGCCGTGCGCGAAAGGCGCGGGAGAGAGAAGTTACTGCTACCTCGCGCGAAGTGATTTCAGAGGAGCGAGATATTTCAGACTCCAGAAATGGTGAAATAAAGCGGCCGACGCGTTGCACTGTTCATGACTCGTTATTATACTATATACGCCTTGTACCACGTAGGGTTCAGGAGCCGCGAAATACCGGAACGAGGGGATGAAAATGAACGTACAGACGAGACGGACAGAGGCGCTGAGTCTTGAGAAAATGAGAAGGGGATGAGAGATACACCGTGATGCAAAAAGGAGAGGGTGCAAAAACGAACAAGTGCTGAATTAGACGATGCATAAAAGGAAGGAAATATATTCTACTTGACAGAGAATATAAAGAGACGCGAGCTTTTGTCATCGCGATGAGAAAAGGAGCGAATAATTTTTTATTAAATAGGCTTCAGACGCCAATATTATTCACGCGCAATTAAACGTTCAGTCATAAATATACGATCCGGACAATTATCGTCTTTATAAATATTTATAAATATTTATTATTTAAACATTTAATTATTATGAGAAAATGAAGAATTAATTGACGCGACGGATAACGAGAGGACAAACGTTAATATGATTTGACAGGTAATCGAATCGTAAGTAGATAGATGAAAGCCAAACAATTCTTAACATTGACGGCATTACTATTTTCGAATAACGGACAAAATGAACCGGAATCTTCCTCAAAGAGCAGGCGTACAGAGTGAAGATGGTAGAATAGAACGAATCAATTCAAATAAGCCGCGACGTGGCGGATAATGAGAGCCGGGAATCGGCACGAGACTATGCGAACAAAGTCGCAAAAGAGGCGAGCTCAGAATCCCAGAATCAGAAGCAAACAAGCGGGAAGGAGCGAGAAATGCCGCGCGCGCATAAAGTATTTTATGTATAAAGTATATAAAGTACTTTGCACGCGCTTTGCGGGTTTTGCGATGCGTATTTGCCAGCGGCTGGCATAAGAATCCGAGAGAAGACGGTGACTTATCGTCACAAATAGGGGCGGTAAACACTTGTCGGGCTCGGGTAAACGAAACTCTTATTATTTCGGGAAAAAAACTGCAGTATATTGTATACCACCACGTCAGTAATTTCTAACCCGCATTCGTGAAAATAATCTTCTGGTAGCATGAGAGAGGTTTCTCTCCTCTGGAGTTTCTCTCCGTGGAGTGAACCACGACCTTTCGTCTCTCATGTTCTTCCGTCTGACCTCTCTCGTACGCTTCCACTCGGAAGCCGAAGCGACGAAAATCGAGGAAAGCACGGTCGTCGAGGTGAGAAATGCCGGGGTTGCGGGGGTATTTTAACACGGTTCACCGGCTCTCGGCTATGCGGGTTCTTAACGGGTGATAGCAATGACGGGTTCCTGATTTATTTATAGACGGGATACGGATGCCGATCTATTTATGGATGGATATCACATTAGATGATACGATAACAGCGGTGTGGCTACTCTCTAAAAGTGAATCAGTGTATAATCACTGAAAAGCGGTAAATAGTCACTGATTACAGCAGTTAATAAGTGCAGCACTGTAAATCAGTGATATTTTATTGAAAGAATCAGTTAATAATTTTGACTGTTTCAATCAGTAATATTTCTCAATATCAGTAATATTCCTTTCGTTATTGTCAGTAATATTATTATATTAACTATAATTCATCTCTCTATCTATTTCGTATAAAATTAAAAATTTTATTTATATTTATTAAATATTTATTATATCAAAAATTTTATTTTATTTATATTACATGCATATTGAACTTGTTATTTTAAATAGATAACGAACAAATAATTTTCATTAAGTCGCCAGACATTTATTTGTCCGACTTATAAAGATCGATTTAATATCTGAAGCTTCTCTATGAGATTGTATCAGAAATTAAAGTACTTCTATCAAAGTACTTCTAATTTTAAATGTCGCTCTTTGCAAACTTTATGTAATTCTTATAATTAAAATTAATACGAGAGAGATAGCGATTGTAGCAGTAAATGAACGAACTAGCGATTACTGGTTTTACAGTAAAATTTACTGATTTTGCAGTGAATTTTATTTTATCCGACCATAATCAGTGAGATATAAGATAAAATAACAAAAAAATAAGCGTTTCCAAAATATTCTCAGTGAAATCTTATTTTACTGTTTAAATTAGTGATATTTTCATTGATTCACTTTTAGAGGATATCCTTCATTTAAGAGGTTAATTGAAAGAAAAAAATGTCAATGTGTCACTTTATTTATAACAAAGTTTTTGCGTGTTGTCCTTTACCTTTAACTTTTAATCGTACGACGTATTTTCTCGTCTCTCCTATATATTATATCACGTTTATGTCATACACGTGTGTATCGATTATGTATTCCTCTGATAATGACACTTGTACCTTTTTTCCAATTATGCGCCGTGATATACACAAAAGTGAGATTATAAACAAAAGGCTATTTCGTGTCATAAAATGTCGTGGCAACTATAATCTTTTTTTAAACGCAATCTGTTCGTGTTTGAAATCCGTACGTTGATATTTTGATGGTCGTCCTATAAAGTGCATTAGTGACGATGTGCATCGACGAACGCTCGTGTTATTTTTTTTTTATCGCCCTTCTACCCTCTCGCACCCTAACTCTCTCGCGTGCTTGCCTTTTCTTGTTCGCTTTTTTCGTAATGGTCGACTATTGGATTACTTACATACGCTTCGCCGGCTATAACTTAAAATGCCATGTCGGGCGACAATATGGCGGAAAGCGCGACGCGGTAAGGTTGTGAAAAATGCAGGCCTACATTACTTCCGAATTGTCGATGTCGACGACGCATTTTTCTCTCGATTCCACGACTAATTGGAAAATACCAATAACTATTGATGAAATTTACAATTTACATTCGTAGCGTTTATCACATGTCATTATCGTAAACGTTATCGTTGAGATTTGCAATGCAAATGCGACGAAAGTTATAAATGGAAAGCTCGATTATCATATCGCAGATCGTGACAATATCGTGATGAATCGAGGGATATGATAAAACCAAGTTGTTTTCGATAAACATTGTCAATAGGGCTGACTATTCGTTACATTACGAATTCATTACATTAGCGAAGGAATAAATATATTGCATCTTTAGCGTCGCTTCTAGGATGATGTAATTGCGTTTTCTATTCACGGGTAATTACTGCGCTTAGTTTTCTGACTAAATAACAAGTTGCTGAATAAAATACGACTAGTACTTGTCTCTTGAAGAAGTTAATTCGCTCGTGATATTTACTCGCTAATTTCGTCGCGGTTTTTTTTTTCACGATCCATTTAATTTTGTTTATTTAATCAGGCGAACCGACGCGGATAAAAGTCTTTAATTCTCTCGAATGACAGCACAAAAATACGTATACACGGCGCCATCCATCCATGGGTCATTCCCATACAGCACAGAAGCTTGCTGCAACGTTGCAATATTGCTCACTGCAGTGTAATGTTGCAGCAATAATGCAGAGACGTTATTTTGTATTATTACTTTGGCAATGTTGCAGCAACGTTTTAACATAGCGAAAATGTATAACATGTGTTTCTTTACTTGCCGCTTGCGGCGACACCCACTTTAACTAACTCGTATTCGAATTCATCTAAGATGAATATAAGATTTACAAAGGATTAATGTAGTAATTATATTTCTTGTCTTGTGTCAGTTTAATTTCTGGCGATAAACTTGATTTACTTAATATTCTGAATCCTAATGAGGAATCTAGATTATTAAACAAATAATTTGTTTAATAATCTGGATTCTTCATTGGATTTCAGAATATTAAACAGATTTTTCTTAATCGAATGGGTAAATAGGAAAGAATTTATTCATTGCACGTATTAAAATATTCTGGTGTCGAATGTATGTAAAATAATTGTATGTAATATTATTGAGATAAATATTTAAGAAGCATCTAATAGAAACGCTAATAGATGTTTTTTTAAAGACATTTTTTCCTATCTTTCTTAAACATTTTTTTATATTTTCAAAGTTTATTTATTAAATTTAAAGATCCAGATTATTAAACAAATTATTTGTTTAATAATCTAGATCCCTCATTGGATTTTAGAATATTAAACAGATTTTTCTTAATCGAATGGGTAAATAGGAAATAATTCATTCATTGCACGTATTAAAATATTCTGGTGTCGAATGTATGTAAAATAATTGTATGTAATATTATTGAGATAAATATTTAAGAAACATCTAATAGAAACGCTAATAGATATTTTTTCAAAGATATTTTTTCCTATCTTTCTTAAATATTTTTTTATATTTTCAAAGTTTATTTATTAAATTTAAAACGGTGTCTGCATTTGTAGCAAAACGCGTTTTAATATCACAAATACGTTGCACCGTAACATTGCCGCAATATCGCATTGCAATATTTCTACAAGCGGACATTTTACCGTTTTTGCCTTATTGCAACATTTTGCAACATTTTTGCAATGTTGCAATCTTGCAAAGAAATATTTCTGCAATGTTGCTGCAATATTTCTGTGCCGTATGGGATTCCAAGCTCATTCCCATGCAGCACAGAAGCTTGCATCAACATTGCTGCAATGTTACAACATTGCACATAGCAGTGTAATATTGCAGAAATAATGCAGAGATATTATTTTGTAATATTACTTTGGCAATGTTGCAGCAACGTTTTAACATAGCGAAAATGTATAACATGTGTTTCTTTACTTGCCGCTTGCGGCGACACTCACTTTAACTAACTCGTATTCGAATTCATCTAAGATGAATATAAGATTTACAAAGAATTAATGTAGTAATTATATTTCTTGTCTTGTGTCAGTTTAATTTCTGGCGATAAACTGACTTGATTTACTTAATATTCTGAATCCTAATGAGGGATCTAGATTATTAAACAAATAATTTGTTTAATAATCTGGATTCTTCATTGGATTTCAGAATATTAAACAGATTTTTCTTAATCGAATGGGTAAATAGGAAAGAATTTATTCATTGCACGTATTAAAATATTCTGGTGTCGAATGTATGTAAAATAATTGTATGTAATATTATTGAGATAAATATTTAAGAAGCATCTAATAGAAACGCTAATAGATGTTTTTTTAAAGACATTTTTTCCTATCTTTCTTAAACATTTTTTTATATTTTCAAAGTTTATTTATTAAATTTAAAGATCCAGATTATTAAACAAATTATTTGTTTAATAATCTGGATCCCTCATTGGGTTTCAGAATATGAAACAGATTTTTCTTAATCGAATGGGTAAATAGGAAAGAATTCATTTATTGCACGTATTAAAATATTCTGGTGTCGAATGTATGTAAAATAATTGTATGTAATATTATTGAGATAAATATTCTAAAAACACTAATATAATAGATGTTTTTTTAAAGACATTTTTTCCTATCTTTCTTAAACATTTTTTTTTATATTTTCAAAGTTTATTTATTAAATTTAAAAAACGGTGTCTGCATTTGTAGCAAAACGCGTTTTAATATTACAAATTACGTTGCACCGTAACATTGCCGCAATATCGCATTGCAATATTTCTACAAGCGGACATTATACCGTTGCTGCAATATTGCAATATTTTGCAACATTTCTGCAATGTTGCAATCTTGCAAAGAAATATTTCTGCAATGTTGCCGCAATATTTCTGTGCCGTATGGGATTCCAAGCTCGTTGTCCGCTGGAAAAACGCGCGTTTGCCCTCCTCTCGTCGATTCCCCGAGCACATTCGAGATTTCGGGGTCGGCCATTCTTGGGTAACTTCGATCCATCAAAGCCCGCCGAAGAGAGAGTCTTAATACGGCCGCGATTTCCCGCGAGGGCTACCACACGGCCCGCGGGCCGTCGATGGAATTATGGTTCCCTTATGCTCCCATTACCCATCTACGGTTATGCCCTCCCATTGGGTTCGCTCATCCTTTCACGCACTACGCCCCAGTTCAGTTTACATCCCCGGCAAACAATCTCCGTAGGGCATTTTTGGCTCTTGATCGATGCTGACCTTTTAATGGGTCTCGCTCGCCCACGTGGAGAGACTTGGGCGCGTTGTGTGCGCGTCTGTCGTGTTGACTCGGCCGAGATTTGATGGACAATATCGTAATGCAGTCGCCGGAATAATTTCGTACCGGCGATACACCGGCAATATACCGGCGCCAGGAATATCCTCGGTCGTGTTGATCGATGTTGACGTTTATGTGTTACCGTTAATGGAGAAACAGATGACGCTTTTGTGGCAGCGTAGGGAAGCTTGTATTTTATTTACAATCCTGTTATCGGGAAAGCGATGATATTGAGGATACATATTGGAAGATATATATATACTTTACCATATATGTTTTAATTGAGTACGTTTGCGCGGCGATTGTACCTCTCTTTATGCGTTTCTCTCTCTGTGTGTGCGTTCTTTCTCTGTGCCGTACGTTTTACGTTTTGTAAAGATATCAACGCGGAAAATTTAATTCAATCTCTTTTTTTTACGATTACACATATATTTACATTCAATGTTAACCAATTTATTTCGCTTCAATAACGATGATATAACAAAACTTGTCGATTCGAATAAAAATCAATTTGTACTTCATACAATTTGCAATTAAATTTTATTTCGTATATTAATTTCGCGCCGCGATCATTTTTATTGATACATCGCCGGCTCGAAATTTGTAATTTCAATTTATAAAGGATCTTTTTGCGATAAAAACTGCACGCGGATGATATTCTATGTATACGTGTGTTCTAGATTTGACATTACAAATGGCGGGTAGGAGTTGGTCAATATTCTTGCATTGATGCGAGGTTCGGGTATAGCGCTAAAGTTACCAAATTGCCTATGAATAACTTGCATTTCAAACTACGTTCATGCGCTATTGCGACGATCACTGCTCGTTTCCTGTGCAAACACGATTTCCGTCTTCCTTATCCCACATGGAGTACTTATATTATGATCCCGCGTTTTGATGCCCGCACTTTATTGGCGCGCCTAGGGCATACGAAATAATCGCATTGTGCTACATCGAGTGCATCCAATAATATTGCATTAGATTGCTAGGGGATAAATTTGCAACGGGCAATCCAAACATGCATTTATCTTTCACGCTATGCTGGTGGCCATTTTTCTCCTCCCGATGCCCTTTGCCTCCCTACGCCATATTTTATATCGTTGGATATCATTTCTTCGTATCTCGCATACGATGTTAATATTCTATGCGCTGGGTATGTTTGGAAATGTATTTTCTATGTCATTAATGGTGGACATTAAGGGACGTTAGAAAATTAGGTCGATTCTTATTTAAAGGAAATTAAATATAATGAAATATTTTTTATAAATAAGTATTTAAATCTGAAAGAATAATGAAATTTAATTATTTCGTTTATTTAATAGAATCTGTATAGATACGAAACTCTATTAAGAAAACGTGATAATTATAAATATTTGTCTTATATATCATTTCTTCGTATCTCCCATACGATGTTAATGTTCTATGCGCTGGGTATCTTTGGAAATGTATTTTCTATGTCATTAATGGTGGATATTAAGGGACGTTAGAAAATTAGGTCGATTCTTATTTAAAGGAAATTAAATATAATGAAATATTTTTTATAAATAAGTATTTAAATCTGAAAGAATAAAATAATGAAATTTAATTATTTCGTTTATTTAATAGAATCTGTATAGATACGAAACTCTATTAAGAAAACGTGATAATTATAAATATTTGTCTTATATATCATTTCTTCGTATCTCCCATACGATGTTAATGTTCTATGCGTTGGGTATCTTTGGAAATGTATTTTCTATGTCATTAATGGTGGATATTAAGGGACGTTAGAAAATTAGGTCGATTCTTATTTAAAGGAAATTAAATATAATGAAATATTTTTTTATAAATAAGTATTTAAATCTGAAAGAATAAAATAATGAAATTTAATTATTTCGTTTATTTAATAGAATCTGTATAGATACGAAACTCTATTAAGAAAACGTGATAATTATAAATATTTGTCTTATATATCATTTCTTCGTATCTCCCATACGATGTTAATGTTCTATGCGCTGGGTATCTTTGGAAATGTATTTTCTATGTCATTAATGGTGGATATTAAGGAACGTTAAAAAATTAGGTCGATTCTTATTTAAAGAAAATTAAATATAATGAAATATTTTTTATAAATAAGTATTTAAATCTGAAAGGATAAAATAATGAAACTTAATTATTTCGTTTATTTAATAGAATCTGTATAGATACGAAACTCTATTAAGAAAACGTGATAACTATAAATATTTGTCCTTTATATCATTTCTTCGTATCTTCCATACGATGTTAATGTTCTATGCGCTGGGTATCTTTGGAAATGTATTTTCTATGTCATTAATGGTGAACATTAAGGAACGTTAGAAACTTAGGTCGATTCTTATTTAAAGGATATTAAATATAATGAAATGTTTTTTATAAAAAAATATTTAAATCTGAAAGGATAAAATAATAAAATTTAATTATTTTGTTTATTTAAAGAATCTGTATAAATACGAATCTGTATAAATACTATTAAGAAAAGGTGGTAACTATAAATATTTGTCCTATATATCATTTCTTCGTATCTCCCATACGATGTTAATGTTCTATGCGCTGGGTATCTTTGGAAATGTATTTTCTATGTCATTAATGATGGATATTAAGGAAAAAAATTAGGTCGTTGGAAAATTAGGTCGATTCTTATTTAAAGGAAATTAAATATAATGAAATGTTTTTTTATAAAAAAATATTTATATCTGAAAGGATAAAATAATGAAACTTAATTTTATTTCGTTTATTTAATAGAATCTGTATAGATACGAAACTCTATTAAGAAAACGTGATAACTATAAATATTTGTCCTATATATCATTTCTTCGTATCTCCCATACGGTGTTAATGTTCTATACGCTGGGTATGTTTGGAGATGTATTTTCTATGTCATTAATGGTGGACATTAAGGAACGTTAGAAAATGAGTTCGATTCTTATTTAAAGGAAATTAAATATAATGAAATGTTTTTTATAAAAAAATATTTATATCTGAAAGGATAAAATAATGAAACTTAATTATTTCGTTTATTTAATAGAATCTGTATAGATACGAAACTCTATTAAGAAAACGTGATAACTATAAATATTTGTCCTTTATATCATTTCTTCGTATCTCGCATATGGTGTTAATGTTCTATGCGCTGGGTATGTTTGGAGATGTACTTTCTATGTCATTAATGGTGGACATTAAGGAACGTTAGAAAATGAGTTCGATTCTTATTTAAAGGAAATTAAATATAATGAAATGTTTTTTATAAAAAAATATTTATATCTGAAAGGATAAAATAATGAAACTTAATTATTTCGTTTATTTAATAGAATCTGTATAGATACGAAACTCTATTAAGAAAACGTGATAACTATAAATATTTGTCCTTTATATCATTTCTTCGTATCTTGCATATGGTGTTAATGTTCTATGCGCTGGGTATGTTTGGAGATGTACTTTCTATGTCATTAATGGTGGACATTAAGGAACGTTAGAAAATGAGGTCGATTCTCATTTAAAGGAAATTAAATATAATATAATGAAATGTTTTTTATAAAAAAATATTTTTAAATCCGAAAGGATAAAATAATGAAATTTAATTATTTTATTTATTTAATAGAATCTGTATAGATACGAAATTCTATTAAGAAAACGTGATAACTATAAATATTTGTCCTATATATTAATGAAGACAATTTTAACCCGGATTATTTGTATCAACCTGCCAAACAAAAGACTGAACAAACTTCAGGAATATTTGTTTTAAATATTTACATTAATCAAATCTAAATGAAAAGTTGAAATAAATTTAATTATCTTTCTTTATTTTTATTATTCTGAGTTGGAAACAAATCAAAATTGTGTGTTTCGCTAAAGTTTCGCTGTAAAACCAAAATATACGATGGATAATATTTAAAAATGTATATATATTTTGCGATATACAATTAATGTTTCTAATAAATCAATGCACGTATACCGACAAGAGAATCCTTAAAAATTTTTATTTGAATACTTCTTGTAAAGATGAGTGAATTCTGTTGAATTCTAATTATATTGTATAATCTCATTTCTCTAAAACATAATTTTATTTTCTATTCTAGATCCTAAATTTAAAGAGCCAATAACCAATGTAACTGCACCGGTGGGAAGAGAGGCCATCCTGTCCTGCGTTGTTCAAGATCTCGCCGGATATAAGGTAATTCGGATTTTTACGTAGATACGTTCGAACGTTCCGCTAATCGATTCTTTCAATCAAATGTCGGATGCTGTTAATGTCTCAATTAAGCCTGTCACAATATCTCTTCATTCAGCAATTTTTCTAAAAATCCTCTCTCTTTTTCAACACAATTTGATAATTAATAATAAATAACATTATCGGGTAAATAATTAAATCCACTATTTACAATAAAAATGCAAATTTTTCCGGTTTTTAATTAGAAATTAATCATGTTTTGATATAATTTAATACGAATTTTATCCGTGAACGTGTAATTAAATGATAATATACTAGTCTCAATAATATTAATTAAATTTTAAAATTGAAATGTTGCAAATATCTGAAAATAAAAAAAGTGACGTGATGTTTTATTAAAGTAATTATTTAATGATTAAAACACCTTATCAGTTGATACATTCTTCTACCTTTAAGTTTCGCTTTGTGACATCATAAAATGTGTTTTTATAGCGTACTTACGAGAATAATTCATGAATAAGTAGTTAGAAACTGGCTGTGCGAAAATTCTGCGCGGCCATTTCGTAACATCGCGCGAATGCTCCTCGTGATAACAAGTATCTAAATGGTGCTAAGTCACTTTAAGTGATGCGACGTTTTGTGTAATTTTAATGAAAAAATATTACCAATACATGTTAACGAGCAGCGGTTGGAAAATCTTTGAGATGATGCAATTATGCTGTGTTATAATAATATCGGAATCTTCTTAAATCTTTTATATACGTATTGTATATCTCGGACATTTCTGTGTTAATATAATATACTATATTAAATCAACCGTTATAGAAATAAAATAATGTAATATTCTCGGTGGCTTTTTATATATAATTAACTTTATACAGCCGTTAGCTTTGTACTATACATTTAATATTAATTCACGTGCGATGTTATAAAATTAAAATTATTCATAAAAATATTCTTTAACAGGAGAAAATTTAAACCGTTGAATGATGATCGGGGATGGGGGTCGAATTATTTAACCCATTGACCTCGTTAATGAACTGAAACGAAAAAATTAAGTGAATTTATATCTTTTTCCGCAATTCTCCTTATACACTGCAGTAATTCAGACGGTCTGAAGAATCCTCTTGCGAAGCAATTAGTTAATTAATTAATAAAATTACGCAAAGAGATATAAAAACGAATACTTATATAAGGTATAAGTTTTAGAGCGATCTCATTCAGTCTTTATTCGCAATTCAGCTGCAGTCGGTTAGAGTAGGTTTAGCGGAAATATTAGGTGAGTAATGGCTTTCGCGAAGTACTAATTAAGGAATGAAAACCACGTGAGAAAAATAGCAGAAAAGTTTGATAAAATTCTTCTTCCTAGAATTGGTTATTCATCAACTTCGATTAAAATATTGAATGGAATCAAATAAATAATCATGAATAGTGACGATATTGATGGTATATTTCGGAATAAATTCTAATGCGAAATTCATGTATTAAAATATTCCAATATCAAACATTTTGTTCCGTATACGGTAGATTAAATAAAACGTACTGGCCTCTATATAAAAATCTATTTGTTCAATAAATAATAGCGGAATAAATTTAACCACATAAATTTAATAACCATATGCTCAATGTGTACGTATTTCGCCAACTTTTCGCGAATTTGCAAAAACTGTCATGCAGAGTTCGCACATAAACTCTCGTTAGGAAAAAAAGTTACATTTTTATTCGTCTCCTAGTTGGTGTGCAAAGTTAATATATAAATAAGCTTTGTCCCAGGGATTCTTCTGAACTCTTATACTTGTTTGATATTCAAGACATTAGAAAAGTGCGAGCGAGAAAGTTGCAAAGAAAGAGAATATTTTATTGCATCGTAAATAAAAAGACACTTTAAATAATGAAGCGTTAGTTTTGAACTGCAATAAAAGTGCTGTTTTATTTGCATTAAATACCATTTGTTACAAACTGCGCAGTGAATTATAATTGCTAAACAATTTTTTATGAAGGGACGCTTTTAGCAAATTCTTGCAAAAAATGATCGCTGTTAAATCGCTGTTTTTATTTTTTTTTATTTTCTGTTATTGTGTATTTTTATTATATAAGCATAAAACGTGTATATATAAACAGCATCGTTTGAAAATATTCTCATCTTTCTGACCCCAATTAGAATTTATATATAATTGCTCCATGCATAATGCTATCCGGATTGCAATGATTGGATATATCTATTCACCGTTCACACTGTGGCTTCCGTTTGAATTACATTCCGTCAATCGAGAATTAATTGAGGGCTGCTTAATTAATTTTGAGAGCGATAGGTTCTAGTTATATTTGGCTTCTAATTGTCGAATGTTAAACAGTTCGATATAACATAACATCGTTTTTGTTTAATATACTAATATCGCGCTTTAAAAAAAAGCTTCATGAAACACAATTTTTTATATACAGGGTGTCCCAAAAGTCCCGGACCAATCGAATATTTCATAAACTGTGCACTTTAGAAAGAAATGTTTCAGACAAAAGTTATATGGCTTGGAGGGGGCTATAAGATGGTGTCATTAGTTTGATCTTAAAGAGTCACCTGAAGATCACGTGAAAATCACTTCCAACTTTTTAAATAGGATACCCTATATGCTTTTGCATATTCTTGTAACTCATCTCGAGAGCTTTCCAAAACACTATAATTAAGTTAGCTTTCATTAAGTACTTTTCGAGTTATGAGGCTTAAAATCATTTCTTAATTTTATATAAACCGTAAAATATCTTGTAAAATATTAATTTTTTGATTATCTTATCTTAATACTTTTATGTATAAAATAATGAGAGGAATCAATTGATGTAAAGAAAACACATAATTGTTTCGGGAAAAAAATGTAATTGTTAATTGCAAATTACATTTTTTTTTCGAAACAATTATATATTTTTCTTTACATCAATTGATTCCTCTCATTATTTTGTACATAAAGATATTAAGATAAGATAATCAAAAATGAATATTTTATTAGATATTTTATGATTTATGTAAAATTGAAAAATTACTTCAAGCATCATAACTCAAAAAGTACCTAATGAAAAAATACTTTATTATAGTGTTTTGGGAAGCTCTTAAGGCAAACTACAAGAATATGTGAAAGTATATAGGGTGTTCCATATAAAAAGTTTGAGGTGACTTTCACGTGACCTTCAGGTGACTTTTCGAAGTCAAACTAATAACACCACCTTATGACCCCCTTCAAGCCATTCAACTTTTGTCTGAAACATTTCTTTCTAAAGTGCATAATTTATGAAATATTCGACTGGTCCGGATCCACCCTGTATATTCCAAATATCTTTAAATAAATAATATATTAAAATTCAGCTCTTTTTTACGGAATAGTAATCTGATAATTACAGATTGTTGTAAATTCGCAAAAATAGCAGCATCTGTACGAGGGCGAAAAGAGATTTATACGCGGTGTAGGGAATCGGGAAGGATCGACAAAAGGGGAAAGGTATTGAAAACTATTCATCCCGTGTGCCGGCTCGCTCGACATGAAATTCAAATCGATGCATTTATAGAGACCATGCGGACCCGTCCGCGGTCGACATTGCTTACGTGGAGACGACGGCGTTGAATAAAAGAGGGTGGGGGAGGATCAATGGGGTAGGAGTAGGGTGGAATAATCGTGCCGTTTATAAGCCGGCGGTGCGTCGCTCGGTGTTCCGGCTATGCATTAAGATGACGGATAACAGACACAGCCATACCGGAAGGCTTGAATCGTCACGATACGGAGATAACGACGCCTCTTTAGGCTCTCATCGCGCCGGTTTACATGTAATACTCGCCACAGACATTAACCCTTTTACTTTTCACGTGACCCGCAATATCCGCACGTGCGTCGAGCTCCCTCCCTGTCGTCAAACACGTTTGCAACTTACTGTTGTCTGTAAATGTACAAATATTTTACGTTTTGAAATAAATAGACGCTGAAAGCATCAGGATGTTAACGAGCTAATTAAAGTGCTGTGTTCAATCCTCCTAAAGAAATAAAATTAGTTTAGAATTTAGATTGTGGGAATTAGATTATTTATTTAATTTAAAATCTATTTTACTTAATTAAAAAATAAAAAAAGAGATGTATATATTAACGAACTAATTAAAGTGCTGTGTTCAATCCTCCTAAAGAAATAAAATCAGTTGAGAATTTAGATTGTGGGAATTAGATTATTTATTTAATTTAAAATCTCTTTTTTTATTTTTTAATTAAATAAAATAGACTTTAAATTAAATATATAAGCCAATTTAATTGTCCAAATATTTTAGATTAAATCCAATGAAATTTCATTGTGTTGCTTTTGAAAGAATACATCATTTTTCTCAGAAGAACATCGGAGATATTAAATTCCGCACGTCATAATTATGATAAGACTTTTTAGCTTGAGAATATAATAGATAAATTAACCGGGGCTGATCCTTTTCTCCTCAAGATTATCATTTCCACCGAGAGCTCTATTTAAATTTTAATTACAAAGTTTAGTTTTGCACATTCCAATAACTATAACTCGTTAACTAATATCTGATTATACTCGAAGCAGCGTAATCGATTATTGTTTGTATCTCATTATCTATTTTTCTCTTTCAATCATTATCCATAATTTAGCTCTAATCACGCGTTAAAGCACATAGAAAACTAATCGGAAAGGCTAATAAAGTTTCACGCTATTCTCAGCAATAGTTAATTTTATTTAAATAATTAGATCAATTAATTAATTACGTCGCGTGACTAAGTAGGACAACGTAACTTGGTTCATTAATAACAGCAGTACGTTAATTATCAGCAAATTTAATGACGCATAATACATATCTATCAATCTACACTGAAAGAAAAGTGTTTGGTATTTACAACTATAATTGCATAGTTTAAATAATTATAGTTGCAATTATCATTTTTTTATAGTTATTGGTAATATAATGTTAATAAAAATAACTTTATACGAATAGTTCTGCCAATCAGGATAAAAATTTTACTATAAATTATGATAATGTGAAATATTAAATCATTATTAAATCAATATTTAATCATTTTTTATAATCTATACAATCACAATTATGATAAATGTAACCATATTCTTGGCATTTGTTTCACTATTTATTATTTTCCAATCTGTTTACTATATAAAAGATAAACTATATAACTATAAAAGGTAAAAAAAAAATCATATATATAAACATTTCTGTGAATAGTTTATTTAACTATATTTTTAACTGAAAATTTTTACTATAAATATCATTGAAATTAAAAAGAGATGTGTGACACATGTTTCATTGTTTACCTAACCATAAATGACTAACTTGTATTCAATTTTTCATAAAATGTGTATAAAGGACTGATACTAAGACGAAGAGTAAAGTATATTTTTTTCTCTTATAAATAGTAATGCCAGAATAGAGGACGTTGCTTAGATGTACATCAAAGAGCCACGTACATGTGTTGCGCAGAGCGCTCTTCCTAGCATTATTGTTTATCAGTTTAATTATATTATATAATTAAATTCTTCTTAATAAAATATAGTACTGGAAACTTTTTCCATAATTGACTGTACCTTATAAACTATAAAGTTATAAGAACCACATACATTGTTAACTTAATTATATATAAAAAATATAATATTTTACTATTAATATAAGTACAATTTATTACTATAGTATATGGTTCCTTTTACTTTCATTTTAGTTGTTAGTATCATATTTACAGTATCACTTATCATGTAAAACTGACAGTTATGTGTGTACCAACCATACATATAGTTGCATGAAAATATATTAATTTCACAATAACAATAATATATTATTGGATTTACTATAAATCACACTGTTAAAATAACTATATAAATGTAATTGTCGCCAAAAATAACTATGTTTTATATTTAAATTATAAGAACTGCAACCATATTTTTCTCTCAGTGTATCTTTCGCGAACACTTGAAATAATACAAAATAAAGAGATAGCATAAATATATATAATACAATTGACAACAAGATATATAATATGCTCATTTCGCTTGTTCAGCATCTTATTCCTTAACGATGGATAATGGCTCTTCATTACGTTAATGTTCGGCAATCGATATCGCTATCTCCGACGCGATTCGATTCTCCGATAAGTCAGTGGTCTAATTGGCACTCAGATTCGAGATCGTTGTATTTCTTCAGCGAGTTTTCGCCGACTCATTTTCACCGACAATTTATATTCCGACGACAGGGGAAGCGAATTTACACGTCGTTGAGAGAAGTTGCATCTGGCAGTCGCGGATCAATCCGAATTCGCAAACACGACGTCGTCTCCGCGTTCCGCTTCGTCTGCCTGCAGGCCGCCCCGACTCATCGGCTTTCGGGCCATAGGGCTGGATTAATCATGGTCCTCTGTAAGCACTGATGCATCCGCTAATCCGGGACTCTCTCACTCGATTCAACCATTTCTCTGGAACGATCTACCGTGCCATTATATAATAGTGACTGGATTCGCCGGATTAAATCCACAAACTATTAACTCTGTAACTGCTCAAATGTACCGATGTACTTGGCTGCATCTCGATCCTATTTGTTTGAGCTGTCCAGTTGCGCAATCGGGAAAAAACAGCTGCAAAACGAAGGCACTTACTCCCCCGTTTGTTTTTCCTGCGAAAATATATATGTTTACTGTTTACGCGCCGCGAATAATTTTCTGCCGTGTTAAAAAACTACGCTTTCAAAATATTTGTATCTTATTCCGCGGTTAACGTTTATTTTCATTATTTCTCATGTAGTGGGCAATAATTTAAGAAAAATACTGGAATGTAATGTCGGTTGTAAAAATTGCATTGATTTATAAGGTATCCCAGCTACGTTTGTTGAAATGAATAATTGATGAAGTTTTATAAAACGAATCCCTTCAGGGATTCTTTTTTTGTTTTCAACTGTGACAAGGCACAAGCACGTAACTCTTGGCAACCTTATAAACGTATAATCGATTGCACTAATTGGAAAGCAAAACGCGATTAAGGATGTATTGGGGATTTATTACAATAAATGAGATCGCCGTGAATTTTTAATTTAACATTCTAAATCGTCATGAATTGTTTCAAATTTTTTTACTTGCTCCTTTAAAAGTTATTAATTTTCGAATTTTGCGATTTTAATATAGGATCTTATATAAACGTTCAAGAGACAGGTAATAAATTATTCACAAACTATAAAAAAATAATGATTAAAATTTCATTTTATAATATTATATTCTTCATACATGTAAAAATGTTCCTACAAAGTTTCAAAACGATTTACTTGCTCATTTTGAAATTATTATTAAAAAATAACTGTGATTATCGGTTTGACGCAATATTGATGATAAAACGCGGCAACATTTTCTTGGAAATTAAGACCAATTTATATTAAAGAATACTTTAAAGTATGATTTCGTGATTTTTAAAAAATTTTTGATCAATTAGAATTCGTATTCTGTCCAACTTTTAATTTTCTGATACTTTGGATTAACTTTTGAGACAGACGATCCAACCAATACATCCTTAAGAATATATTGGAGATATATTACAATTAATGATATCGCCGTGAATTTTTAATTTAATATTCTTAATAACATTCTAAATTGTCATGAATTATTTCAAATTTTTTTACTTGCTCCTTTAAAAGTTATTAATTTTTGAATTTTGCGATTTTAATATAGGATCTTATATAAACGTTCAAGAGACAGGTAATAAATTATTCACAAACTATTAAAAAACAATGATAAAAATTTCATTTTGTAATATTATATTCTTCATACATGTAAAAATGTTCCTACAAAGTTTCAAAACGATTTACTTGCTCATTTTGAAATTATTATTAAAAAATAACTGTGATTATCGGTTTGACGCAATATTGATGATAAAACGCGGCAACATTTTCTTGGAAATTAAGACCAATTTATATTAAAGAATACTTTAAAGTATGATTTCGTGATTTTTAAAAAATTTTTGATCAATTAGAATTCGTATTCTGTCCAACTTTAATTTTCTGATACTTTGGATTAACTTTTGAGACAGACGATCCAACCAATACATCCTTAAGAATATATTGGAGATATATTACAATTAATGATATCGCCGTGAATTTTTAATTTAATATTCTTAATAACATTCTAAATTGTCATGAATTATTTCAAATTTTTTTACTTGCTCCTTTAAAAGTTATTAATTTTTGAATTTTGCGATTTTAACATAGGATCTTATATAAACGTTCAAGAGACAGGTAATAAATTATTCACAAACTATAAAAGAACAATGATAAAAATTTCATTTTGTAATATTATATTCTTCATACATGTGAAAATGTTCCCACAAAGTTTCATAACGATTTCCTTGCTCGTTTTGAAATTATTATTAAAAAATAACTGCGATTATCGGTTTGACGCAATATTGATGATAAAACGTGGCAACATTTTTTTTGGAAATTAAGACCTATTTATATTAAAGAATACTTTGAAGTATGATTTCGTGATTTTTAAAAAATTTTTCATCAATTAGAATTCCTGCCCAACTTTAATTTTCTGATACTTTAGATTAACTTTTGAGACAGACGGTCCGTCCAATACATCCTTAATGGAGGGAAATGTAATTTTTCATTTCGTCTTGATACACTAATGTTATTGATATCATAGTTCAATGAATTTTACAGAATTATCGAAATTTTTCACCTTATGAGTATAAAAGAGTAACTTTGAGTAGGAGTAGAAAAGAATAACATTTTGTTTTGTTGACATTTAAGGCAAAGTGGATATACAAGTATGAACATAAATTGTGTACAAAAGCTTGGAGAAGAGAGATGAGTGGCACGTATATTATTTACAGCCATTTCATTGATGAAGTCAAGAAATTTTGCGATTGCACCAGTATTAGACCGATATTCATGAAGTAAATATGCATTTAGATAGAGAATTAACGTAGCAGTTAGCTTTGCTTTTAGTCTCTACGGCATATCGTATAATGAGTGTAAAAGGGCACAAAGAAAATGATGTCGTCGGAATTTAGAACATCCTTTGAAGATTCATATAAGATTCGTGTTCTCGTGAAATATTTTATCACAACTATTTTCATGACAATGACGGAGGAATGTTTGTTGATTATTTCACTGTTTGACTGGGTATTGTAATTTAACAAGGAGGAGAGAGAGAGAGAGAAGCTAAGCAAAAAGCATGTAAATCTTCTATCGCAGCCCTTATGAAATCGATATGCATTTGGGACACAAATTACTGAAACAATCAAGCTTCAATGACCATCCTTTTGCGGTGCATAACCAGAACACACTCATACGGAGAGCTAAACTAATTGATTAATTAAAGAATCAAACCGATAGATGAGAGCTATCGTGGAAATGAGGACGATGCGGTATCAATGATGGAAATTAAAAAGTGAACCATTCCATTAAAAAGTGATTCCATTCATCGCGTTCGGCTTATAATTTCATTTAACTTTGATCCTTCGTGCATGTCACATTAGAAATGAATATTAAAGTCAAGTACAATAATAGTTATTTGAATTAGATTAATCAATTAGTAGAATTAACTAATTAATTAAGTTTGAATGTCGTTGTAATAAATACAATTTATTGTGAATTAGCAAATATAAAATGATGACAACGTTCATTTCGCGCTCTAACAAATATGAAATATAGAGATGTGTGCATGTGTGTGTGTGTGTGTGTTTATTTGTGTGCAATCATTATATTCTTTATTCTTAATCGTCTTAAAAAATAAAAATAAATTTTCATCTAAAAATTTCAAAATATTTCTATATATCTGTTATATATGTCGATTAATTAAGCTCTTTTAACAAACGTAAACACATGTCTAATCTATGCTAGTTAATAGTACGTTGCTACAGGCGGCACGATTTGCTGCATAATTGCTACAGAAATTTGGAACACGAGAGAATCCAATGTTGCTTGCTCTGTTCCTGTGTTATTGTCGGTCTTCTTTCAAATACCCGCGGGACAAATATCCATTTAGATCGTGCATTATAGTGAGGCGATTAGATTTAATTCTCGACCTTTCGCGTATTAATCGGGAACGTTTCCTAAAAGTCGATTCCATATGACGTTTTACCTTACGGGGAATATTAATCCACGATATATATAGTTTCATTTAAATAATTACGAATGATATTTTAATTATATTCGTGACATTTACATTCATTCACTCACTGAGATAAAAATATGGTTGCAGTTATCATAATTTAACTATAAAACGTAGCTATTTTTAGCGGCGACTACATTTATATAGTTATTTTAACAGTGAGATTTATAGTAGATCCAATAATATATTATTGTGAAATTAATATATTTTCATGCAACTATATGTGTGGATGGTACACACAAAACTGTCATTTTTACATGATAAGTGATACTGTAAATATGATGCTAACAACTAAAATGAAAGTAAAAGGAATATACTATAATAATAAATTGTACTTATATTAATAGTAAAATATGATATTTTTTTATATATAATTAAGTTAACAATGTATGTGGTTCTTATAACTTTATAGTTTATAAGGTACATTCAATTATGAAAAATATTTCCAGTACTATATTTTATTAAGAAGAATGTAATTATATAATATAATTAAACTGATAAACAATAATGTTAGGAAGAGCGCTCTGCGCAACACATGTACGTGGCTCTCTGATGTACATGTAAGCAACATCCTCTATTCTAGCATTACTACTCATAAGAGGAAAAAAATATACTGTAGACTTCGTCTTAGTACCAGTTCTTTATATACATTTCATGAAAAATTAAATACAAGTTAGTCATATATGGTTAGGTAAACAAAGAAACATGTGTCACACATCTCTTTTTAATTTCAATGATATTTATAGTATAAATTTGCAGTTAAAAATATAATTAAATGAGCTATTAATATAATCACAGAAATATTTATATATATGATTACTTTTTTTATCTTTTATAGTTATATAATTTATCTTTTATATAGTAAACAAATTGGAAAATAATAAATAGTGAAATGAATGTCAAGAATATAATTACATTTATCATAATTGTGATTGTGTAGATTATAAAAAATGATTAAATATTGATTTAATAATGATTTAATATTTCACATTATCATAATTTATAGTAAAATTTTTACCCTGTTTGGCAGAACTATTCGTATAAAGTTATTTTTACCAACATTATATTACCAATAACTATAAAAAAAATGATAATTGCAACTATAATTATTTAATCATGCAATTATAGTTGTAAATATCACTTTTCTCTCAGTGCTCGCACCATCAAGTGTTCCAAGATAAAAATACAAAAATTATAATTGCAATGTTAATTAAAGCTTGCAAAAATATCTTTCTTTTACCTATTAAAAGAAAGAGATAAAGAGAAAGAGAAAGAGAGAGAGAGAGAGAGAAATTATTTTTAACTTAAATCAAAAATATACGAGACTCTTAACGCGAAAGAAAAGGAATATTGCTGCCGGGAATGCATGCATTTAGATCCCATAATAGCTACGCGATTAAATTTGATCTTTATCTCTTTGTGTATAACCGTAACGAAGAGACATAAAAGGAGTTTTGATTGAACAGCCTTGGAGCATATAGCGTGTATAGCGACGAGGAGATTGCCGGAATCACACACGTATGACATTTCCTACTGACATTTTGCGGGTAGTCCCTCGGGGCTGTATCTAATGCTGCAACAGCAGTCGACTACTTTGAGGACCTTAATTACCTTAATATCCCCATCATTATCATCCCTAGGGTTATATCGTATCTTGCGTGTTGCAACCCCTCGCACCAATTGCACATCAGATATATTTCGACGGCCGTTGGCTCGTTCTTTCGACCAGCAGTGCAACTATCGGTTTCCATGAGCATTATCATTTTAGTCTTCTTCCGAGTTTTCGTGCAAGTTTGGACGTCTGCATTTTTAAAGTGACGTAACATACCAAGCCTGAAAGTCAGTTTATATAAGTTCAGCGGTTCTCGTGTCGTTGAAAATTCAATATGTCAGTTTATAGCAATATATAGTTCTTCAAAATTGCACGCGCACTGTCATCCGGTAATATGTTCTTAATGAGTAATGGATCATGGATGGATGGAGTCGTATTCTTAAGGGAGGAATCTACCTTAGAAGCCCGAAAAAAGGATTTTTAAGAAATTTTTTTCTAAAGGAAAAATAAGAGTTATGTTTTTGAAACTTTTAGTATATTTTATACAATATTTGAACATTATGTACAAATTTTTTCAATAAATAAAGTTAAGTTTTCGTTAAATAATTTAATGTTAATTTTCGTGCTTCGTCATCGGAGTTTGCGCCACAGCAAAAAAATCAAGTATATTTTTAATTTTTATACAATTTTCTCCTAAATGAACCAAAAAAGAATTTAAATAAATAATTAAATTTCTGTGTAATTTTTATATTTATTTAAATTTCTTTCGGTTCATTTAGGATAAAATTAAAATTTAAAAATATACTTGGTTTTTTTGTTAAAAATATACTTGGTTTTTTTGTTTTAAAATTGCACTGTCATCCGGTAATACGTTCTTAATGAGTAATGGATATATCATGTATTCTTAAGGGGGGAACCTACTTTAGAAGCCCGAAAAAAGGATGATTTTTAAGAAATTTTTTTCTAAAGGAAAAATAAGAGTTACGTTTTTGAAACTTTTAGTACATTTTATACAATATTTGAACATTATATACAAATTTTTTCAATAAATAAAAGTTAAGTTTTCGTTAAATAATTTAATGTTAATTTTCGTGCTTCGTCATCGGAGTTTGCGCCACTGTGTACAGCAAAAAAATCAAGTATATTTTTAATTTTTATACAATTTTATCCTAAATGAACCAAAAAAGAATTTAAATAAATAATTAAATTTCTGTGTAATTTTTATATTTATTTAAATTTCTTTTGGTTCATTTAGGATAAAATTAAAAATTAAAAATATACTTGGTTTTTTTGTTAAAAATATACTCGGTTTTTTTTTTAAAATTGCACTGTCATCCGGTAATACGTTCTTAATGAGTAATGGATATATCATGTATTCTTAAGGGGGGAACCTACTTTAGAAGCCCGAAAAAGGATGATTTTTAAGAAATTTTTTTCTAAAGGAAAAATAAGAGTTACGTTTTTGAAACTTTTAGTACATTTTATACAATATTTGAACATTATATACAAATTTTTTCAATAAATAAAGTTAAGTTTTCGTTAAATAATTTAATGTTAATTTTCGTGCTTCGTCATCGGAGTTTGCGCCACAGCAAAAAAATCAAGTATATTTTTAATTTTTATACAATTTTCTCCTAAATGAACCAAAAAAGAATTTAAATAAATAATTAAATTTCTGTGTAATTTTTATATTTATTTAAATTTCTTTTAATTCATTTAGGATAAAATTGTATAAAAATTGAAAATATATTTTTTATAAATATATAGTTTTTTGTTTTAGACAAGAATTGAAGACGCTATGCTATACACAATGGCGCAAACTCCGATGACGAAACACGAAAATTAACATTAAATTATTTAACGAAAACTTAACTTTTTTTAATTTCCTCTTATTTTCCTCTTATTTTCTTTTAGAAAAAAATTTCTTAAAAATCCTTTTTTCGGGCTTCTAAAGTAGAGTTTCCCGCCTTAATCTGACGAGTCCATCTATGGATTACGTGACAATTCGACGCGTTTTATTCGATCCTAACGAGATTACTGTCGAGATCGAAACGAGTCCGTATTGCGTCTGCATCAGACGGAGACTTTATACGGTAAAAATAAGTTAAAGAGACTTACGGAAGGAGTACTTTAGCAAGGTGGAGTCACGATGCGTGGTCTCGCTAACTTTATTTCGATGCAATCGTGGAAGGAGAGAGGCGGAATATCTGCTAACAGATGATGAAAAGAAATCCCGATCCCCCGAAGTGCATCATCATAGAATGCACCCCCATCGTTCGATTATCCGCGTTTGCTAGATAAGATCCGACAAAAAAAAATGTCATAACGACGAATGGGAAAGTGGCGTATTGGAATTCAATTCCGCGCGAAATTACATCAGCCTAGGATAGTTGCAGCGCTTGTTTGAGCTTAGTTAATATTCCGCTTGCGAGCTAAGAAGCCCGAATTCCGAAATTGCTCCTGCATCATTTCGTTTGACTTGCACTACGAGATTCGTATATATTTATGTATCTCTTGCGAGATTTTGCGCGAAAATGAGAATTCACGACGTTTATCGTCGTTGAACGAAGAAGATTTCGTAGCTTCAAGCTTTTATTTGATCCACTCCCTTCCCTCCCCCCCCCCCCCTCTCCTTTTATATCTAATCTGAACATTGTTCTTAAGTTTGCTTTTCCTCATACCACCGCGAAACGGAAAGATTGGGAAAAATTAAACCTATTAATATTTGAATATTCAAAGATTAAAAAATTTTTACCTCCTTTAGCGTATAAAAAATTAATTGAAAGGAACTTGGGGAGGAGAGAAGTTTTCCGAGTTTTCAATATTCTATCATAGTCAGTAGTAACGTTTACGAAAAAAATTTACTGATTTATCATGTATTCGCACGCGGGTCTCTTGCACGTGGCTCGCGAATCTCGGAATATTAGTCATAAAAAATAGAGAATACTAAGGTTGCACCAAGATTAGTCTTGATCTATTGTCTTGTCTTGTCTTGAATTTCAAGACAAGATTTTTAATTAGTTGTCAAGATTAAGACTATCAAGATTATTAGTCTTATTTAGTCTTGTTTAGTCTCTGTTTAGTCTCTCTCCTTGTTTGTGAGCGGTAGGCTGACTTGATGATCTTGACAAGTGATTTCTCTTTTCTCATTACTTATTGATTAACTAAGATTTTGTACGTATATATTAATTTTTTTTTTTCGTTTTTTCTCCTTTTTTATTCACTTCTTATTGTTTTTATGATATTGTAAATTTTTGTAGTTCACTTGAAAAGGACCAAAACCAATGGTCGAAACGTAGTGATTCTTTATCAATCAATAAATTGCCAGTGTGGTCGATTTAAATCACGTTATTTTATTATTAGTCTTGTCAAGATTATTGGTTCTCAAAGAAACTAAACTATTTATATTTGTAAATGAAAAAAATCACTATATACGAATTTTAAAAAATTTTATTCAATAAAAACATTTATATTGATAAATTTAAAAACATTTAATATTACTACAATATAACATTTTTATAAATTAAAAATCAAACTCGCAAATTTTAAACATTAAAGAGCATTTCACTCAGGAATTGATGCACATTAGCGCTTTTAAAGATTTACTTTGTAATCTGGTTCAATTTTTTGACATGGTCAGAGTTTCTATTGAGAAAAGTCTTTTTACTGGCACGGACGAGGCAGTTGAACTTAAAATGTCACGAGGCATTTTTGACAATGTGAGATAAATATGAACCTGTTTTTTTCACTCCAAAATATTTATATCTGCACATTCCCTTGGAGCCTGTAAATAGTTATTAATTTCTATTTTCCATGAAACAGTAAATGTTTTTTTAAGTAAATAGATGACATTTATATCGATTATATAGTAATAATTATAATTAAAATATAATACAATAGTAATAATTATTTCAAATTATATCACAAAAATTATGTTAAATATTATTTAAATAATTTTTTAATATTAAATTAAATATAACTAGTATAATTGGCAATAAGAGTCTAATGTGGTTGATGTTACACAGATAATTTATTATAAAATTCAAATAAAGATATTCATTGAATAAACATAAATATAAATGATTCGCGAACGTTTGACCCTATTTTCATCTTCAGCGCAACAAGAAGGCGGATAATACAATCAAGTTATTACAATAATTTTAGTTAAAACAATAGTAAAGGATTAAAAAATATTGTAGTTGATGAGATGTCTCGTTAATGTCAGACCTCATCAACTACAATATTTTTTAATCCTTTACTAGTTTGTTTCAACTAAAATTGTAATAACTTGACTATATTATCCGCCTTTTTGTTGCGCTAAAGACCCAAAAATAGCATCGAAACGTTCACGAATCATTTATATTTATGTTTATTCAATGAATATCTTTATTTGAATTTTATAATAATTTTGTAATATCAACCACACTAGACTCTTATTGCCAATTATACTAGTTATATTTAATTTTATATTCGTTGAGTCTGACATCTTTAACATTTTTAATATTAGATAAAAAATTGTTAAAAAAGTCGAGACAAGACAATACAAGACGAGATTTTTGCTACCAACATTCACTCAAGACCAAGACAAGATTTAAATTTTTGAAAATTTTCAATACCAATACAATATTTTTCCGAATATTGTCTGGGTCTTGTGCAACCGTAGTGAATACGTAACAATGTATGGAAAAAAGTTTGCTCGCGTGTTCCAACTGAACGTTCATAAAGTTCTGCAGTCGCGGCTAATCAAAAATGCCGGCTGACATTGATTTAAGAGATTCGCGGCTTCTACTCAGGCTTCCCTGACGTAGCCTGAATGCCACGAACACGAAGATATACGGAGATTTCAGGATGGACTTCTCGTGTAAAGTCATAAAACTCGTACACGCGTCTTTCGGAAGCGCCGTCGTCGTCGTCGGCCATTCGCACGAACGACACACGTGTACTCTCCGGGAAAATTAATCTTACGAGTCTAGTCTAATCTCGACTCTCTTGTAACACGATGATCCCCGATCCCTGATGACCGTAAGGTTCCGGTCTTGCTCGCGCGAGCAAAGTTGGTTTCGAAATCTCTACTTGCTTCCTCGTTCGAAGCGACCTGTCAAAAAGTTCGAGAGGCCGCCAACGGGACGGCAAGCGGGCCGCCATAGGGAGGAAGCGACCCAAGCCGGAAATTGAGAAGTAGAAATTGAGCCGAATGTTTCCTGAAATACGTCGCGGACGTCGAGAAAGTCGGGAGAGCTGTCGCGCGAAACAAGTTACGCCGGATGCGCTCCCAGTATACGGCCTGGGTGTACAAACATTCCGGGAAGATTCCCCGGGAATGTGATTGTATTGGAAGCCGCATCGGGACGTTATTAGCGCCATTAAAAACGAAATGGATGGTGCGTTCCATACATGGTAAAAGAAAGGAGAAAAAGAGGGAATATTATCGACACACACAGAGAAAAATGTATGCTGCATTCAAGTAAATATTACACAGACCTGCGAAAAAGGAGGTTAACATTTTTTTTTTAAGATGCAATAGTGATTTTTGACGTAATTTTGTGCGCTGAATTTGAATCTGGCCGCCGAATTTGCGTAGCACGTTTCAAGTTTTTGAGATATTTGTAGTTGAATAGCCCAAAAATCGCTATTTTAGCCAATTTCATGAATTTATTGGAAATAAACGAAATTTTTTGAAATATTTCTGTCAGTGGTATTGTATAGTACTCACTTCCATCTTTCGAATCCACTTTCGATTACCGCCACACGATTTTTTTTTCGTTTAGATATACAAGTTATAAAACTGGTCATGCATAGGGATTTAATAAGCCATTCTAAATCAATCGTGCCACCTTTTTATCTCATTACGAATCAAAATTAGGATAAAAATATACAGTTTTAAATACCTTCTGTCACCTAAAATTAAAAATGGCGCATCCAATATGGCGAATAGAATCACAATAAAAAGGTATAAAATTTTAGAAAAATTTATCAAAAAGAGTAACAGCTGTATTAGACATTTTTTTACAATATTTTTTTGGCCAACCGAATCTGACATATGTCAGTCTTTTTAAATTTCAAGATCATGGATCTATCATATGATGTCTATATAATTTTTCTTTAATGTAAATTTTTTTACAACGTCATACTTATAATATATATCTCAGTGAAAAAAATCGTGCGACGGTAATCGAAAGTGGATTTGAAAAGCGAAAGTGAGTATTACACAATGCCATTGACAGAAATATTTCAAAAAATTTAGTTTTCCCCACAATAAATTCATGAAATTGACGAAAATAGCGATTTTTAAGTCATTTAATTACTCAAAAACGTGATGTGTTACGCAAATTTGGCGGCCAGATTCGGATTCAGTGCACAAAATTACGTCGGAAATCACTATTGCATCTAAAAAAAAAACCTCGCAAGTCTGTGTTATTTATTTTAAATAATCATAAGTATGTTGTATATCCGCAAATATATCATAAATTCATCACGAGCATTAAATTTAATTGAATATATTTTAAATTTTAGTAAGTGCAGTATTTTAGAATATTAAATTAAAATAAAAGTTTGGTTTGCTACAGTTGGCGTAAAGTAAGTTTGATTTTTCTTTGATATACAACTTTACAATATTCTTGAAGAGAAAATAAATTCTTCTTTTGAATACATGATAATGAGATTTTCTAACACTTGTGATGAGTATATTTTAAGGCTATTATCAAGAATATATTCCTTGTTGAAGAAAACTACTACTTAAAAGAAGAAAAATAAGCTGAGTAATCGCTTTTCTTGGCAGTAGAATGATATTTTTCTCTATGTATTAATAAGTAATAAAAATATAAGATACTCTAAAAATATCTCGACATACACACATAAAAATTATGGCTAATATTTAAACTACTAGATTTTGATTTGAATATTTTATAAATTTTAAAATACTTTGATACTTTGATTTTTTATTCATATACGCACAGGAAGATTATAAATACTTAAAATTAAATTTATTTAATATCCACGCGTGTGTAAAAGTAAATTAATCCTTTTTTATTATATTGGGAAAAATATCCAGACATTTATGAAAAAACCCTGGGCATTTTGTATAATACTGAACAAATATCATGCGTTTTTGAAAAAATATATCTGTTAAAATAAAATACTATCGTATAAATAAATAAAACTAACTAATAAATTGTCTCTATTTTTTAAATAAAATTTGATATTTTTTATAAGCTTTTGATATTCTTTACAATATCGCAATGTTACAACTTGCATCGTAATAAAAATATTAATTATCAGCATTCTTGAGATTTCAAACATTGCTAAACTATAAAAATCGAGATTTCTTTCACACATGGAAATATACTGATTGCGACATTAAAAGGTACGATAAAAGTACTATTATAAAAAATTGCACTAAATCACACAAATTACACTGGTCAACAAAAAAAATAATTTTAATTTTTTCCTCTTATAACTTTGCAGTTTTGAGCTTATTTAAGTGTGCTGATTTCGAGTACGACAGTTTTGTTTTTTAATATTTTTAGACTAATCTCTTCAGACATGACGTGCAATAATTTTGAGTTTTACTCGACTCAAAATTATTATTTTTTTAACTTTCGATATATCTTTGACTCGGAGACGTTGTTTAATAATCCAGATAGTTTTGTTATATTTATGGCGAATACATCTTTCAAAAATATCGATAATCGATATAATTATAATATCTTACAAATAAAAAAAGTAGAGCTGATACACCTAAACTAGTATTTTTTTCGTAATATCAGCGCCTTAGATATAACCTATGCAGTGTTTGCTGTAGATAATTTCAAAATTATGTAGATAAAGATAAAGATAAAAATCCGTAAATTTATCTTAGATGAGATAAAGATGATTTTGCTTTTACTTAATCTAGATGAAAGATGAGATGATTATTGTGATAATGTAGATAATTATCTAGATATTTTTGTTTATTTTATAAGACTATAAATATTTGTAGAAAATGTGACGCAGATTATAAATGGGATATTAAAATCATAAACACATATTCTTTCTCTTTTCCTAAAGAATATTTAAATAATAACAAAAGGTAATATAAATGATATAATGAATATTTATTTATTAATTTATATTTATAATATATTTATAATATATTACTAATATAATAATCAATGTGTAACAATACATATATCATTTTTATAAAATATACATTAATGCATTACACAAATTTAAATAAAACAAGTACAAGTAAGTAAATTTAAATAAATGAACAGAATAAAAAAGACTCGACGGCGTTCTTTTCTCATTTTAAGTTATTAAGTTATTAAGTTATTAAGTTATTAAGTTTTAAAGTTCCTCAAAAATTTTAGATATTTTAGAGAGATTTTTAAAAGCTTGCCTGGAAAACTTTTTTGCATAATGAAAACGTCATCTTAGACAATTTTTAGATAAGATGACATATATTTTTCATCTAAGATAAAGATAAAGATACTTTGTATTTCTTAATCTAGTTAAAGATAAAGATGATCCATTTCTTTACCTAGATAATTATCTAGATAATTTTATCTAAATACCAGCAAACACCTGAACCTATGATACACGTTAAATGTCAGGAAAAAATTTGACCAGTATATTATCATTGTAAAATTTTTCAAGGATGCTTTGAGATTTGAAGGAGCACGCGCATTATTCAAGATTCATAGCGAATACTAGCGTTTCATCGCCTATCCGGAAAAGTCGCGAAACCCGCGCGGAAAAAACGCGCAGGGGGATTGTGACACATAGTCTCTGCGACGCGGGCCGGGTTCTCCGAGTCTCCGTAAATTACAGAAACTCGTGCGAGATGAGCGCGGCCGTAAATACTTGGTTATCATAGTTGGCGGAAGCACGACGGGGGCATTATACCTGCATTCACGTTCATCGTGGTCAGAGATGGCGGCACCGCGCTCTGGACAGGCCGCTCAACGTTTCCATTCATCGGTGTGGATATCAAATGCAATAGTTCATAGCGATGCTTCCGACTAGGTGGTCGACCAGTCCTCGACCTCTACCTCTCCTAATCCAACCACCCAGCGTTTCACACCGGTCCCTGGCAGATTTACAGGCGCCTGGCTTGATATCTGCATCCGAGAGTCGCCCGTGTTAGACGCACATGTTCCGGTCCTTCTCCCTCTCTCGCTTTCTCTCTCCTCCTTCGTTTCTCTTTCTCCCTCTTCTCTGAACTTTCCGTCATACCGGTGACTTTGCAGCAGTGTCATTTGAGATAATTGAGCGAATAAGGATCGACGTAGGATTAAAGTCGAGAATTGAGAGACAGCTCGCTAATGAAGCTTCTTCAACCTTTCACTCTCTTTCGAATACTATTACTGTGTACTATTTTTCGAATAACGCGATATCAAAGGGAGCTGTGTATTATTTTCATCTTTTTCCTTTATCTATTTAAACGTTTGGCTTTAGATTATTATACAGGTCTGCGAAAAAGGGGGTGCATTTTTTTTAAGATGCAATAGTGATTTTTGACGTAATTTTGTGCGCTGAATCCGAATCTGGCCGCCGAATTTGCGTAGCACGTTAGGTTTTTGAGTTATTTGTAGTTGAATAGCCCAAAAATCGCTATTTTGGCCAATTTCATGAATTTATTGTGAGTAAACGAAATTTTTTGAAATATTTCTGTCAATGGCATCGTATAGTACTCACCTTCATCTTTCGAATCTACTTTTGAATACCGTCGTATGATTTTTTTTCGCTCAGATATACAAGTTATAAGACTGGTCATGCATAGAAATTTAATAAGCCATTCTAAATCAACTGTGCCACCTCTTTATCTCACTTCGAATCAAAATTAGGGTAAAAATATACATTTTTAAATACTTTCTGTCATCTTTTGAAATTAAAAATGGCACATCCAATATGGCGAATAGAAGCACAATAAAAAGACTTAATAAAATTGATCAAAAAGTGTAACAACTGTATTAGATATTTTTTACAATAATTTTTTGGCCAACCGAACCTGACATATGTCAGTTTTTTCAAATTTCAAGAGCATGGATCTACCATATGATGTCTATATAATTTTTCTTTAATGTCTATATAATTTTTCTTTAATGTAAATTTTCTTACAACGTCATACTTATAATATATATCTCAGCGAAAAAAATCGTGCGGCAGTAATCGAAAGTGGATTTGAAAGGCGAAAGTGAGTATTATACGATGCCATTGACAGAAATATTTCAAAAAAATTTAGTTTTCCCCACAATAAATTCATGAAATTGGCGAAAATAGCGATTTTTAAGCCATTTAATTACTCAAAAACGTGACATGCTACGCAAATTTGGCGGCCAGATTCGGATTCAGTGCACAAAATTACGTCGGAAATCACTATTACATCTTAAAAAAAAAAAAAACTCGCAGGCCTGTGTTATTACCGTCGTATGATTTTTTTTCGCTCAGTTATAAGACTGGTCATGCATAGGGATCCAATAAGCCATTCTAAATCAACCGTGCCACCTCTCTATCTCACTACAAATCAAAATTAGAGTAAAAATATACATTTTTAAATACCTTCTGTCACCTTTTGAAATTAAAAATGGCGCATCCAATGACGAATAGACTCACAATAAAAAGGAATAAAATTTAGAAAAATTTATCAAAATGTGTAACAATTGTATTAGACATTTTTTTACAATATTTTTTTGGCCAATCAAACCTGACATATGTCAGTCTTTTCAAATTTCAAGATTATGGATCTACCATATTGATGTCTATATAATTTTCTTTAACGTAAATTTTCTTCCAACGTCATACTTATATATTTCAGCGAAAAAAGAATCGTGCGGCGGTAATCGAAAGTGGATTTGAAAGGCGAAAGTGAGTATTATACAATGCCAGTGGCAGAAATATTTCAAAAAATTTGATTTTCCCCACAATAAATTCATGAAATTGGCCAAAATAGCGATTTTTAAACCATTCAATTACAAATAACTCAAAAACGTGACGTGCTACGCAAATTCGGCGGCCAGATTCGGATTCAGCGCACAAAATTACATCGGAAATCACTATTAACATCTTAAAAAAAAAAAAAAACCTCGCAGGCCTGTGTTATTTCTAAGACCGAGGAAAGTTTAGAAAGTAATAAAGGGTCTACAGTGATCTGAATCAAGACTCTTTTCTTCCTTGTTTTACTGAATGAAAAACTAAGTTTTATTCGCGAGTAAATTTTTAATGCACGCCATTGCAAAAACTTTAATATTAAAGAAACACACGATTTCTATTCGAAGGAAGCAATTTCTGCCTTTCCTTTTACACTTTCCGAGTGATGAAATATCGCTTCCCTTTCAGCTGACATCTTACCATCGGCCGCGTATATCAGCCATATGTGAGGTGATAAATAAAATAGTACACTCTCTATAGTGTACGCGCTCTGTAAAAGGTTAATATTTGAACGCTACGGTAGTACGAAGCCGGTGTAACATTTATTCACGCTTGAGGGAGGGAAAAGCGTTGTTAAAGTTGCGATCGCACGAGCGAACCCGTCAATGAGCGAATCCGCGATCCGTCGACAAGCCGGGGGATTTCATCAGCTGCTCTATAAATTGGAGCGTTAAGAAAAATCTGATTTTTTTTTCCCAGGATCCGCGAAAAAAAAAACCTGGGCAATAGCGAACGGGAGCTATTCACACATCGTATCGTTACATTTGCTCGGCTCGGCTTTGTAAGTTCCGGCTCGCTTTTTGCGAACGTTATGCACGTTCGACCGGGTGGATCCCGAATGCGTATCCTCACGATGCCGGTAACATTCGCGAGCTGCGCATCCCCTATCTTCAAAGGCAGCGGGATAATGGAATTGCCTATTTCAGTGCGCGCAAACATTTATTCCCGCGAATATCGTTTACGTTATAATTTCTGGGATGACGTGCCGGTGACGTTTAGCGCCCCGAGGGCTCGACTCGTGCGTTTCGTTGGCCGAGAGAGATGATTACTTTAAAGAAACGCCGGAAGCGACCGGCTCACTTTTTTCTCGCAAGCTCGCCTCACAAAGGAAACGTACCGATCGCGTAATCGAATGTTACGCTCGGGAGGAGCGCGCGGAACGAAGTAAACATGCGGTAGCCTAGCGGAGAAAAATGTTAAGAATATGTTGGGTCGATTTATTTAATGCCAATAACATTTATTCCTCGATTCTTTGTGCATGGATATTACTGTTTGGTATGAAAAGCGCACTGCGCGATGTAAAAGGATGATACTAGCTACAAGCTTTGCTTAATTCATTCATCGATGATTGTGTTTGATGTAAACTGTATAATGTATACTGTAAATCTCATACTGTATAGAGTTTTCTCGTGTCCATTTGCGTAAATTCTGGAGAAAGATTTTTAATTCTATACACTGAGAAAAAATCTGGTTGCATTAATTCTGGTAGATTCAACCAGTATGTCTGTTGGAAAATGGACGAATTAGAATCTGATTAATTTCTTCCCGTTAAATTTACCAAATTTTCTAGTTAATAATATTAAACTCGCCAAGTCGTCTAAAATTTTTTTTTCATCTAATCTCAAAAGTCTGTTTAATATTCTAAATTCCAACAAGATTATTGGATAAATTCAATCGAGATTATTGAATAAATTATTTTAAATTCAGTTTGTTAGAAATTAAACTGATAAACAGTGATGCAAGAAGAGGATGCAACTTTTTGTAGGTATTACCAGATGAATCTGATTAATTTCTTCCTATTAAATTTTCTGGTTAAGGGGTTATATGCCTACTTGGGATCGGGAAAATTACTTTTCAGTTATGATTTTCAAGAATTTTTTTTCCCGTTTTAATAAGTATTTATCGAAATTTACAAAACACTGTCAAAAAGTACATATTTTGAGGTACATGTTCTAATTTTTTTTATGAAAAAATATTAAAAATGAAGGAAATATGTCTCTTTTTCTAGAACGTCCGTTTTTTTACATCACTTGCGGTGACCAAAGTTCTTAAAAACTATTGCACTGATCGAACTCAAATTTTATGTGCTTATTTATTATTACAATAGGCAGGGCCTGAATGAAAGATTTGATAAAATTTTGATTTTTACAAAAATGACAACAATTTTACGAAAAAGTCAATTTTTCGAGGTGAACTGATTTTGGTTTTCTTGCAATAAACAAAAAAATTCTAACCGAAATAAAAAATCCTTCGTCCAGGCCCTGCCTATTGTAATAACAAATAAGCACGTAAAATTTGAGTTCGATCGGTGCAATAGTTTTTAAGAAACTTTGGTCACCGCAAGTGATGTAAAAACAGAGAAGAGCCATATTTCCTTCATTTTTAAATATTTTTTCATAAAAAAAATTTGTACCTCAAAATATATACTTTTCGATAGTGTTTTGTAAATTTCAATAAATACTTATTAAAACGGCAAAAAGAATTCTTGAAAATCACATAATTTTGCCGATCCCAAGTAGGCATAACCCCTTAATAATACTAAACTCGCCAGCACCAAGTCGTCTCAAATTTTTTCCATCTAATCTCAAAAGTCTGTTTAATATTCTAAATTCCAACAAGATTATTGGATAAATTCAATCGAGATTATTGAATAAATTATTTTAAATTCAGTTTGTTAGAAATTAAACTGATAAACAGTGATGCAAGAAGAGGATGCAACTCAAACACACACAAGAGAGCTAACATCCTCTTTCTGCTTTTCATTACTGCTTGTAAGAGAAAAAAAAATATACTTTGGATTTAACGTTAATACTAGTTCTTTATATACATTTTATATTTATTTTATTTTTTATATTTGATACATTTTATGGCAAATTGAATACAAGTTAAGAAGCAAGCAAAGAAATGTAGAAGAAATTTTAGATCCAGCCAGAAAATAATCAAATCCTTATAATAAAATCTATTAAATGTTCTAGTTATAAAAAATCGAGTCTTATCATGATAACTAGAAATTCTTGTTTCATTTAACCAAAATGCCTTCAATCATATACATCTTGTTGGCCAATCAAATGATTTTTCTCAATGTACAAGTAATAAAAAATGACACGCTTCCGAAAATTACGGCGTTTTTGTCGATAAAATAGACGACTTTAGGATCTTCTTAAACTATAAATCCCATATACATGTGATAATCTGATGCGCAACACAGGTATATGAGAGAGGTCACTATATTCGAAATCGAATTAAAGGACTAAGAAGAAAATTGTGTATAAATAGAACCAGTTCGGGCATGTCAATGCTCGGGACATTTAATAAAAATCTAATTGCAAGAAGATATAAATTTACATTAAATTAATAAATGTAAATTAATAAATTTACATTATGTGCGTCTCTCGAAAGTTTAGATTGATCATTATCATTTGCCATAACTTCATGACCGTAGGTAATTTCCTTAATACCATATATCTAATTCATTGCAATTTGGATTTCGCATCATACATGTAATTCCATACACATCTGTCCGCTAAATTACAATAAATTACTTGATCGACTATCTCGGCGCGAATAGTATGCAACATACTGGAATAGTATGCAACACAAACTAGAGGCAATTATCTGATAAACTACGTTATGTGAGACACAGTGCGAATAACTCGCGAATAAAGGAACATTAAACCGTTGGAATAATATAATAACAGAATGGCCGTCTTTCTCTCTGTTTCTCTTTCTCTTCCCGAATGATCTCGCAGCATTCTATTTTTCTCGCGGAGCGACCGCGCCGTGAAAAATTATAATTGATATAGACGGACCGGAAGCCGAGGGGGAATAATCCGAAGGCGAACGCTGGGGAAACGTAGACGGCGGGAAAAGAATCGTTGGTCCGTTGAACTGGAATACAAAAGTCGGCTGGAGACTTATGAATTAAAGTGAAAATGTCGGTCTCGGCCATACATTTCGCAGGGCAAAAGGAGAAATTTTTTTCTCTTTTCTCTAACAAAAATGTATATCTCGAATATTTATCGTTAATGTATATAATTAACAATCATGTATTTTTTCATTTATAAAAATATATTTGTCTATTTTAGCAGTTATTAAATGTATAAATTGTAAGATCATTATAATGTAACGAAGGATAAAATTTCTGCGATAGAGCCAAATTACACATGACGACTTTAATTAAAAAAGTATAATTATAATTGTATTAATATTATCAGGAAAATAAAAAAAAATTGTATTAATATTATCAGGAAAATAAAAAAAAATTAGACGCAATTTAAAAATAATAACTTTGACACTTATGTACCATGAATTTAGACGAAGCACAGGATTTCTGCGATAGAGCCAAATTACACATGACGACTTTAATTAAAAAAGCATAATTACAATTGTATTAATATTATCAGGAAAATAAAAAATAATTAAACGCAATTTAAAAATAATAACTGTGACATTTATGTGCCATGAATTTAGACGGGTCATAAAAATAAATCCATTTGAAACAATGATAGAACAGTGGAATAGTTCGAGACAACAGTTTAATAGCATAATAAATGCATGTGACGAGCTAATAATTATTTCAATTCCATATATACCGTTGTAACCGTACATAATCGGTTCACGACCATGAATTGACTATCCGATTAACGATTCGAATATTAATGCGGATTTTAATATTGATTAATCTATCTGTCCACGTTATCAAGCGGCACATATGATAATGATACATATAACATTTATTTCGCCCTTTCCAGGTGGCATGGTTACGTGTCGATACCCAGACTATTTTGACGATAGCGAGCCACGTGATCACGAAGAATCACAGGATCGCGGTTTCTCACAGCGACCACCGTACGTGGTTTCTTCACATACGAGAAGTACGGGAGTCCGATCGGGGCTGGTACATGTGTCAGATAAATACGGATCCCATGAAGAGCCAGATCGGTTATCTCGAAGTGGTCGGTGAGTAAAACTACGTCCGTTATTTCTCTCGTTAATGGACCGACAGTAATTATCCTGATTCATTTATATCGTTGTCGCGCTTCGTAGAGGCAAATTCTCGAATGGAATATCGGCAGTTATTACGCGCCTCGTTATTATGCTTCATTAAGCTTAGGCGAAAACTAATTTATCATCTCCTCCATTTATGCATCATTATATTCCCATTCATTTATTAATACACGTCGCGCGAAACTATATTTAATACAAGTATAAAATGAGGGTTATATTGAAATAATGGACTCGCGAGGTGAACCCGCTCCCAGTTTCGGCATCAGCTCGTGTATATACAGGGTGTCCCATTTTAAATTACGCATCTAAATATCTTCCGAATAATACATTTTACAGAAAAATGTTTCAGACAAAAGTTATATGGTTTCGAGGGGGCCATGAGACGGTACCGTTGGTTTGACCTTGAAGAGTCATTTGAAGGTCACATAAAGGTCATTTCAATTTTTTTAAGTGGAATACCCTATATATTTTTGCACATTCTTGTAGTTCATCTCGAGAGCTTTCAAAACACTATAATTAAGTTAGTTTTCATTAAGTAATTTCTGAGTTGTGAGGCTTGAAGTTATTTCTTAATTTTACATAAAATATCTAGTAAAATATTCATTTTTTTCGGTTATCCTCTCAATACTTTTATGTACAAAATAATGAGAGGAATCAATTGGTGTAAAGAAAACACATAATTGTTTCGAAGAAAAAATATGAAATTGTTAATTGCAAATTACATATTTTTTTTTCGAAACAATTACGTGTTTTCTTTACACCAATTGATTCCTCTCATTATTTTGTACATAAAAGTATTGAGATAGGATAATCGAAAAATGAATATTTTACTAGATATTTTACGATTTACGTAAAATTAAGAAATGACTTCAAGCTTCGTAACTCGGAAAGTGCTTAATGAAAACTAACTTAATTATAGTGTTTTAAAAAGCTCTCGACATGAGCTATAAGAATGTGCAAAAATATATAAGGTGTTCCGTTTAAAAAAATTGAAATGACCTTCACGTGATCTTCAAATGACTCTTCAAGGTCAAACCAATGGTATCGTCTTATGGCCCCCTCGGAACCATACAACTTTTGTCTGAAATATCTTTCTGTAAAACGTATTATTCGGAAGATATTTAGGTGCGTAATTTAAAATAGACTCAGAAATAGATGCGTAATTTTAAATAACTCGGAAAATGCTTAATGAAAACTAATTTAATTATAGTGTTTTAAAAAGCTCTCGACATGAGCTACAAGAATGTGCAAAAATATATAGGGTGTTCCGTTTAAAAAAATTGAAATGACCTTTACGTGATCTTCAAATGATTCTTCAAGATCAAACCAATGGTACCGTCTTATGGCCCCCTCGAAACCATACAACTTTTGTCTGAAATATTTTTCTGTAAAACGTATTATTCGGAAGATATTTAGGTGCGCAATTTAAAATGGCACACCCTGTACATCCGAGTATTAGATTAAATTCAATTAATACTACAAGAAGCTAATAGCGAAGGCGGTGCGCCGTTGAATACCCGCGATATTACATCCGATGCGGTGGAATAACGCGAGCTCTCTCGTCGAAAAGGTAAAGGCACTAGAATCACAAATCCGCCAAACCAATGGGAAACTTTCGGCCGACGCGAGTTAGTCCGCGGCCCGTTGCCTGGTACAACTTACAAAGTGGCTCTTGCCGCAGTTCGAAGACTAGGCGAGCACTCGCGAACTGCAAAGCTTCCGCGTCGTACATCGCTGCTCGAATGCACTCGCAAGTAGATTATGTAGAATGCTAATAGGACCGCTTTCATCGGTTCCATCGGTTAAAGAGACTTCGTTTCGAGTTCCGTTTCGCGCGAGCCACCCTCTCCTCATGTCATAATTTCCTCCCTCTCTCTCTCTCTCTCTCTCTCTCTCCGATTTGTCGTTTAAGCGATGCTCCTCTCTCATCCACTCTCTTCTCTTTCTCCGCGAGAAAAGTTTCCCGCGTTTCGTTGCGCTCCCTATATTAATGACGAAATTTGCCATTCCATTGCCAAGAAAGAGAGAGGGAGAGAGAGAGGGCTTGCTATTTATACTAAAGTCCGTATTAAGGTTTGAATACGCCGGGCTTAATCCTTGCGCGTACTGCATCGTGCGCGGGTAAGTGGCAATTTCCATAGATAATGTTACTCGTAATTGTACGGAAATAGGATGATGCGTCGGAGATATGCGATTGCGATTGTGTAGGTGGCCGATCGTGTAGGATATACGCGAGTTGGCATGTTTCGACTATGCGCATTAAACGCGACTACCGCTGTAGCACCGATGTGACACAATGTTGTTTAGGACGGAGATTAATTTTTTAATTTATTAAATATACCACAATTATATTTTTGACTTATTAAAATGGAGCATTATGGAGGGTTTAAAGGGGCTCGTTATTTTTGTAACAAAGGAGTTTTTTTTTCCTGCTCAGAAATACGCATACGTGTAATTAGTAAGTTTAAAACTTATATAATATAATATAATTACTCTCGTTGCATTATTAAAAAGCATATTCATTTTATTCATTGATTACCGCAGGATGGGGAAATGTTGCGCGTATTTGTGTTTTTTTTTTTAGTGGAAAGAAAAAAAATTCGTATTACATTATACAATCCTACATCGAGTTGCGCATCGCAGTTGGAGTAAAATATAAGAAGTATCTGTGCTCTTTTCTTGAGATTCTTTTATCGGCGATACGGGCGATTCAAAACTCGTTATTTCTCGAATCTTTTTCGCATGCTTCAAAGTCGGCGAAAGTAAGGTTCTTCCGAGATCTCCGAGAATGCGAGTTATACTTTCTTTAATGGCCCCTCGATATTCATCCGTAAAATCTACTTGTGTCTCTGTCAACTGATACGACGAACGAATGTACTAATGGGACGATAATGACGCGAGCAAGATCGATTCGGTAAACCACTTGGTGGCAACAAAGTGCGCAGGGTAATTGTCAGAAATGATTGTCAAATATTTATGTATCGCAACATTAGCTAAAACAAATATGTAAAATTACACATATAATCACATGTAATAATTACGCTATTTATAACAAAAATATTCATGTAAATTCATGTATTTTTACAAAAATTAATTTTTTTACTCTTTATTATAAATATTCGTATAAATATTCGTTTATTAAGTGTCATTCTTAAATTTATATAATTAAAAAATAATTAAATTTATATAATTAAAAATAATAATTAAATTTATATAATTAAAAATTGTACATTTACATAAAATCCAAAAATTAATAATTTTATCCATATAAATTCATGTACTTTTACAAAAATCAGTTTTTTACTCTTTATTGTATAAATATTCGTTTATATTTGATGAGAAATTACAAGGTTAGAAGTGTAATATTTGGATTTTATGTAAATGTACAATTTTTTGTAACATTTATATAAAATTTATATAAAATTTAAAAATGACACTTAATAAACGAATTTACACAATAAAGAGTAAAATAACTAATTTTGATAAAATTACATGAATTTATATATTTTCGTTAGAAATAGCGTAATTGTTACACTAATTATGTATGTAATTTTAAATTAAATTTCATATGTGAAATTGTATAAATACGTATATAAAATGTATGATTACATAAACATTTCTAGAAATCTACTTTTAACATGTAAATTTATTAATACAAGATGCTTACTTACCATTTAAGATAATAATTTTATTTATGAAATGTAAATTTACTAACGTACTCTCTAAAAGTGACTCAGTGTATTATCACTGAAAAACAGTAAATAGTTACTGATTACAGCAGTTATAAGTACAGCACTGTAAATCAGTGATATTTTATTGAAAGAATCAGTTAATAATTTTGATTGTTTCAATCAGTAATATTTCTCAATATCAGTAATATTTCTTTCGTTATTGTCAGTAATATTAAACTATAATTCATCTGTCTATCTATTTCATATAAAATTAAAAATTTTATTTATATTTACTAAATATTTATTATATCAAAAATTTTATTTTATTTATATTACATGCATATGGAACTTGTTATTTTAAATAGATAACGCACAAATAATTTTCATTAAGTCGCCAGACATTTATTTGTCCGACTTATAAAGATCGATTTAATATCTGAAGCCTCTCTATTGAGCTTGTATCAGAAATTAAATCGCAGTGATACTTCTAATTTCAAATGTCGCTCTTTGCAAACTTTATATAATTCTTATAACTAAACTTAAATACAAGAGAGATAGCGATTGTAAATGAACGAACTAACGATTACTGGTTTTACAGTGAAATTTACTGATTTGACAGTGAATTTTATTTTAACTGACCATAATCAGTGAGATATAGAATAAAATAACAAAAAAATATTCCACTGAAGATCAATAAAATACTCACTGATTCTCAGTGAAATCTTATTTTACTGTTTAAATTGTGATATTTCACTGATTCACTTTTAGAGAGTATGTAAATATACACCTTGAATATAGTTGGTCTCAATATTACCCACGATAATAGTTGTAAATTTGCACAAAAATTTTTTACAGTGTATACAGCTATACGCGAGCAGAGGGTAGGGGAACGTTTCGACGACGTTGGCCTCTCGAAGAAAAGCACTCGAGTGCCGGACCCTGCTCTCGATTCCGCCGATCTCGCGATGCAGCGGAGTTCGTTGCGCTCGTTGCGTTTGTTGTATACTTTACGGTCTCCTCCGTCCCGGTCTTCTCCGCCGTTCGTACCGAAATCAAATTGGCATTCTCGAGATACGGCCAAGCTCTCGCATCCCATCTGTAGCAATCTAATCCAGCGTTCCAGAGAGTCGGCGGCGGCGCACCAGTCCTCGCGTGCGTCGACCTGACCTGACCCTCTCTCCCAGATCCCGACCTGGTCGGTCGGGGGCGCGTATAACCGAGACCGGACTACTTACGGAACTTCTCGTCTCCCTCGTGGGATCATTCCGCATCCCCTCGCGACTCGCCCGATAGAAGTCCCCGGCAAATGCACCGCTGCCGCGCTTTCTATTTTAACAGCGCCCGCGGTTGTACCTCAAGAAATCCGCCCGTAGGTAGACCGCCGAAGGCGAGGTACTTGGCGAGGGTGGGATCTCGGGGAGCGAGTCGGTCCTCCTTCGGGAACTGGTTCTTATGCGAGCGCTATGTTCAATGGGGAACGAACGGGAAATATATACGGGGCTCATTTATCTTTTTTTTTTTATCCCGTCTCTCTCTCTCTCTTTTGAGCTTGAAACGATTATGACATTCTTGCGCAATATTTGAATATTTCATTCCTTGGATTATTTTTAACGCGTAACGATTTTGTGATATTAGATAAATTGGCTTTTAACCACCGTAGAATTCAATATTGTTAAAAATATGCAGACGTAAGTGAATCGATAAATCGTTTACATTTCTCATTTATTAGGCTGTAATTATTCATTTCAATTATTTTAATGTTCAGAAGTTCTGGAAGAGCATATTCATTAATCATATTTAAGTCAGTTGAGAAAATCTCGTACACTTGAGAAATCTTCTCGCGTGTGAGAAAGGCAGTGGTTTAGCAGTGTATTCTGAACAAGAGAAAACTGATTTTTCATGCGGATGATCTTTTACGTAATTAGAAGAGATTTAACGTTTGAGCATAAACAAAGAATAAATTTTCTTGTGTGTCTGCATGTTTTTAATAGTATTAAATCCTAAAGCGATTAGAAGCCAAAATTTAATAAATATTATGAATTTGTTCATTTTGTGTTAAAAATGTAAGAGATTAAATTATAATATAAGTTTGTTTTTAAATATAACTATGTATGCGAAATTATATACTTTACTTGGCTTGAGATATGTTTAAAAAAATTTATAATATAGTAATAATATATAATATTTATATATTATTTAATTAATATATATAATTAATATATAATTTTTATATATTATTTAATTAATATATATAATTAATAAATAATATTTATATATTATTTAATTAATATATAAAATTTATAATATAGTAATAATATATAACATAAATTTTTTTCAAAAGATATATTTTAATAAAATAAATTTTAATTAATTAATTTTAATTAATTAAAAATATATTTTAATAAATAAATTAACTTAAAGGAAGTACCTTTATATTTTTCCTTTACTATTATATAAATACATTATAAATTTAAACACATTCGAAACAGAATAAGGTATATAATTTTGCGTGTTTAATATTTAAATACACGTACCATACAATAATTTAATCCATTACATTTTTATTTTGTAATTCTTTACCTGCAACAATGTAATAATTTCATGATGTTACAATCGGGAAACGTAACATCATATTACTAGGTAACTGATATGTCAAATATGAATTGATTAACTATTGAATGGTCTTACCGCGCATAATGGAGCTCTCAGCTTTTATGTACGTTGATAATACAACTCGTTGGAAAATGTTTTCGGATCTCAATTATCGGGTCCTGGCAAAGTTCCCGTTAATGTACATGCATATGTGTGTACGTATCTATGTATATGTGCGTATGTCCACACACACACATGTGCGTACATATATATGCGCAAAGAGTATTGCGTATATGCGCACATACGCATCGATACGCGTGCTATCGTATACCCGGGTTCATCCGGGAATTCGCGAATAAATCTAATCTCTATCTGTAATATCACGGAGCAAGGTTTTTCGGGATATTGAATATATCGAGTATACGTCATGTCGCCTTCCATCGGAGATATATTTATTGTTCTAATAGATATCGATGACGACAGAATAGAGAAGGTCTTAAAATATCGAATTTTCGCTCGAATAAATAAGGAAAAAATAATATATGTAAGAATGCAAATTTTTTATTCACATAAAACGTTCTAATAACGGACGGTTAAAGAGGAAATGACAAAGCCTTACGAAGAACTGCACCGCGTTGATGGTTACGAATGAAGCAATCTCTGCCGTAAAAATAGCGCTTAACATGCAGTCGGGGCGAGCAGAGAAATTCAGAAAAAAGGGAAGCGTGTTGAGTGGCAAGAGAAGAAGGAGGGAAGAGAAGAAGGAGGAGCGCGGGTTCATGAAGAAGGAGAAAAAATGAGGAACGAGTGTCGTGAGCTCGCTGTCGAGGGGCCACACGACTTTTCATTTCCGAGAAGGGCTGTAAAGATTGCTCGCGTGCAACCCCCCGCACGTTGTGTTCCCGGGGCAAACTCTCGCGGCCCGTATTACCGCCATAATAATAAGGTTAATGCTTTGCAAATTAAGCGGACGCGAAAGACCTTTCGCGTGGTTTTATGCCCATTTTACTGCCGATGCCTGATCTTTGTCGACGAGCCGCAATTATCGCGATAACGCGTCGGAAACGATCTCGTGGGCTTCGATGAAATTTGTTAGGGTTCCCTTGCATCTTTGATTACCCGAGTAGCCATAACGAGCCATTCATATTCGGAGGTAAATGCCGCATGAATTATACACAGCCGAAAATCTTAAATGATGTACACACACTGAGAAAAAATCTGGTTGCATTAATTAGAATTTTGATAGATTCAATTAGTCTGTTGGAAAATGGACGAACCAAAATTCTTGTAGAAATTACCAGATGAATCTGATTAATTTCTTCCCGTTAAATTTACAAAATTTTCTCATTAATAATATTAAACTCCCCAGCACTAAGTCATCTAAAATTTTTTCCTTCTAATCTCAAAAGTCTGTTTAATATTTTGAATTCCAACAAGATTATTGGATAAATTTAATTCAGATTATTGAATAAATTATTTTAAATTCAGTTTGTTAGAAATTAAACTGATAAACAGTGATGCAAGAAAAGGATGCAGCTCAAACACACACAATCAGAGAGCTAGCGTCCTCTTTCTGCCACTACTGCTCGTAAAAGAAAAAAATATATTTTGGATTTAATGTTAATACTAGATCTTTATATACATTTCATGCACTGAAAAAAAATCTGATTGCATTAATTAGAATTCTGGTAGATTCACCCAGTATGTCTGTTGGAAAATGGACAAACCAGAATTCTTGTAGGAATTACCAGATGAATCTCATTAATTTCTTCCTGTTAAATTTACAAAATTTTCTCATTAATAATATTAAACTCCCCAGCACCAAGTTGTCTAAATTTTTTCCATCTAATCTCAAAAGTCTGTTTAATATTTTGAATTTCAACACGATTATTGCATAAATTCAATCCAGATTATTGAATAAATTATTTTAAATTCAGTTTGTTAGAAATTAAACTGCACTGAGAAAAAAATCTGGTTGCATTAATTAGAATTTTGATAGATTCAACCAGTATGTCTGTTGGAAAATGGACGAATCAAAATTCTTGTAGAAATTACCAGATGAATCTGATTAATTTCTTCCTGTTAAATTTACAAAATTTTCTCATTAATAATATTAAACTCCCCAGTACCAAGTCATCTAAAATTTTTTCCATCTAATCTCAAAAGTCTGTTTAATATTTTGAATTCCAACAAGATTATTGGATAAATTTAATTCAGATTATTGAATAAATTATTTTAAATTTCTTAGAAATTAAACTGATAAACAGTGATGCAAGAAAAGGATGCAGCTCAAACACACACAATCAGAGATTGTGCAGCTAGCGTCCTCTTTCTGGTATTACTGCTCATAAAAGAAAAAAATATATTTTGGATTTAATGTTAATACTAGTTCTTTATATACATTTTATGGCAAATATTGATTACGAGTTAAGTTAAGAAGCAAGCAAAGAAATTAATGTAACAAGAAATTTTATAGATCCAACCAGAAAATACTAATCAAAAAATCCTTATAGTAAAATCTATTAAACGTTCTAATTATAAAAAATCGAGTCTTATCATGATAACTAGAAAATCTTGTTTAATTTAACTAAAAAGCCTTCAATCATATACGTCTTGTTCGTACAATAAAATGATTTTTCTAAGTGCATGGAAGAGAGAGGGAGGGGAGGGAAATGAGTATTACGATAATATCGATTGATATTTTGTCTTGACTTATGGGAATTTGCACATATAATGCACCTCCTTTTGCATTGTTGAGAACTCTTCGAGTCCCATAGTTAATTACAAGATCTAAGAGAGAATACTAATTAGACGGGAAAGGACGGTATCAGTAGATCGAGTGAATTAAACAAAGAGAATAGACCGGGAGATTCTTATTTGTCGAGAGTACACCTTGATCTTCGTTAACGGCATCCTATTATAAGATCCGATAGGAGACGATGCACTCTTGTTTTAATGAAATTTCGAATTTCCGTGTAATTCACGGGATAATGTGGAAATGCCTTTGCCTCCTTTTCCGCTCTAATGCAATTTCCAAGTTTAGATAATTAGTTCGCGTCGGATATAAAAGATCCGGAATAAAAACTTGAACGAATTATTTATTACGGGTTCCGCGTTACAGTAGTTGCTTTTGTTAAAATTTTCATCTCAAATGGGATGAGGAAGCCCAAGTATGTAATCTGCAAGTACCGCCGGGACTTGATATAGAAATCGATCGCTTTATTCGAATGTACTCGCGAATGTACCGCGAGCATCGCTCGTAAATCACCGACGCGTTTCGGTCCCGATGGGGCCTCGACGTGAGAATCTCGCTCGTTTTGTACATAAGTAAGAAGACGTATTTTCTTTTATACGACGTCGGTTGATCTTCCATTCCGAAATCATCCAATTAAGCCGAGAGATCGCTCGCTCGTTTCCCAGAATAAGCTTCCATTCGTCCCTCCGAGCGAAATGACAGGATGTCACGTGGCTATCGCCCCGCATCCGGTACGGTCATTGTCAGGACGTCCACGTCACGTTGATGTTGGCCGCCGATGTATGGACATAATGCATGATATCCTCAGGGATCTTGACGGGCCGTGAGAAACTACGGTTAACTGTGGCAGTTTTGATTTAATCCAAGTGCCTAACTACCTTCTCGAATTCAAATTTCCCATATAAACTGACATAAAGTGTCGTATTGTCAACTCCTATCGTACTAGGGTTGCACAAGACAATATTCGTAAAAATATTGTATTGTATTGGTATTGAAAAGTTTCAAAAATTTAAACCTTGTCTTGGTCTTGAGTGAATATTGGTAGCAAAAATTTCGTCTTGTATTGTCTTGTCTCGATTTTATTAACAATTTTTTATCTAATATTACAAAATTATTTAAATAATATTTAACATAATTCTTGTAATATAATTTGAAATAATTATTACTATTGTATTATATTTTAATTATAATTATTACTATGTAATCGATATAAATGCCATCTATTTACATAAAGAAACATTTACTGTTTCATGGAAAACAGAAATTAATAATTATTTACTGGCTTCAACAGAATGTGCAGTATAAATATTTGTGTATAAATATTTTGGAGTGGTAAAAAAGTCAGGTTTATATTTATTCCACATTGTCAAAAATGGCTCCAGACATTTTAAGTTCAACTGTCTCGTCCGTGCCAGTAGAAAGACTTTTCTCAATAGGAACTCTGACTATGTCAAAAAATAGAATCAGATTACAAAGTAAATCTTTAAAAGCGCTAATGTGCATCAATTCCTGGGTGAAATGCTCTTTAATGTCTAAAATTTGCGAGTTTGATTTCTAATTTATAAAAATGTTATATTGTATTAATATTAAATGTTTTTAAATTTATCAATATAATATAATTTATAAATGTCAATCAATATAATTTATAAATGTCAATCAATATAATTTATAAATGTTTTTATTGAATAAATTTTTTTAAAATTCGTATATAGTGATTTTTTTCATTTATAAATATAAATATTTTAGTCTTTTTGAGAACCAATAATGACAAGATTAATAATCTTGACAGTTTTAGTCTTGATAGTATCTTGATAACTAATTAAAAATCTTGTCTTGAAATTCAAGACAAGACAAGACAAGAATATTAAGACTAATCTTGGTATCTCGTGCAACCCTATATTGTACGTTATTTCCGATCGATTACGTACGCATTAAGCTTCCTCTCGTTTACCGTTGCTTTTATAACTTCCACAAAACTTTCTCGCTTTATTTGCAAATATAATAAATAACGATATATGTGTTTAGTTTCCGCATATATTCGCTGTAATGCGTTTCTCCGCTATTTACTCGACATACAAATCGAACAATCTATTATTTTCGATTTATTTCCCTCACATTGTTTAACGAACGTGTCGGCAGGATTGATTAGTATGCGATGCATATTAAATTACGTATTTCGTAAACGCATTAAATTACGTTACTTCGTGAAACGCGTAGAAAGTTCATACATCTGTAAAGGGAGAAAAGTTGAAACTTGCGCTATATATCCCGAAAGAAATTCAGCGGTACGTAGTTTACCATGCACGCGCGATATACATGCGATGCCAGTTTTTCGACTAGCCGGATACAGATCGCAATTTTCGGAGCACTCGTGCGTGCTTTTTTAAGTCTTTCACGTCGTACAAACGTGAAAGGATATACTTCTAAATTCGGCCCCGCGTAGCCTACTTCGCCGCACAAGTTTGCAACTTTTCGCAGCGCGCTTTGCAAGTCCATTTCCGTTTCCCCCGATACCTTTATCCGGCATCTTTATCCGCGTGGGCGAGGCACAAAGCGAAACTACGCCCGATGGCGGCGACTCGAACTCCGCATACATCGTCTCTTCGTAAATATCCCGATATAAAAAAATACTTTATTATAGTGTTTCGGAAAGCTCTCGAGATAAGCTATAAGAATATGCGATGAAAAGTAGTAGGTTCCATTTAAGAAATTTAAGGTGACCTTTATGTGACCTTCAGATGACTATCCGAGGTCAAATTTTTGCCGCCGTCTTATGGCCTCCTTGAAGCCATGCAACTTTCGTTTGAAACATTTTTCGATTTTACGCAGCGTTTCTGAGGTATTTGAGTGAGTCCCTTAAAATGATTAAAATGACATTCTGTATACGCGACGCGGATGTAACATTTAATATTACAAATATGTAATCGACGTACCATCCGATCGTTCTCACCCGGTGACCAAAACTTTGCATCGCTTCGCGAGCGCGCGCGCGCGCTCATGTCAATATTTCATTAATTACATCGATATCCCGATATAAAAAAATACTTTATTATAGTGTTTCGGAAAGCTCTCGAGATAAGCTATAAGAATATGCGATGAAAAGTAGTAGGTTCCATTTAAGAAATTTAAGGTGACCTTTATGTGACCTTCAGAAGACTATCCGAGGTCAAATTTTTGCCGCCGTCTTATGGCCTCCTTGAAGCCATGCAACTTTCGTTTGAAACATTTTTCGATTTTACGCAGCGTTTCTGAGGTATTTGAGTGAGTCCCTTAAAATGATTAAAATGACATTCTGTATACGCGACGCGGATGTAACATTTAATATTACAAATATGTAATCGACGTACCATCCGATCGTTCTCACCCCGTGACCAAAACTTTGCATCGCTTCGCGAGCGCGCGCTCATGTCAATATTTCATTAATTACATTGATATCTCGCTACATCGACGCAATGTATTTTCATTTCGTACGTATGACGAAACCAATTCCAACTTTATCGATATCGGGATATAAATGTGCGTCGAAATATATGGGATACATTTTCACGTTTCCCATAAATAATTTATTCGAGAAATACCTTCCCCCCCCTTCTCCCCGTCCGAAAAAAAACGAGAGAAATATTATGAAAAATTAACGTTTTACGATCGTTGGCTGAAGTTTATGCGTGAAGGTGGAAGGGAGGGAAGAGAAAAGGGTTTGGACAAATTAGAGGGAGCGGCGACTTAAATAAATGAGAAGAAGGGTAGTTACCTTTCTCTCTCTCTGTGTGTACGTGTGGGTGGGAGGGCTACTTTCTGAAAGATAAACATCTGTTTCCTCACTTTGCGAAGAAATTTCGAGTATCGCAGTCTCGACGGATTTACGACGCGGTATTTCCGCGCTTGTTAAAACGTGTAGAATTATTTGTTCAGAAGATGCTGAAGAATATGAACAAGTAGAGGGAAGACAATTAATGCTCATTATCAATTGTAAGTAGCTCCGTCAGATAATTCCTGAGTAAATTCTCTGCCTTGCGGTTTGCATAGTAGTTGCAACTCTTTTTCAAGATTCTGATAAGACACTGATAAAAAAAAATCGATGATAAAATTGACTATAATTGCATGGTAAAAAAATTATATAATAGTTAAGATATTCATTTTTATAGTAAATTTTATTATAATACTGGTAATATAAACTATGTACCTATGGTACTGAGAAACAGTGAAACTTTTTTATAATTATAATTTATAATAATTTCAAATATCATATAAGTAATTTTTTATTTAAAAGAAAGGAATGATACATATCATTTTACTATTCATATAATCATTGTAACATTAATAATAGTAAATATTACTACATTATTATCTTTCATTTAGATATTAATATAGTAGTAATAAATGAACAAAATTATAATAATAGCTATAATAATAGCTATAATAATAGCTATAATAATAGCTAAATAGTACGTGGAACCTGATGAATAGCATATTTAACAACATAAAACTTATTATTTGGAATGATTGTATGTAGACTGATAAAAAAATTGATGATAGAATTGATTATAATTGCATGGTAAAAAAATTATAGTTAGGATACTCATATTTATAGTAAATTTTACTGGTAATATAAATTACTATGTATGCATGGTACCGAGAAACAATGAAACTTTTTACTATAATTTATAATAATTTCAAATATCATATAAATAAAAAATGAAAGGAAGGAATGATACATATCATTTTACTATTCATATAATCATTATAACATTAATAATGGTAAATATTACTATATTATTATCTTCCGTTTAGATATTAATATAGTAGTAATAAATGAACAAAATTATAATAACAGCTATATCTAAATAGTACGTGGAACCTGATGAATTGACACATTTAACAACATGAAACTTATTATTTGGAATGATTATATGTGGCACATGTTTTTTCGCTTGTCGTTACACGACGAACTATTCTTAACTTTGCTCGTATTCAATATTTAGCATAAAATATAAAGGACTAGTATTAAACACGCAAGATTTAAAGTATATTTTTTTCCTCTTGGCAGTAGTGCGAGAAAGAGGATGCTACTCACCCCCAGGTTCTCGGATTGTATGCATGTGAGCATCCACTTTCTGACATATCACTGTTTATTAGTTTAATTTCAGACAAACTGAATTTAAAATAATTTATTTAATAATCTGGATTCCTTGTTAGGATTCAGAATATTAAACAGATTATTTGAAATTATAGACGGAAAAACGACTGGGTGCTTTCAAACGACTTGGTGCTGCGTATATTAAAAATCTGTAATATACGTAACATGTATTACAGATTTTCAGTATTGATAGTGAATTTCGAAACACTACTACGTACAGTGTTTGCTGGTATCTAGATAAAATTATCTAGATAAAAAATGGATCATCTTTATCTTTAACTAGATGAGGAATTACAAAGTATCTTTATCTTTATCTTAGATGAAAAATATATGTCATCTTATCTAAAAATTGTTTAAGATGACGTTTTCATTATACAAAAAAGTTTTTCAGGCAAGCTTCTAAAAATCTATTTAAAATATCTAAAATATATTTTTTATATTATTATTCTTAATATATTATAAATATATTATAAATATAAATTAATAAATAAATATTTATCATATTATTTATATATCTTTTTGCTATTATTTAAATATTCTTTAGGAAAAGAGAAGGAATATGTGTTTATGATTTTAATATCCCATTTATAATCTGCGTCACATTTTTTACAAATATTTATAGTCTTCTAAAATAAAATATCTAGATAATTATCTAGATTATCGCAATAATTATCTCATCTTTCATCTAGATTAAGTAAAAGCAAAATCATCTTTATCTCATCTGAGATAAATTTACAGGTTTTTACCTTTATCTTTATCTAGATAATTTTGAAATTATCTACAGCAAACACTGACTACGTATACCATAACCATATGATTACATAAAATAGATATTATAATTTTACGAACTATATTTTCATGTTATATCAACTATATCTTCGTAAATTATATATGCTTGACGTTTTAAGATACTATAAATTATAATGAAATTATGATAATTTCAGCTATAATTTTTTATCAATGTATGCGGTTTCTATTTCGGCAAGTGCTGACATAGAAAAATTTGAAAAAGTCAAATCGAACAAATAATCCGAAAATCTATTATGACAGTCAGAGTGGAAGATGAATGTCCATTATCCGCGGGGATTTGCTCAATCATGATTCACGTCATAGGGAATTCAATAGAAACTCGAGGCATAGAAACGTTCCGCGATAGACTTTGTCGGTACTGGAAATAAACGAAGAATAAGATCGTTACTTTGCACGGCAAACCCATCACGCGCTGCGGGTGGTAGCTCTGTCTTTTTCCCTCTCCTCTTTTTTCTCTTCTCTTATTCCCTCTCATTGTGCAAAGAGGCCTCAAGTGTAGGGTTTACGGCGAATTTACGACGTGATTTAGGCGTAATATTTGCACCTTTGAAACGACCAATCCTTCGCTGTAGATTATGCCGCAAGAATGTTGCGAATTGAATAGGCTCTTTTATGTGCCTTAAATTGAGTACATTTCGCGATATTAAAAGTGCGAGATTTTTCTATCCCCAGTGACGATATCGTGCAAATATTCTCCGTAGATTACACTTAAATAGCGTTGAAGTATTGTTAAAAAAAAATATATATAAAACTTGTAACATTATTCGTCGAAAACTGGAGCGCAGTTATAATGATTAGATTGAATCTCGTGCAGAAAGAAAAAGAGATTGCGTTCGTAATGGGAATTATTTTTGTAAAGTTTTTTGAAAAATACATGAATATTTGTTATTGTGTACTAAAGATTTTTTTTTGGCGGTATTGGTAGGGACATAATTAGGAGAATCAATTGGAATTTAATAACACGAATCAGAGCTGGATAAATATTAGTTTCAACGTGATAATATTTCGCGAGCATACGTTGCTATGCAAAGTGATATTTCAAATTCAGTACACTGCTATTTTCTCTCTCCTCTGACGCGTCCTCCATTAGCATCCCGAGTGCATAAACCGCATGGCCGAATTAGATTGTCCTTTTCTTTCACTCAATGAAGAAAAAGGATAACTTCTCTCCCATAATGTTTGGTAAATACGACTCTCTCTAGATTCTCTCTACGCATTTCAAGATGGCATGCAATTTATTATACGACAGATGCGAAGTACATTTATGACAAATTTTCGTAATTTTACGAGTAATAATATACGTTATATGAATAGTTTCTAGTCCTCATATGTATTCTTTTTCTATTCTATGTAGCTTTCCACACTGATAAAAATATCTGCATTAATTAGAATTCTGGTAGATTCAACCAGCATGTCTGTTGAAAAATGGACGAATCAGAATTCTTGTAGGAATTACCAGATGAATCCGATTAATTTTTTCCTGTTAAATTTTCCAAATTTTCTGATAAATAATACTAAACTCACCAGCATCAAGTCGTCTAAAATTTTTTCCATTTTTTCTAATCTTAAAAGTCTGTTTAATATTCTGAATTCTAACACGATTATTGCATAAATTCAATCCAGATTATTGAATAAATTATTTTAAGTTCAATTTGTTAGAAATTAAACTGATAAACAGTAAGAGAAAAAAATATACTTTGAATTTAATGTTAATACTAGTTAATACTAGTTTATATATATTTCATGGCAAATATTGAATACGAGTTAAGTTAAGAATGGCCTAGTGACAAGCAAAGAAATTAATGTAACAAGAAAATTTATAGATCCAACCAGAAGATACTAACCAAATCCTTATAGTAAAATCTATTAAGGATATATTGGAGATGTATTATAATCAATGAGATCGCCGTGAATTTTTAATTTAACATTCTTAATAACATTCTGAATCGTCATGAATTATTTCAAATTTTTTATTTTAAAAGTTATTAATTTTCGAATTTTGCGATTTTAACATAGAATCTTATGTAAACATTCAAGAGACAGGTAATAAATTATTCACAAACTATAAAAAAACAATATAAAAATTTTGTAATATTACAGGGTGTAACAGAGCGCCCGTATCAGGCGTTTTTTCTGAAAACGGTTTGTCGTAGCAAGTTAGGGAAAAATTTTTATATTAAAAGCCTTAGTGAAGAATGAAACGGTGACACTCGCGTTTCCCGGAAAAGCCGGGAAATCAGAAAAAAAATGTGAACTCCATTATTTTAAATGTGAAGAGAGGTCAAGTGAGGTATCATTGGATATGATCTTTAAAAAGAAACAACTTTTGTAGGAAAAAGTTTTTTATTTGTCTGACCAATTGAAAGAAAAATGCAAATAATTAATTTTTATTCATAAATGCTCGAATTGTCTTCCATTGACCTCCAAACAAAACGTAAACATTGTAACTTATGCTGCGATGTTTACTGTTTCTTGTTCAAGGGCAAGTTTAAGTTGTAAATATCACATTAAATTCTTCTTCATTTCAAAGTGAGATTTCGAATTGTGCGGAATAATTTGAAATTTTTCCTTAACGCAAGTAACATTATGGCGTTCAGTAATGAAGAAGCTTTTGATATGTTAATGGTGTTAGGAGAAAGTCAATTGTGTTTTAGAAGAACAGCACGTTTGTATGCTGAAAGATATCCAAATAGACAGCACCATTCTTACAACGTATTTAATCGTTTGGCAAAACGTGTAAGATCAAAAGGTGTCGTACAGCCAAATTCAAGTCATCGCAATGAACGGATTGGACGTCCAATAAGAGACGAAATAATCGTACCTGTCTTAGCAGCAATTAATTTAAATCCTCAAGATTCGACAAGAAGATTAGCTATTGATGCTGGGTCGAATCACATGACCGTTTGGCGGTGTTTAACGGAAGCTAAAATGCATCCTTATCATTTATCTTTGCATCAGGCTCTTCATGAAAATGATTTTGATAACCGCATGACTTTTTGCTTTTGGGCAGAGAATCAGCTCCGAATTGATCGTTTTTTTCATTATAAAATTCTGTGGTCTGATGAAGCCACCTTTAAGAGTAATGGAAACGTAAACTTGCATAACATGCTGGGCCGAGAATAATCCCCATTGGATGAGAGAAGTTAATAATCAACATGTGTGGAGTTTGAACGTATGGTGCGGTATTCTGGGTTCTCAAATCATTGGTCCCCATTTCTTCGAAAGGACGCTAAATGGAAGAAGTTTATGAAGATTTTTTATTGAATATCCTTCCGCAGCTCCTGGAGAACGTGCCTTTAAATGTAAGAATAAGCATGTGGTTTCAACACGATGGCTGTCCAGCTCATTATGCCAGAAGGCTTAAGATACTTCTCGACCGAAGGTTCCATGATCGATGGGAGAAATGGGCCAGTAGGCTGGCCACCAAGGTCCCCAGACCTCACAGTCATGGATTACTACTTTTGGGGTCGAATCAAAGAATTAGTTTATGCTTCAAAACCAACAAGTCGAGATAACATGAAAGGAAGAATAAGAGAAGCATCCAGGGAAATTCAAAGAGAATTGCTAGATGCTTTGTCATCTTTTCCAAAACGAATTCGTAAGTGTTTGGAGGTCAATGGAAGACAATTCGAGCATTTAAGAATAAAAATTAATTATTTGCATTTTTCTTTCAATTGGTCAGACAAATAAAAAACTTTTTCCTACAAAAGTTGTTTCTTTTTAAAGACCATATCCAATGATACCCCACTTGACCCCTCTTCACATTTAAAATAATGGAGTTCACATTTTTTTTTCTGATTTCTCGGCTTTTCCGGGAAATGCGAGTGTCACCGTTTCATTCTTCACTAAGGCTTTTAATATAAAAATGTTTCCCTAACTTGCTACGACAAGCCGTTTTCAGAAAAAACGCCTGATACGGGCGCTCTGTTACACCCTGTATATTCTTCATACATGTAAAAATGTTCCCACAAAGTTTTCAACCGATTTACTTACTCGTTTTGAAATTATTATTAAAAAATAACTGTGATTATCGGTTTGACGCAATATTGATAATAAAACGTGACAACATTTTCTTGGAAATTAAGACCTATTTATATTAAAGAATACTTTGAAGTATGATTTCGTGATTTTTAAAAAATTTTCGATCAATTAGAATTCGTATTCTGCCCAACTTTAATTTTTTGATACTTTGGATTAACTTTCGAGACGGTTCGTCCAATGCATCCTTAAGAATGTATTGGAGATATATTGCAATCATTGATATCGCCGTGAATTTTTAATTTAATATTCTTAATAACATTCTAAATCGTCACGAATTATTTTACTTGCTCCTTTAAAAGTTATTAATTTTTGAATTTTGCGATTTTAACATAGAATCTTATGTAAACATTTAAGAGACAGGTAATAAATTATTCACAAACTATAAAAAAACAATGATAAAAATTTTGTAATATTATATTCTTCATAGATGTAAAAATATTCCCACAAAGTTTTCAACCGATTTACTTGCTCGTTTTAAAATTATTATTAAAAAATAACTGTGATTATCGATTTGACGCAATATTGATAATAAAACGTGATAACATTTTCTTGGAAATTAAAACCTATTTATATTAAAGAATACTTTGAAGTATGATTTCGTGATTTTGAAAAAATTTTTGATCAATTAGAATTCATATTCTGCCCAACATTGATTTTTTGATACTTGGATTAACTTTTGACACAGACGAATACATCCTTAAACGTTCTAAAAAATCGAATCTTATCATGATAATTAGAAATTCTTGTTTGATTTAATCAAAATTTGCTTTCAATTATATACGTCTTGTTGATGCAATCAAACGATTTTTCTCAGCGCAGAAGTTGATTTTGCAGAAAGCGAGGGTTTCGGAAAAATAGTCGCTCATTTTTTTGCACAGGCCGCACAACAACTATCGCTCCGAAATGTAATGTATGATGGCCTCAACGTCTCAAAGGGTTTCACGGCAATGGCGTTTGCGAACGTGGCGTCCGTTTTTATTGTATATTATGCAAGCACCGCTGGGCTTTTGCGGCCGCCGGATAATGTGACCGCGAAATTGCGAAAACGAATGCTAGCGTAGCACTCGAGAATGCGTGCATTAAGAAAGTGCATTGTGATATGATGATGAAATACGAATGAATACAAGAGTCGGGTTAAATTTAACGCTCTGCTTAAGCGCTATCAATTTAAACTATATTTCACTTGTATATTTACATGAGCGCGTATACATAATTCAAAACGACTGCGGAAGGATAGTTGCATGCGAATCCTGTATTAACTATGGAAAAGCTCCACTCTTTTGCATTTGCTTGACCGGTGCAATGAACTCGTTTTGAGTAAGAAGGATTACAAAACAGATAAACAAAGAGAGAGAGAGAGAGAGAGAGAGAGAGATAAAAAAAATAGAGTTTCCGTTTGTATCGTGTCGAAAAACTACTGAAGCATATATTCTCCCTGCACCGAATATCTCGTAAAATAGTTTAAAACGAAAATAGAAGTTTCACTCGGTCATATTTCAAACACGTATCGCTTAAGAGCCACTAAATATACATATAAAATGTAATCTAAAAAAAAGATAGCAACCTATCCTTTTCATATATTGCGGGAGATATCTGCAAAACACATATATTCTTATGCAACGTTTTCTGAAATAATTCTTTTGAAATCAAGAGAGCGGTCAAAATCTAAAAGCGCTCGTTTAAAGATGTATTGGAGATATATTACACTCAATGAGATTGCCGTGAATTTTTAATTTGACATTCTTAATAACATTCTAAATCGTCATAAATTATTTCAAATTTTTTTACCAGCTCCTTTAAAAGTTATTAATTTTTGAATTTTGCGATTTTAACAGGATCTTATGTAAACGTTCAAGAGACAGGTAATAAATTATTCACAAACTATAAAAAAACAATGATAAAAATTTTATTTTCTATTATATTTTTCATACATGTAAAAATGTTCCCACAAAGTTTCAAAACGATTTACTTGCTCGTTTTGAAATTATTATTAAAAAATGACTGTAATTATCAGTTCGACGCAATATTGATGATAAAACATGGCAACATTTTCTTGGCAGTTAAGACTTATTTACATTAAAGAATACTTTGAAGTATGATTTCGTGATTTTTAAAAATTTTCGATCAATTTAGAATTAGAATTTAGAATTAGAATTCGCATTCTGCCCAACTTTAATTTTTTGATCCTTTGAATTAACTTTTGAGACAGACGGTCCGTCTAATACATCCTTAAGAATGTATTGGATGTATATTACAATTAATGATATCGCCGTGAATTTTTAATTTAACATTCTTAATAACATTCTAAATCATTATGAATTATTTAAAATTTTCTTAATTGCTCCTTTAAAAGTTATTAGTTTTTGAATTTTGCGATTTTAACATAGGATCTTATGTAAACGTTCAAGAGACAGATAATAAATTATTCACAAACTATAAAAAAACAATGATAAAAATTTTATTTTCTATTATATTCTTCATACATGTAAAAACGTTCCCACAAAGTTTCAAAACAATTTACTTGCTCGTTTTGAAATTATTAGTAAAAAATAACTGTGATTATCGGTTTGACGCAATATTGATGATAAAACGTGGCATCATTCTCTTGGAAATTAAGACCTATTTATATTAAAGAATACTTTGAAGTATGATTTTGTGATTTTTAAAAAATTTTCGATCAATTAGAATTCGTATTCTGTCCAACTTTAATTTTCTGATATTTTGGATTAATTTTTGAGACAGGCGGTCCGTCCAATACATCCTTAAGAATGTATTGGATGTATATTACAATTAATGATATCGCCGTGAATTTTTAATTTAACATTCTTAATAACATTCTAAATCATTATGAATTATTTAAAATTTTCTTAATTGCTCCTTTAAAAGTTATTAGTTTTTGAATTTTGCGATTTTAACATAGGATCTTATGTAAACGTTCAAGAGACAGGTAATAAATTATTCACAAACTATAAAAAAATAATGATAAAAATTTTATTTTCTATTATATTCTTTATACATGTAAAAACGTTCCCACAAAGTTTCAAAACGATTTACTTGCTCGTTTTGAAATTATTATTAAAAAATAACTCTGATTATCGGTTCGACGCAATATTGATGATAAAACGTGGCATCATTCTCTTGGAAAATAAGACCTATTTAAATTAAAAAATACTTTAAAGTATGATTTTGTGATTTTTAAAAAATTTTCGATCAATTAAAATTCGCAAAATTCGCCCAACTTTAATTTTTCGATACTTTCAATTAACTTTTGAAACAGACGGTCCGTCCGATACGTCCTTAAATCCATTCTCGCGAGCAAGACTCCCGCGAGCGAGTGGTAGAAAGCGAGGCGGGCGAGCCGAAGGTCGGGTCGTCGCGTATCCCCTTTTGATGGCCGATGGCAATTTGATAGGGCGATACCTGCCGGTGCCATTTGAACCGCTTTATGTACACCAAGTAAATAAATCCTCCGTCGCTCGAACGCCGCAACGAACGCGCCATCGGCTCCTCTCGCGGCCGTCCAAAACCGACTGATTTCGATTAGGGACCTGGATTGTCCTGCGGATCGTGTGTCCCGGCAAAGTGATCTATTGTTCCAGCCAACTACGGCGCGCCTCTCGGCCGAACTTTCCGGCGTTTCCGTCCGTCGTGCAACAACGATACCGGGGACACACACTTTTATCTTCATTCTTTATCCACCGCGCGTCTCTCCGATCCTCCGCCTCTCCCCCCCCCCTTCGCCCCTTCATCCACCCCCCGCGCTCCGACGCTCGTCCGTTACTTTTTTTCGCGTGGCCTCTGGCAGATAACAAGATGGCAACGGACCGTGACGACGAGTATCTCCCGCCGAGTAGAATTGTCCGGATCTCGTCACGGTACAAGGCGGATAGATAGGCAACGGGAAACAGGGGTGGAGAGGGGGAAGAGAGGAAGAGAAGCACTCCTCTCGTTATCTTGCAACGCCGCTGAGAAGTGGTACCAACAAATACATAATGGAACGTTTCGCTTGTCCCACCCGGCTACTGACGTTCGCGGAAAAAACTTTTTTGCCGTGGCTGGGGATGTTGGTATGTGTCTATGGAATGTTGCGTATAATGTTTCGAAAAACTATTATGCTGTTCGATATAAATTTTTTTTTTTAATTTAATTTTAAACGATATCTCTGCAGAGAAAAAAGAGAAGGGTCGAATCAAAACTTATTTACTTAAACTAACGCGTTCGTTGTTGAGTATATACGCAACGATTTCTAATCTTCTTAGAAGAATTTAATAATTTTAAATTTCAATAACATTATTGTCTTATTTTAATATTGTAATTGTCACCTCAAGAATATATCATTGTTTAATTCTATCTTAAGAAAAGTATAATCTTTGATTAAAAAATGGTATTTTCTATCCAACATTGTTTTTTTTCCATTCAAGAAAATTAAATCTTAAATGAGAATATATTTTCGTTCTATTTTAATATTGTAATTGTCACCTCAAGAATATATAATTAATTACTTTAAGAAAATTATAATCTTTGATTTAAAAATGTTATTTTCTATCCAACATTGTTTCTTTTCCATTCAAGAAAATTAAATCTTTAATCATGAAAATATATTTTCGTCTTATTTTAATATTGTAATTGTCACCTCAAGAATATATAATTATTTAATTCTACCTTAGGAAAATTATAATCTTTGATTTAAAAATGTTATTTTCTATCCAACATTGTTTCTTTTCCATTCAAGAAAATTAAATCTTAAATCATGAGAATATATTTTCGTCTTATTTTAATATTGTAATTGTCACCTCAAGAATTTATAATTATTCAATTCTACCTTGAGAAAATTATAATCTTTGATTTAAAAATATTATTTTCTATACAACATTGTTTCTTTTTCCATTCAAGAAAATTAAATCTTAAATCATGAGAATATATTTTCGTCTTATCTTAATATTGTAATTGTCACCTCAAGAATATATAATTATTTAATTCTACCTTAGGAAAATTATAATCTTTGATTTAAAAATGTTATTTTCTATCCAACACTGTTTCTTTTCCATTCAAAAAAATTAAATCATGATAATATATTTTCATCTTATTTTAATATTGTAATTGTCACCTCAAGAATATATAATTATTTAATTCTACCTTAGGAAAATTATAATCTTTGATTTAAAAATGTTATTTTCCATCCAACACTGTTTCTTTTCCATTCAAAAAAATTAAATCATGAGAATTTATTTTCGTCTTATTTTAATAATGTAATTGTCACCTCAAGAATATATAATTATTTAATTTCTACCTTAAGAAAATTATAATCTTTAATTGAAAAATATTATTTTCTATCCAACACTATTTCTTTTCCATTCAAGAAAATTAAATCATGAGAATATATTTTTCTCAATTGAACTATATAAAATGGCTTCATTCAAGTAAGCAACTATATTTTTTAGCAATTATATTTTTCTTATATTAACGCGATATAATCTAATTTCAAGATTTCCATGTTAAAAATATATTTTCAAAATGAGAATGTCCTTTTTTTCTATGTGCTCTTACTTTACACTAAATTAAGGGGTTGTGTCTAATCATAAACGTAAAAAAAAAATCGATTTTTATATTTTTACATTTTTTTGGAAAATATCATATCGAAAATACACATCGAAAATATTCCCTAAAAGTTTCAAATTAATCGAATGCAAATTGACAGAGTTATAAGTGTATATTTCATGAATGTATAACGCCAGAATGTATAACTTCGTTTAAACACGACTTACGATTAGAATAAAGTTTCAGCTCTGATATTTTGAGGGCTATAAAGTCAATATATGAAGATTTAAATAAACTAAAATTGGGCCCGGAATAAATGATTCTGTGTAAATTGAAAATCTTCATTTTATTTAAAAATAAACTTAACACACATCTGAAACGCGTTTTTCTCGCAATCACTTTTTCAAAGTGATTTGATTTCGGTGAGTAAGATATTTCGGAAACCGTTACACCGATTTACTTGAAATTTTACAGGCTTCTTCTACATATAAAAACTTAGTAGATGAACGAAGGATTTTATTTTTAAATGAATACTTTTTTTTTACTTAATAAAACATGAGAAATTTTTAAGTCGAAAAAGAATATCTTAGTGTCAAATGGCTGCCATTTTGTCCCAAAACAATTTTTCTAAAATCCTTCGTTAGCTAATTTTTCTCTCTGCTCACCGCGCAACACTATTTGAAGCTGATTCATCTGACATTAAAAATTCGATAAATGTAATTAATGTATGAAATTGTCTAGTAAATGAATGTAGTTAAAAAACAATATTCAAGAGAATAGTTATAACTTTTACATTTTTTAATATTTTATTTAAAAAGAAATATAATAACATCCTTAATATTTGTGCTTTTAAATAAAAATTTATTCGTAAAAAAAAATTATTATAAATAAAAATTATTTTTAAATAAAAATTATTACACTTTTCAAAAATAATTCTTAAACATCATACTTTTTTCAGTTTACTGACTAGACATAACCTTTTAAAAGTATCGCAATTTGATTCCGCAAAGATAATTCTATGTCTATCAACCTAATAGATGATAAATATTTCCTGATAGAATTTTATTCTATAATTTTATTCAATTTTATCGAATAAAGACAATTAATTTCTAACATGATCAAATTCATGTGACGTATATAAATTGCATTTATTATGCAAAATGTACATCTACGGATATAGATATTACGGTGACGATATAATTTATCTGATAATTTTATAAAAATACGCATCTTCCGCGATTTATTTGGCATCACTTTTAAGCAAGATGTAACAATATCAAATATACGGATTTCTTAATCTTTACATTATTATATTCTTTACTCGATATTACATCGTGTAGTTTTAAATCTAAAGGCAACTAAAGATTAAGCGAAAGAACAATTCGCAGTCCGAAATGTGTAATACAGCACACTACGTTATTTCCATTTGAAAGAATTTCCGCGTTTGTATCAACGCCCGGCCAGAAAATTATCCGTGCAAATTTCTTTACCTCGATAAATCTCGCGAAAAGCGTTGAAAACTATAAATGTCAGAGCTATGAAGAATTGATACATCTATTTTTATTTCCCGTCTGGATCCCACGTGAATTCATGGCGTGAGCGATACCCGACAAAAGATATCGTACAAACCGATACCTTTGTTTCGGAGTATATTTCTTGGTACCTTCGTGTTTCGATATAATCATAACTTGACTCTTTATAGCCGTTATTATCTTTATTGCGTTTTATAAAAAAAAGAAGAAATCACGTTTATTCATGTTAAAATTATTTATTAAAAAAATCGAGTTGACGAATCTTAATTCGTCGAAAGGTCTGAATTATACGTGGCACAATTTTTTACTTTTTATATTTTACATTTCATATTTTATTGCGCAATTATTCCCATAATTTATTGAAACGCTAATGTGTACTTCCCGGAAGCATTCCCAGCGATAAGAACAGAGATAAGAGCTTTGATGCGTAAACTCTCGTCGGAATTAATACATTCTCTGTGTTCGAGTCTTATCAATTATTACAGGGCGAAATCTGATCTACGATAATGCCAGGAATGATTTAATAATTTAGTCGGCTATAATCGTATGTTCATGATTGCTAAATTACTGCCGTGAAATATTTCATCATCGTACGATCGTCTACTTTCATTTCGTAATCACAAAGCGTATGCAATGTGACAGGACTGATATACACTATCGATTCGCTCCTAATCCTGGTATCGAAGCGCTAATAAGTGTAGGCTTATTATGTCCACACATTTATCGATTCGACAATCGTACGTACGCGCATAAATTACAGTCCTGGAATTGCAAATATTTGTCGATTCTGTGGAGAGACCAGAATACCGCAATTGATCATCTTAGATACTTCGTATCCAATAATAAGATGTACGATGCATCAGAATTTCCAGACGAAGCGCTTCGTTTTTTCATCAATTGACTGATTGGCTAATATATATTTATTATAAAATATAATATGATAATATAATATGATACACATGTTATTTATTGGCGAATATGAATGTACGTATCTGTGTGATTGTTGAAGATTAACTCGGTGTTCTACGAATGAAATGCAACGCGCTATGAATTATTCAGGGAACCGCGGCAAGCTTGCACGTGCTAATTAACTGACAACCCGCCGTCGCGTGAGGTTACTCTTTCGATGGTGGTACATGTTTGTTTTGCAAATGCGTCAATAAAAGTCGTAAAATGCTGTAAATAGTGAGGGAATTTTTGAAAGTGATTTTTCAATTTTTTAATGAAAAAAAGAATATATATATTTTTTATATATATATTTATTATATATATATATATATAATAAATATATATATATATATTTTTTGTTCATTAAAAAATTGAAAAATATATATACAGGGACAAAATAATATGGACTCTTGAAAAATACACAATATTTATTAATAACGTGTTGGACTATTATTTGTCTTTAATACAGCTTCAATTCTCCTTAGAGAAAAGAACTATACAATTTTTAAATAGTCTCCAGTGGAATATTGTTCCATTATTTTATTAAAATATCTCAATTACTTTAAAGATGCTGGAGGAGGAAATTTGCTTCTTATTCTTTTTTCCAAAACCATAGTGATATTTAAATTGATAATTGTCGATAATAATCGATAAAGTTTAATTTGCTGTTCAAATCAAGATTGATTTTTCTAACTGTATTACATCCTGAGAAACCGTATTATTTAATAGAAAAGTGGGACAATATTCCATTGGAGACTATTTAAAAATTGTATGATTCTATTCCAAGGAGAATTAGAATTATATTAAAGGCAAATGGTGGCCAATATCTTATTAATAAACAAGTACAATATTTATTTTTCAAGTGTTTATATTATTTTGTCCCTCGGTATACAGGGTATCAGGGCAATCTCTTTCCAAAAAAAGCTCTTGTAGCTTACCTCGAGAGCATTTCAGAACACTATAATAAAGTATTTTTTCGAGTACTTTTCGAGTTATGAGGCTTGAAATAATTTCTTAATTTTTACATGAATGATAAAATATTTAATAAAATATTCATTTTTCGATTATCTTACCTTAATACTTTTATGTACAAGATAATGAGAGAAATTAGTGTCGAGAAAATACATAATTGTTTCGAAAAAAAAATATGTAATTGCAAATTACATATTTTTTCAAGCCTATTTTAAGGATATATTGGACGGACCGTCTGTCTCAAAAGTTAGTCCAAAGTACCAAAAATTAAAGTTGGGCAGAATACAAATTCTAATTGATCAAAAATTTTTTAAAAATCACAAAATCATACTTCAAAGTATTCTTTAATGTAAATAGATTTTAATTTTCAAGAAAATGTTGCCACATTTTACCATCAATATTGCGTCAAACCAATAATCGCAGTTATTTTTTAATAATAATTTCAAAACGAGCATCATTTTAAAACTTTGGGAAAACATTTTTACATTAAGAATATAATATTACAAAATGAAATTTTTATCATTGATTTTTTATAGTTTGGGAATAATTTATTATCTCTCTCTTGAACGTTTACATAAGTTCCTATGTTAAAATCGCAAAATTCAAAAATTAATAACTTTTAAAAGAGCAAGTAAAAAAATTTGAAATAATTTATGACGATTATCATACTTCAAAGTATTCTTTAATATAAATAGGTCTTAATTTCCAAGAAAATGTTGCTACGTTTTATCATCAATATTGCGTCAAACCGATAATCGCAATTATTTTTTAATAATAATTTCAAAACGAGCAAATAAATCGTTTTAAAACTTTGTGGAAACATTTTTACATGTATGAAGAATATAATATTACAAAATGAAATTTTTATCATTGATTTTTTATAGTTTGGGAATAATTTATTATCTCTCTCTTGAACGTTTACATAAGTTCCTATGTTAAAATCGCAAAATTCAAAAATTAATAACTTTTAAAAGAGCAAGTAAAAAAATTTGAAATAATTTATGACGATTATCATACTTCAAAGTATTCTTTAATATAAATAGGTCTTAATTTCCAAGAAAATGTTACCTCGTTTTATCATCAATATTGCGTCAAACCGATAATCGCAATTATTTTTTTAATAATAATTTCAAAACGAGCAAATAAATCGTTTTAAAACTTTGTGGAAACATTTTTACATGTATGAAGAATATAATATTACAAAATGAAATTTTTATCATTGATTTTTTATAGTTTGGGAATAATTTATTATCTCTCTCTTGAACGTTTACATAAGTTCCTATGTTAAAATCGCAAAATTCAAAAATTAATAACTTTTAAAAGAGCAAGTAAAAAAATTTGAAATAATTTATGACGATTTAGAATGTTATTAAGAATATTAAATTAAAAATTCACGGCGATATCATTGATTGGAATATATCTCCAATACATTCTTAAGGATGTATTGGACGGATCGTTTGTCTCAAAAGTTAATCCAAAGTATCAAAAAATTAAAGTTGGGTAGAATACGAATTCTAATTAATCAAAATTTTTTTAAAAATCACGAAATCATACGTCAAAGTATTCTTTAATATAAATAGGTCTTAATTGCCAAGAAAATGTTGCCACGTTTTATCATCAATATTGCGTCAAATCGATAATCACAGTTATTTTTTAATAATAATTTCAAAACGAGTAAGTAAATCGTTTGAAAACTTTGGAAACATTTTTACATGTATGAAGAATATAATATTACAAAATTTTTATCATTGTTTTTTTATAGTTTGTAAATAATTTTTTACCTGTCTCTTGAACGTTTACATAGGATCCTATGTTAAAATCGCAAAATTCAAAAATTAATAACTTTTAAAGGAGCAAGTAAAAAAATTTGAAATAATTCATGACGATTTAGAATGTTATTAAGAATGTTAAATTAAAAATTCACGACGATCTCATTGATTGTAATATATCTCCAATGCATTCTTAAGCCTCATAACTCGAAAAGTATACTCAATGAAATAATAATTTATTATAGTGTTTTGAAAAGCTCTCGAAGTAAGCTATAAGAGCTTCTTTTTGAAAGAAAAGATTACCTTGATATCCTATATATATAATTTCAAAAACAATTGTCCTTAATTTTAGCCAATGGTTCCTCTCATTTAAATAATTTCTCGTCATATTGCCTTCACATTACAAAGCTCAGGGTTTTACATTTTATCCCGCAGGATTATTAGTAGGATCTCGATTAAATACTTTCCCTCGAAGTTGGTTTCTTTAATTAAATTCCCCGCTATATACACGTAATTCTTCTTATTTCCATTCGACCCAATTATTCCCCATCGTGCGCGAACGAGAGCCTGTACCGGTTACGAGAGCAGGGCGTTATGTTTCCACTTGCAGTAGAAAAGCCTAGATCCGGTTCAGACTGCGAGGCGCCCGATTGGCACGCGAATCGTTGCATGTCCGCACGTGCTAACGAGTGAGAATAGCTACGCATTAACTCGCGATCAGCTGATGGCAGTCTGTGTCCGTTCGTGTTGCGTTATATCGGGAAAAAAATGTGAGCGGAGCGGGCTTGATCGATAACTTCTCGTGATTCTGCGATTCGCCTCGCGCAGCCGCTCCTACGTCTCTCTTTATTAATTGTACGAACCTGCTTAAATATTGATCACGCGTTTTTTCCAATTTACGGGGCACATCGGACAGGGCATGGAACACCGCTATAAAATAAGCACGATGATTGCCGCGAAAAATAGCTGTCTGGCATAGTAGTTTATCAGTTAACACGTTTACGTGGTACATTTATCATTCGCGAAAAACGGAATATTATCATAAAAACAAAGTCTCCATGCGCAATTTGCTCCGTAAATTACTGAGAAATTATTTAAAACGCAACCGATATCGGTAATCGTGTAGTTTTGGCTAAAATAAATGCTTTCTTAAATATATAATATCAATCAGAATTACTTTGCTTTCACATGTTCCGATTTGCAAAAAAATATCATTTAACAACAGCGAAAATAGCGATTACAAATAATGAATTTCAAACTGAATTGTCTGACAATTATTATCATTATTTTATCTCTATTTTTTCTCGCATTAATGTAATATTCAATTGTACTCAAAACAATGATGACATAAAAGTGATACGCATGATAACTTAGTTGTAATGAAGTCTGTCTCGCTACTGTCATAACGATATACACTTTTTTGCGAATCAATACATGTGAAAACATATATGACAAAGTTAAAATAACTTCAAGATGACATCAAAAAGATAATTTATATGGTTCTTTGATAAAAAAGTCTATCCATTTTATGAAAAGGTTATTAAAGGTTAGATTTTTGTGTAAAAGGACTGAATTTACGACATGTACTTACACAGTAAAAAATTGTCCATATGTTAAAATTTCCTTGTGTTATCACATTTTAGTACTTTAATATAAAATTAACATACAACTTATTATTTTTATAACGTTTTTATGTGTTATATTTATGTCAACTTTATAGCTTAACACTTTGTATTATCCCTTAGAAATGGAATATTATTTTGAGTATTTTTAACATAATTATTTTTAACAGTCAACATGTCTCAAAGTCAGTTTAATATTCTAAGGAAAGTTAAAGTAAATCTTCAAATAATCTTGAACTTTGACAAAGCAAAATAATCAAATTTACTCAAATCAAATGTTTTTATTACAAATAATTCAAGCTAAAATAATTACTGTTATATGTTAATGTCCTACAACAATTCTTACGAGTTATAATAACTATTGTATCATGTAATTTTTAATTAATTTCTATGATATTTTTGCATCACACTTAAAGTCACAATAACAAAAATAAATATAAAGTAATTGTGTCAATTAACATTCGTAATTTGCCAATAAAACATACGACGAATGAGTTATTTTAACTTGAAATGTAGAGTGGACTTTCTGGGACATGTGAAAAATGTTAAAATTAACATTTTAATTTTTACTGCAAAACATACATTATCATAATCACACTGATACATCTGTACTATTTTCCGTCGGTTCATCAATAACATTTCAATTATACTTCGATATCAATGCGAGTGACCTTTTCTATGCCAATAATGCGCTAATTTAATATCAACAATTTCGCGGCTTAATCATTCGCGTATGATTCCCTAGCCGAGAGTTGTCAGTTATATAATACATTATGCATTGCTGGTTCGCAAAATTGCAATCGAAGCTACGTCAGCCATAACACTCTTTGTATCACGAATATGCGATTTAACTGAGCGATACGCGCGTACACTTACCTGCATGAGCGCACAATGAGTGCTCGATTATCGCGGTAGATTCGTATTGACGTCTGCGCTTTATTGCAATCAAGAATGCTAGTTGTTTGAGCAATTATATGTGGCACAGGAAACAGACATTGACTAATATCAATATCAGATTTAAATCGCGGACTTATCAGAATCAAGAGAACAATTTTATTTCTTGATGTAGAATCGCTCTCGTTTATTTCATGCTACTTCAATTCAATCATAATATCATTATTTTGCTTTTAAAGGAGGATAAACTAAAACCTCTTATAATGAAAAATTCTTTGCAACTAGACAAGAATGCTGAAAAAAATTTGGCAAACGCTATTTATATTTCTTGCTCTCTAAAAGTGAATCTAAAAGTGTATTATCACTGAAAGATAGTAAATAGTCACTGATTACAGCAGTTATAAGTACAGCACTATCAGTGATATTTTATTGAAAGAATCAGTTAATAATTTTGACCGTTTCAATCAGTAATATTTCTCAATATCAGTATTATTTCTTACGTTATTGTCAGTAATATTAAACTATAATTAATCCCTCTATCTATTTCATATAAAATTAAAAATTTTATTTATATTTACTAAATATTTATTATATTAAACATTTTATTTTATTTATATTACATGCATATTGAACTTGTTATTTTAAATAGATAACGAACAAATAATTTTTATTAAGTTGCCAGATATTTATTTGTCCAACTTATAAAGATCGATTTAATATCTGAAGCCTCTCTATTGAGATTGTATCAGAAATTAAATTGAAGTAACACTTCTAATTTTAAATGTCGCTCTTTGCAAACTTTATATAATTCTTATAACTAAAATTAAATAGAGAGAGATAGCGATTGTAACGGTAAATAAACGAATTAGCGATTACTGGTTTTATAGTAAAATTTACTGATTTTACAGAGAATTTTATTTTAACTGACTATTATCAGTGAGATATAGGATAAAATAACAAAAAAAGCGTTTCCACTGAAGCTCAGTAAAATACTCACTGATTCTCAGTAAAATCTTATTTTACTGTTTAAAATTTTATTGAAAGATTCAGTTAATAATTTTGACTGTTTCAATTAGTAATATTTCTCAATATCAGTAATATTTCTTTCGTTATTGTCAGTAATATTAAACTATAATTAATCCCTCTATTTATTTCATATAAAATTAAAAATTTTATTTATATTTCCTAAATATTTATTATATTAAAAATTTTATTTTATTTATATTACATGCATATGGAACTTGTTATTTTAAATAGATAACGAACAAATAATTTTTATTAAGTCGCCAAATATTTATTTATCCAACTTATAAAGATCGATTTAATATCTGAAGCCTCTCTATTGAGATTGTATCAGAAATTAAATTGAAGTAACACTTCTAATTTTAAATGTCGCTCTTTGCAAACTTTATATAATTCTTATAACTAAAATTAAATACGAGAGAGATTGTAACGGTAAATAAACGAACTAGCGGTTACTGGTTTTACAGTAAAATTTACTGATTTTACAATGAATTTTATTTTAACTGAAAGTAATTTTATTTTAACAGACCAACTAAAAGTGAGATATAAGGTAAAATAATCAAAAAATAAGCGTTTCCACTGAAGATCAGTAAAATACTCACTGATTCTCAGTGAAATCTTATTTTACTGTTTAAATTAATGATATTTTCACTGATTCACTTTTAGAAAGTGTCTTTGCAATTAGCAACGATGTTTGTTTTCCGTTCATCGTCGCATATAATAAATACATAGAATAAAGTAATAATTATATTTTCCGGGCAATTGCGTACATAAACGCTAAGCGAAGGTGAATGCGTTAATTATATTTAATCCATATAAGTTATATGCATATACTGGTGTATGCTCCGTTCATGAATAGCTTTCGTACAAAGAAGGCATGGTTGTTTTACCCTATTGGACACGTATTAGAAACGAGCCAATCACAATTCCGTTTAACAATCACAATTGCACGACGTGATTAATGCGCTTAGGTACTTATTTGCAACTCCGGGTAGCTCTATTGCCGTGAAAGCTGCTATTAATTCTCATTATAACGGAGCATATACATATATGCGTGTCTCTTCTCATGACATTTCGTATAATGCCCGTATTATTTGGATCGCGCGAGCTCGCGCGGAGCTCGACCGGATATCTTCCGAGCATGGAAAACCGGTTCAAACAAAATCCCCGCATCCGATAAAACCCTCTTTGTTTCTGAAACATGCTCGGCCCGCGCGCGATACGTGTTAATCACACCGCGCGTTTCTCGACGGGGGTGAGGTCGCGATTGATGCACGAACACGCATTCGTCCGCGATGCACGCGGTAGTTACATTTTAATCATCCATTTGCGAAATCAGGACGTTGCTTTTGTGAAAATAAACTTAGGGCGATTTAGCTGTAAATACAATTGGTTTTACTCGGCACGTGAGAGCATTTTACTATTCTTCCGTCTCTCTTTCTCTCTCTCTCTCGCGTCGACGTAGTTTCAATATTTTTCGAACGAACAGGGTGCACGTTCACTAATTGGGTAATCCGTGAACACGCGTGCTACATAAAGTATGCCGGACGTTCATTGAACGTTAACATTTGGCGTTGCAAAATCACGTGGACGTGGCGTAAATTTATTATATTTCCTTCGTAGAGAGAGGGATTAATTTACCGCGAGCCAATAATTTCGATAAAATTAATTAACTTTTTGATGCTGTGTGAACGGATTAGTAATTAAAATTATCGATATTGTATTTCGTGCGTTTATTAGTGGGATGTTTGTGAGGTATAATGATTAGAATGTATGTGGGATATATAAAATGTTGGCGCTTTATCTATCGTTGTTACGCAGTATATATAAAAAATTGTTCGCCCACATGTTAAAATTTTCTTGTGTTGTCACCGCGTTTTTTTGATTAATACTTTAATTTAATATACTTATATGTTATTATTTTTATAACGTTTTCATGTGTTATATTTATCATCTTCATAACTTAACACTTTGTATATGTCTCTTAGAAGTGGATTATTATTTTGAGTATTTTTAACATAATCATTTTAAACAATCAATATGTCTCAAAGTCAGTTTAATATTCTAAGGAAAGTTAAAGTAAATCTTCAAATAATCTGAAACTTTGACATACAAAAATAATCAAATTCATTAAAATTAAATGTTTCTATTACAAATAACTTCAGTTAAAAATAATTACCATTATATGTTAATGTCCTACAACAATTCTTACTAGTTATTGTATTTTTTTATGTAATTTTTTCATATAATCTTTAATTAATTTGTATGTTATTTTTGCATTAAACTTAAAGTCACAATAACAAAAATAAATATAAAGTATTGTATGAATTATTTAACAGTTTTTAGTTTGTCAATAAACAATATACACAATGAATGAATTATTTTAACTTAAAATTTAGAATGGACTTTCTGGGAATGTGAAAAATGTTAAAATTAACATTTTATTCTTTATTGTTTATAGACTTCTTTAAAAGTCTTTGTCGCGACAAAAATATCATCGACGATTATCTGGCAATCAATAATTCATCGGGCGACGTCGTTTTTGTTTAAAAATAAATGTAAAGTATTGTGTCTATTATTTAACATTTTTAGTTTGTCAATAAACAATATACGACGATTGAATTATTTTAACTTAAAATTTAGAGTGAACTTTCCGGAACATGTGAAAAATATTAAAATTAACATTTTATTCTTTACTATTTATAGGTTTCTTCAAAAGTCTTTGTCGCGACAAAAATATCATCGACGATTATCTCGCAATCAATAATTCATTGGGCGACGTCGTTTTTGTTTAAAAATAAATGTAAAGTATTGTGTCAATTATTTAACATTTTTAGTTTGTCAATAAACAATATACGATGAATGAATTATTTTAACTTAAAATTTAGAATGGACTTTCTGTGAATGTGAAAAATGTTAAAATTAACATTTTATTCTTTACTGTTTATAGGCTTCTTCAAAAGTTTTTGTCGCGACAAAAATATCATCGACGATTGTCTCGCAATCAATAATTCATCAAAAGTAAATATAAAGTATTGTATCAATTATTTAACATTTTTTTAGTTTGTCAATAAACAATATATGACGAATGAATTATTTTAACTTAAAATTTAGAGTGGACTTTCCAGGACGTATGAAAAATGTTAAAATTAACATTTTATTCTTTACTATTTATAGACTTCTTCAAAAGTTTTTGTCGCGACAAAAATATCATCGACGATTATCTCGCAATCAATAATTCATCGGGCGACGTCGTTTTTGTTTAAATACGTTATTCGAATTCAGCAGGAAACCAAGTGTTTGCCGAGGCCCAATATTGGGTTACTGTTAGCGAATTCTGCGAACCAATCTCTTCTGGCAATCGTTACATATCTCCCTGTGGGCGCTTCGATTCGTCGGAGGCAGCAAAGTTGTAAGCTGCATATTTTATCTGTGATAAAGTGCATCGCCGATACTGCTCTTGCTCAGCTCTCTCGTGCAGCTTAGTTCCGTTAAGAACTTCTCGCTGAATCTATGTGTATCTCACGGAACCGGCAATTCGATAAAAATATACCATACCTTTTGTGCGTTACCAATGCATCGCGCTTTTTTTCGTACTTCGCGAAAGTAATGTCGGAAAAGAATGTTGTGTAAGTGAAAATTTACCAAATTTATAGCCTTATAGTCGCTTTATAGTCGCCTATATAAAGAGAAAGAGAGAAAGAAAAGCAGAATTAAGTTGAAAAGCAATCTATTCCAAGCGCAATATACAAGTACCAAGCTAAAGTTAATTCATTTAGCGATCGGAACATTTGACGTTTCGTTTATGACGAGAGACGCAAAGCGCTAGAAACTTGGATCATTCGCTGGATCGTACTTCTGGATTAACCGGACGAATTCAGGAATAAATCCGCCAAACTTTTCTCCCCGTTGAAGAGTCTATTTCCCAGCTGATTTACCAAGATCCACCCCCGATAGCCCTGCAGGCGGCACTCGTTACAACGTCGTTTTCAACCTGGGAACGAATTCCCAACTTCGCTACGTGGCTTGTCGTGTTTCGACGTGAGGCAATCCCCGCTCGCCCTCCCCTGACCCTCCTCCCCAGCCCCCTTTGCCCTCCCACGCTGACCGTTTCGATTTACGCATCGAAATTAAGCCACGCTCGGCTTGCGGCGTTCGTCCGATGCACGGCACTTTTTAAACCCGAACTCGCGCTACTCAACGTCAGTTGCACCGGTAGAAACGACGTTCCACGAAACGAGCGCGCATTGGTCAGGGGTGAGTCCAAGAGAATCTGGAGTGGAGGCGGAGGTTGTTACGGAGGGTAGGATAGACGAGATAGAGTTGGATTGATACCTGATACAAGTCTACCTCGCTCGAGGATTTTTGCGCCAGCGTTGCTCGAGGAAAGAAAGGACGTTTGCCGCAAAAAGCGCGGAATGCGACAGAACATCTGATTGCTGTCATTTAGCGAGAGAGAAAGAGATTGAGAAATTTGCCAGTACTTCTATGTCGGATAAACAAAAAAACGATAGCTGAAGTGATACACATTACGAAGAGATATTTTAGTGAAAAATTCCTGTGATCCGTCTAGACTACACGGAGAAAAAATTTGATTGCATTCATTAGACTTCTGATATATTCAACCAGTATGTCTATTGGAAAATGGATGAACCAGAATTCTTGTATGAATTACCATATGAATCTGATTAATTTCTTTCTGTTAAATTTACCAAATTTTCTGGTTAATAATACTAAACTCGCCAGCACCAGGTCGTCTAAAATTTTTTCCGTCTAATCTCAAAAGTCTGTTTAATATTCTGAATTTCAACATGATTATTGCATAAATTCAATCCAGATTATTGAATAAATTATTTTAAATTCAGTTTGTTAGAAATTAAACTGCACTGAGAAAAAAATCTGGTTGCATTAATTAGACTGATATATTCAACCAATATGTCTGTTGGAAAATGGATGAACCAAAATTTTTGTAAGAATTATCAAATGCATCTGATTAATTTCTTCCTTAAATTTACCAAATTTTCTGATTAATAATATTAAACTGACTAGCACCAACTTGTCTAAATTTTTTCCATCTAATCTCAAAAGTCTGTTTAATATTCTGAATTTCAACACGATTATTGCATAAATTGAATCCAGATTATTGAATAAATTATTTTAAATTCAGTTTATTAGAAATTAAACTGCACTGAGAAAAAAATCTGATTGCATTAATTAGACTTCTGATATATTCAATCAGTATGTCTGTTGGAAAATGGATGAACCAAAATTCTTGTAAGAATGATACATCAGATACATCTGATTAATTTCTTCCTTAAATTTACCAACTTTTCTGGTTAATAATACTAAACTCGCCAGCATTAACTTGTCTAAAATTTTTTCCATCTCAAAAGTCTGTTTAATATTCTGAATTTCAACAATTATTTAACAATTATTTAATTTATGCAACAATTATTGCATAAATTCAATTCAGATTATTGAATAAATTATTTTAAATTCAGTTTGTTAGAAATTAAACTGCACTGATAAAAAAATCTGATTGCATTAATTTCTTTCTGTTAAATTTATCAAATTTTTTGGTTAATAATACTAAATTCACCAGCACCAAGTCGTAAAATTTTTTCCATCTAATATCAAAAGTCTGCTTAATATTCTGAATTTCAACACGATTATTGCATAAATTCAATCTAGTTTATTGAAAATATTTTAAGTTCAGTTTGTTAAAAATTAAACTGATAAACAGTAATGCAAGAAGAGAATGCAGCTCAAACACACACAATCAGAGAGTTAGCGTCCTCTTTCTGGTACTACTGCTCGTAAGAGAAAAAAAATATACTTTGAATTTAATGTTAATACTAGTTCTTTATATACATTTTATGGCAAATATTGAATACAAGTTAAGTTAAGAAACAAGCAAAGAAATTAATGTAACAAGAAATTTTATAGATCCAACCAGAAAATACTAATCAAAAAATCCTTATAGTAAAATCTACTAAAATCTATCTAAACGTTCTAATTATAAAAAATCGAGTCTCATCATGATAACTAGAAATTTTTGTTTGATTTAACTAAAATGCCTTCAATCATATACGTCTTGTTGATACAATCAAACAATTTTTCTCAGTGCATACGTTACGAAAATTTTTTTATTGGAATTTAGATAATAGCTCTATAAAACGTCGAGTACATTGCGATAATGTGAAGCATTAGCAAATGTAGAAGGGATTTAAGGAAATCCACCGTTATCTAAAATTGACTGGGATCATTCCGCTTGGTAACCTCAGCTTGTAGAAACAACGTTAGATGAAACGAAGTGCATAGTCACGTTGAGGAGTGGTGAGTTTCTAGGACTCCGAACTGGAGAGAGAAGGTTGTTACCGGTAAACGGAATGGGCGAGGCGGATTGAGGTTGATACGCGATATAGCGGGGTTTGCTTTAATATATAGAATTTCCCGCAACCCGTAGAACGGTATCATAACCAGACACAGACCATGCAGAACAATGTGAATAAACTGTGCGGTGTAGTAGGAACATATCGCAGACGTATATCAATTCCGAATGGTGTTCAGCAACACTATAATAAATGAAGACCTATTTGCATATGGTTATTGTTACACAAGATAACGCTATATACGGAGTCGCGTAGATGTCAGTGGCACATTCTCCGCGCCTTTCATCAGCAGATTATAATAATTCTATAACGTCCTGCTTGAATCGCGAGAGAACTGCGTATTGTCAAAAACAGTATTATCACTCGTAATCCACGTCAAATAATTGTCCGCTTCCGAAACAAAGCGGAAGATCGTTAAATTTCATATTAAAATTGTTTTATATCCCATTAGCATATGCATATAAGCTAGCAGTCGACTATGTCACAGTAATAGAAGCGGCCAAATCTGGATTGATGCGAGAATGACGGATGCCGAGCGGGACGGCTTATCATCGTGTATATGTATGTTGTGGACGTATGTATGAAATAATACGTGAGATAGATGGTGGACATGGTCGGTAAAATAACTGGAAAATTGTACAAACTTCATCATACATTTAATAATTAATAATATGATCTTGATGGCCATGTATCGCTACTCTCTAAAAGTGAATCAGTGTATTATCATTGAAAAACAGTAAATAGTCGCTGATTACAGCAGTTATAAATACAGCACTGTAAATCAGTGATATTTTATTGAAAGAATCAGTTAATAATTTTGACTGTTTCAATCAGTAATATTTCCCAATATCAGTAATATTTCTTTCGTTATTGTCAGTAATATTAAACTATAATTCATCTCTCTATCTATTTCATATAAAATTAAAAATTTTATATATATTTACTAAATATTTATTATATTAAAAATTTTATTTTATTTATATTACACGCATATTGAACTTGTTATTTTAAATAGATAACCAACAAATAATTTTCATTAAGTCGCCAGACATTTATTTGTCCGACTTATAAAGATCGATTTAATATCTGAAGCCTCTCTATTGAGCTTCTATTAGAAATTAAATCGAAGTAACATTTCTAATTTTAAATGTCGCTCTTTGCAAACTTTATTATATAATTCTTATGACTAAAACTAAATATGAAAGCGATAAATGAACAAACTAGCGATTACTGATAATATTTCTCAATATCAGTAATATTTCTTTCGTTATTATCAGTAATATTAAACTATAATTCATCTCTCTATCTATTTCATATAAAATTAAAAATTTTATATATATTTACTAAATATTTATTATATTAAAAATTTTATTTTATTTATATTACACGCATATTGAACTTGTTATTTTAAATAGATAACGAACAAATAATTTTCATTAAGTCGCCAGACATTTATTTGTCCGACTTATAAAGATCGATTTAATATATAAAGCCTCTCTATTGAGCTTCTATCAGAAATTAAATCGAAGTAATATTTCTAATTTTAAATGTCGCTCTTTGCAAATTTTATATAATTCTTATAACTAAAATTAAATACGAGAGAGATAGCGATTGTAGCGGTAAATGAACGAACTAATGATTACTGGTTTTACAGTAAAATTTACTGATTTTATAGTAAATTTTATTTTAACTGACCATCATCAGTGAGATATAAGATAAAATAACAAAAAAATGAGCGTTTCCACTGAAGATCAATAAAATACTCACTGATTCTCAGTGAAATCTTATTTTAAATTAGTGATATTTTCACTGATTCACTTTTAGAGAGTATATTTTATAAAAATATCTATCCATTATTGTTACGCGTAATCACGTAACTTTTGTGGAAACTTGGCTCGAGAAACTTTTCAAAATTCATTAACCGTTTGTACACGTTTGTATATATGTTTGTATATATGTTTTGTATCAGAAAAGCCATGAGACAAAAAGTCACCAAGGACAAAGAGTGACTGAATTCGCATAGGTATTGAGATAATGCTTTATATACAGTTAAGTGCAGGGAGTAAGATTTGGGTTGAGATTGATGTGGTGGTAAACGGTAGCAGCCGCATGAGCGATTGTGCCGAGTTTTGTTTTGTAGTTTAGCGTCTGTCGGGTTACAAAACAGTAGAGCAGTAGATGGAACGGAGGAGTAAAAGCGGATTGCAACCGCGGTAGCGCCCAATTTGTTGTAAAGTTTTCACTGAATACATTGACTTGAGAAATCGGATGATATAACTCAGTGAATTGTGCATAAGTCTCAGTTAGGGGAACTTAAAATTAATTAATTAATTTTTTATGTGTTGAGAAAGAGAGGAAAGGATTTAAACAATATTTTGTAATTTTTCACAGATACCATCTATCTATCATTTCATATAATGCAACACACTTTTCATTATTTAATAATAATGTATTTTCTTATTGTGAATATTATATAATATTTAATTAGCAGACAGGATTCTGTTTTTAATATTCAGTTTTTTGTTATTTTTTTAATAACATACTGAGTGTTAAAATAGTCTGGACACGGTCGAATATCTCGATAAGGAAGAGTTTTACTACTGAAACGACCTGAATGTGCAATTAACAATTACATATTTTTTCTCAAAAACAACTACATGTTTTCTTTACACCAATCGATTCCTCTCTTTATTTTGTACATAAAAGTATTAAGGTAAGATAATCGAAAAATGAATATTTTACTAAATATTTTATGGTTCATGTAAAAATTAAGAAATTATTTCAAGTCTCATAACTCGAAAAGTACCCGATAAAAAAATACTTTATTATAGTGTTTTGGAAAGCTCTCAAGATGAGCTACAAAAATATGTAATGAAAAGCAACAGGTTCCATTTAAGAAATTGAAAATGACCTTCATGTGATCTTCAAATAACTCTTCAAGGTCAAACCAATGGTACCATGTTATGTCTCCCTCGAAGCCATACAACTTTTATCTGAAACACTTTCTAGTAAAACCCTTCCTTATCGAGATATTCGATCGTGTCCAGCCTTTTTTAACACTCAGTATATCCAATATATGTGTAATATTGACATAAAATAATAATAAATATATTATTATTCCCATTTAGTACAGAATAGCGCGAAATACGTCAGTTATTACATAAGTTTCATCGCATAAAAATTCGTATGGTCCCCAAATAGATGCGTAGGGTGAAATAAACGAAGGAATAAACGAGCGAGCGAACGAACGAATGTTCGACTGTGCAAACGATAGGACCAGAGGAACGGGTCCTCCCGATGGCAGGTGGAGACTCTAGGTAGCTTTGACCCGCCAATTCAGCATCACCCATACGGGCACTCAACCGCAAATCGAGTTCCGGCCGTAGGGCGGAATAAAATCGACCCCGTCAACCTCGTCCTGTTCCTCCCTTCGGTAACCGATGCAGCCTTGTGGCCCCGATTCTCGCGTAGGAGAATCTAGTAAGACATTACTCGCGAGGGACGCGTTTTGTTCAACGCCCTGGGAGAAGGTAAGAGAGGAAGAGTGAGCAAGTATGAGAGAGAAAGAGAGGAGGACTGAGGAAGGAGGAGAAAGGAGGAGAGTTCGGGTCGACTTTAATGGCTGTAGCCAAATGGAAAAGCTTGGCCGCGGGATAAACTGGCCATGCTCGAATTATGATATCCGCAACGAGCGCGTTGGGAGTCGCACACGCGTGTCGCGCGATTCTTTCCGAATCGTAAAGTCATCCTTTCATGCGAGAGTCGAAGGAGAGCTACAACAATCAGTTACACTTACGAACATTCAATTGAATTTGAAAAATCATCGCCGAACAATTTCGCGAACATTTATGGATTCTGCAACTTTTGACGATAGGCGTAGGACGAAATACGAGTGTGGAATGATAAGATTTCGGATCCTGCTAAAAGAAAAAAAGTTTTTTTTTTGTGGATTTTTTTTTATTTTATTTTTCAACATAATCTTCACAAAGACTAATACATTTTTCATAAGGGTGCTCTAACGCAGTGATACCAACTGATATTACGATTCGGCGAGCACCTCAAAATACCCATTTACAGTGTTAACTTTCTCGTTGCTCTTAAATTTTTTTCCACCGAGCCATCTTTTGAAATTAGGGAATAGATGATAATCGCTAGGTGCGGATAAATTTGGCGAATAAGACGATTGGGAAAGCAATTCGAACTTTAATTGATTTTAGCCATCGCTATCTGTAAATGGGTATTTTGAGGAATTAGTCTTTGTGGAGATTATGTTGAAAAATAAAATTTTAAAAAATCTAAAAAAAATATTTTCTTCTTTATCAGACCGGAAACTTATCACCCCACCTTTGTATATGTACTCTCTAAAAGTGAATCAATGAAAATATCACGAATTTAAACTAAGATTTCACAGAGAATCAGTAAGTATTTTACTGATCTTCAGTGGAAACGCTTATTTTTTTGTCATTTTATCTTATATCTCACTGATTATGATATCAGTTAAAATAAAATTCATTGTAAAATCAGTAAATTTTACTGTAAAACCAGTAATCGCTAGTTCGTTTATTTATCGTTTATAATCGCTATCTCTCTCGTATTTAATTTTAGTTATAAGAATTATATAAAGTTTGCAAAGAGCGACATTTAAAATTAAAAATATTACTTCGATTTAATTTCTGATACAATCTCAATAGAGAGGCTTCAGATATTAAATCGATCTTTATAAATCGGACAAATAAATGTCGGCAATTTAATAAAAATTCGTTCATTATCTATTTAAAATAACAAGTTCCATATACATGTAATATAAATAAAATAAAATTTTTAATATAATAAATATTTAGTAAATATAAATAAAATTTTTAACTTTACATGAAACAGATAGAGAGGTGAATTATAGTTTAATATTACTGACAATAACGAAAGGAACATTACTGATATTGAGAAATATTACCAGTAATCGCTAGTTTGTTCGTTTACCGCTTTCGTATTTAGTTTTAGTTATAAGAATTATATAATAAAGTTTGCAAAGAGCGACATTTAAAATTAAAAGTATTACTTCGATTTAATTTCTGATAGAAGCTCAATAAAGAGGCTTCAGATATTAAATCGATCTTTATAAGTCGGACAAATAAATGTCTGGCGACTTAATGAAAATTATATGTTCGTTATCCATTTAAAATAACAAGTTCAATATGCATGTAATATAAATAAAATAAAATTTTTAATATAATAAATATTTAGTAAATATAAATAAAATTTTTAATTTTATGTGAAATAGATAGAGAGATGAATTATAGTTTAATATTACTGACAATAACGAAAGAAATATTACTGAATATTGAGAAATATTACTGATTGAAACAGTCAAAATTATTAACTGATTCTTTCAATAAAATATCACTGATTTACTGATTTAGTCCTGCACTTATAACTGCTGTAATCAGTGACTGTTTTTCAGTGATAATACACTGATTCGCTTTTAGAGAGTATATGTGTGTATATGGGGCAACAGAATAACGAATAGACGTATCCAAGTATTCTCAAGTCGTATCCAGGCTATCCTAAACTCCGCGCAGCTCGACATTGTTATTCCTCGAATCTCAGAAAGTTGTACGAGATCCGAAATATCCTTCAGATCCCCCTCTTTAATGGCCGTACACGAGGGTCCGACCGTGTACCATTCAGATAGATAGGGTGCGTCGCGAGTTCGCTTCCGCCGGAGATGACGCGGATGCGTCGTGACCGCGTCGTTATCATTCTGTACTTTATTACGTGCAGCCTGTATGCGTCGCCTATGCACGTGCCGTTTGTAGTTTCTACCCTCTCGGCGCCTGCAGAGAACTAATCCACGCCAGCTGATTTATGAACGGCCAGATATACTTGTCCATCCTTACTGCCTTGCGAGAGGTAACTTACGAGCGTTATTGTTGCGTATTAAATGTTACGGCGGGGGAGGTTTGCATTCGGAGGGTTGCTTCGGTAAATGTCACGAAGATGTCGGATTTATTACTTCCTGCGTAAGCTCCCTCGCCGCGCAATTTCTGGTAGCCAGATACCGGATGTGAGCGTTCTTATTAAATATCGCATGATTCTTATATACGTTCGAGGGTAGCCCATTAGAAGGATTAAAGACAAATATAGCGGCGATCCTTGATCCAATTCGGTTTTCCTTGATTTAATGCACTTTTTCCTGCGTCCAACTCTCCGTTGAATCGCTGATATCTATTTTCGAAATGAATATAGCTCCTCGCGGAAGGTAATTTTCAAGAATTACGTAACCGCGATTGCGATTCCCGTTCGAGGAATTTTTATGCAATCGTAATAAAAATTGAAACGTTCGAAATACGAAATATGTGAACGGGGTTGACGTGTTTGCAATTTTTTCCCCTCGACTTGTCCCGAAACATTTTTTTTCATATTTCACGTTTCCACGCAGCTTATATTTTATCAATGCAGTATTTTAACGGACGTCGCACTTTTCTGCCGACAGTGCCGCCCGACATCCTGGACTATGATACCAGCACGGACATGGTGGTGATGGAGGGGCGGAACGTGACCCTGCGTTGCGCTGCGACCGGTTCCCCGGCGCCTAACATCACCTGGCGACGCGAGGACGGTCAGCAAATTCACCTCGCGGACGGGAGCGAAGGTTGGTTTTAACGAGAGTTGCCCGCGAACGATCGTAATTCGCAGTCAGGTCGGCGATAAAGCCGGGAAAATTCGCTGAAGGGGTGGCTCTCTCTCTCTCTCTCTCTCTCTCTCTCTCTCTCTCTCTCTCTCTCTCTCCCCTCTCTCTCTTTTTATTTCTCTCGTACTTGCTCCCATCTCTCTAAAAGTGAATCAGTGAAAATATCACGAATTTAAACAATAAACTAAGATTTCACTGAGAATCAGTGAGTATTTTACTGATCTTCAGTGGAAACGCTTATTTTTTTGTTATTTTATCTTATATCTCATTGATGATCAGTTAATATAAAATTCACTGTAAAATCAGTAAATTTTACTCTGAAACCAGTAATCGCTAGTTCGTTCATTTAACGCTACGATCGCTATCTCCCTCATATTTAATTTTGGTTATAAGAATTATATAAAGTTTACAAAGAGCGACATTTAAAATTAGAAGTGTTACTTCGATTTAATTTCTGATACAATCTCAACAGAGAGGCTTCAGATATTAAGTTGATATTTATAAGTCGGACAAATAAAATTCCTGGCGACTTAATAAAATTTATTTGTTCGTTATCTATTTAAAATAACAAGTTTCATATCAATATGGAATACTATGGATGATATATAAATGTATGTGATTTTAAATATTTTTTTAAGGAGAGGGAATCACATAAATAATGGTTTATAAATATTGCATATTGTATAATTTGTTGTATAAAATTTGTATAACTGGTATAATTGTCTACTGTATAAAATTTTGTACAATTTGTATAACTGGATACTGTATAAAATTGTATAATATAAATAAAATAAAATTTTAATATAATAAATATTTAGTAAATTTAAATAAAATTTTTAATTTTATATGAAATAGATAGATGAATTATAGTTTCATTATTACTGACAATAACGAAAGGAATATTACTGATATTGAGAAATATTACCAGTAATCGCTAGTTTGTTCGTTTACCGCTTTCGTATTTAGTTTTAGTCATAAGAATTATATAATAAAGTTTGCAAAGAGCGACATTTAAAATTAGAAGTATTACTTCGATTTAATTTCTGATACAATCTCAATAGAGAGGCTTCAGATATTAAATTGATATTTATAAGTCGGACAAATAAATGTCTGGCGATTTAATAAAAATTATTTGTTCGTTATCTATTTAAAATAACAAGTTCCATATGCAATATGGAATATAAATAAAATAAAATTTTTAATATAATAAATATTTAGTAAATTTAAATAAAATTTTTAATTTTATATGAAATAGATAGATGAATTATAGTTTAATTATTACTGACAATAACGAAAGGAATATTACTGATATTGAGAAATATTATCAGTAATCGCTAGTTTGTTCGTTTATCGCTTTCGTATTTAATTTTAGTCATAAGAATTATATAATAAAGTTTGCAAAGAGCGACATTTAAAATTAGAAGTATTACTTCGATTTAATTTCTGATACAATCTCAATAGAGAGGCTTCAGATATTAAATTGATATTTATAAGTCGGACAAATAAATGTCTGGCGATTTAATAAAAATTATTTGTTCGTTTTATCTATTTAAAATAACAAGTTCCATATGCAATATGGAATATAAATAAAATAAAATTTTTAATATAATAAATATTTAGTAAATTTAAATAAAATTTTTAATTTTATATGAAATAGATAGACAGATAAATTATAGTTTAATATTACTGACAATAACAAAAGAAAAATATTACTGATATTACTGATTGAAACAGTCAAAATTATTAACTGATTGATTCTTTCAATAAAATATCACTGATTTACAGTATTGTATACTTATAACTGCTGTAATCAGTGACTATTTACTGTTTTTCAATGATAATACACCGATTCGCTTTTAGAGAGATCGTCGGTGGATGCCTCGTTTATGGCGAGAACTAATCGCATACGACGAGAAAACGCGACGTTTGATGCTTCCTCGCCGAGAGTGCAACCGACGATCATTTGCCATGCGGTCTTTTTCGGGGTTGCGCTTTTAACCCCTCCTTTTGAATTCCCGCGCGAGTCTCTTGCTCCAACGTGCACCAAGTATTTTACATGTCATTAGCTTCCCGCGCGGAACGATCATGCAATTTCCGCAATTCGCATTTGCCTTTGCGAGATTTTCAAATCCGTCGAGAAGAAAGAGGGAGAAAGTTACTCTCTCAGTTCTTTATAAACTTTTCCTACTACGTTTCCACTTTTCCCACCGAATATTTCCGCTATGAAGCGCATTAATTTCAAGCTTTTTTTTTATTTACGCGAAACTGCGAACCGTGTAACGTGTAAGCATACAAAAGCGAGAGGAGGACTTCATTCATGAAGTTCGTAACTTTTACAGTCGACTTGCAAAAAGGACATACGCGAAGCGTTTTAAAAATATAATTTAATTCGCCTGACAAACGCGTTTATAAAGTGGGAAGGGACAAGTTTCAAGTATTTATAAATACCGTATATGGGGTGTAAATTATTTTTCATCTCTGACGGAGAGATAAAAATGGGGGCTTCGAAAGGAACGAGGACGCTCGAGTGGCCCGGATCGAGTAAATATCCCGTTAACATCCTTAAAACGCGCCGAAAGCTCGTTCCATCGCGCGCGCAGACGTAAAGGCACCTGAAAAAAAAAAAAAAAAGATTTACCGTTCGCGGAGAATATATTCGGGTGGACTGAACTGCATCGCGAGTGCATCGCAGCTCCAACGGCAGTATCGAGCCCGAATAGTGGCTTCGTGGCGGCCACTTGGGAGCGCAAACACACCGCGTAGCAAGACCAATAGATTAGAGCGAGGTGATACGTTTGCCGAGACCGAGAAGATCTTCTATATTTGCATTGAAATTGGCAAACACAGCGAGCACATACCTGATACGCGTAAATGCGCGGCCCGCGTATACGTTATGGGCCCGATAAACAACAGGATCGACTTTAAACCGAACGATTACGCCGACCATAGTTTCGCTTTCACGCTTTCAATTCGATAAGGTACGTATATATAGCGCCGAGGAGAAAGATGTAAAGATAGGAGTGATGGATCGCCATTCGAAATCGAGAGATGTCCATGTCGGTTCCCTTCCGAAAGAATAACACAGGCCTGCGAAAGAGGAAGTCAACATTTTTTTTTTTTAAGATGCAACAGTGATTTTGTGCGCCAAATCCGAATCTGGTCGCCGAATTTGCGTAGCACGTCAGGTTTTTGAAATATTTGTAATTGAATAGCCCTAAAATCGCTATTTTGACCAATTTCATGAATTTATTGTGAGTAAACGAAATTTTTTGAAATATCTCTGTCAATGGCATCGTATGGTAGTCACTTTCATCTTTCGAATCCACTTTCGATTACTGTTGCACGATTTTTTTTCGATCAGATATACAAGTTATAAGACTGGTCGTGCATAGGGATCCAATAAGCCATTCTAAACCGTGCCAACTCTCTATCTCCTTATGAATCAAAATTAGGGTAAAAATATACATTTTTAAATACCTTCTGTCACCTTTTGAAATTAAAAATGGCGCATCCAATATGGCGAATAAAATCACAATAAAAAGGCATAAAATTTAAAAAAATTTATGAAAATGTGTAACGATTGTATTAGACATTTCTTTACAATACTTTTTTGGTCAACCGAACCTGACATATGTCAATCTTTTCAAATTTCAAGATCATGGATCTTAAATATAAATTTTCTTTAACGTAAATTTTCTTACAACGTCATTAATTTCAGGGAAAAAAATCGTGCAGCGGTAATCGAAAGTGGATTTGAAAGGTGAAAGTGAGTATTATACAATGCCATTGGCAGAAATATTTCAAAAAATCTGGTTTCCCCACAATAAATTCATGAAATAAGCCAAAATTGCGATTTTTGAGCCATTCAATTATAAATTACTCAAAAACGTGACGTGCAGTTATACAAATCGAATTGTTACATTTTGATACAAAATTGATACATTTTGTTACAAAATTGATACATTTTGTTACAAAAGGTGACAAAAGGTACTTAAAAATATGTTTTTATTCTAATTTTGATTCCTAGATAGAGATGAAGAAGTGACACGGTTAATTAATTTAGAAAGCTTATTGAATCCTTTCATGACCGATCTTATAACTTGTATATTTGAGCAAAAAAAAATCGTGCAGCGGAAATCGAAAGTATATTTGAAAGGCGAAAGTGAGTATTATACGATGCCATTGACAAAAATATTTCAAAAAATCTGGTTTCCCCACAATAAATTCATGAAATGAGCCAAAATTGCGATTTTTAAGCCATTCAATTACAAATTACTCAAAAACGTAACATGCAATTATGCAAATTCGGTTAATAATTATGCAAATTTACGTTAAAGAAAATTTACATAGACATCAATATAGTAGATCCATCATCTTGAAATTTGAAAAGACTGACATATCAGATTGGATTGCCAAAAAATATATTGTAAAAAAAATATCTAATACAGTTGTTACATTTTGATAAATTTTTTTCAATTTTATTCCTTTTTATTGTGATTCTATTCGCCATATTGGATGCATTTTTAATTTCAAAAGGTGACAAAAGGTTCTTAAAAATATGTTTTTATTCTAATTTTGATTCGAGAAAGAGATAAAGAGGTGACATGGTTAATTAATTTAGAAAGCTTATTGGATCCCTTCATGATCGGTCTTATAACTTGTATATTTGAGCAAAAAAAAATCGTGCAGCGGAAATCGAAAGTATATTTGAAAGGCGAAAGTGAGTATTATACGATGCCATTGACAAAAATATTTCAAAAAATTTGGTTTCCCCACAATAAATTCATGAAATGAGCCAAAATTGCGATTTTTGAGCCATTCAATTACAAATTATTCAAAAACGTAACGTGCAATTATGCAAATTCGGTTAATAATTATGCAAATTTACGTTAAAGAAAATTTACATAGACATCAATATAGTAGATCCATCATCTTGAAATTTGAAAAGACTGACATATCAGATTGGATTGCCAAAAAAAATATTGGAAAAAAAATAATATCTACTACAGTTGTTATACATTTTGATAATTTTTTTCAATTTTATTCCATTTTATTGTGATTCTATCCGTCATATTGGATGCACCATTTTTAATTTCAAAAGGTGACAAAAGGTACTTAAAAATATGTTTTTATTCTAATTTTGATTCGTAGATAGAGATAAAGAGGTGACACGGTTAATTTAGAAAGCTTATTGAATCCCTATTCATGACCGGTCTTATAACTTATATATCTGAGCAAAAAAAAATCGTGCGGCGGAAATCGAAAGTGGATTTGAAAGGCGAAAGTGAATATTAAACGATGCCATTGACAGAAATATTTCAAAAAATCTAGTTTCCCCACAATAAATTCATGAAATGAGCCAAAATTGCGATTTTTGAGAGCCATTCAATTACAAATTACTCAAAAACGTGAGGTGCTATGCAAATTCGGCGGTCAGATTCGGATTCAGTGCACAAAATTACGTCGAAAATCACTATTGCATCTTGAAAAAAAAAAAACTCGCAGGCCTGTGTAACACACGTGACAATTTTTTTTTCGACAGCTGTAGATACGCGACACGTGTTCGTATATTAGAGAGATTCGAACTTATATGATAATCCAATAATGTACAGTATAATGATATTATGATTAGGATATTGTTACACTCTGAAGCATTATTAAATTATTTGAAACTTCGGTGCGGTATGTAATCTTACCTCGATGGGTTTTGAACTCGAGCAAGTTAGCTTCATTAGCTTCCGATATCCTGTCAAATTTGTCATTATGCTTCTTCAATTACATTTTAATAGAAAAGTCCTTTATGTAAAAGTTCTTTAAGACGCTTGCACGTTTTAAAGGTATCTCTTTCTTTAACGTATGTCGTATTTACAATCGTGGTTAATTGCTGCTGTCTTTTCCAACGACATTCAATCAATTATCAAAACGCGGTATAAATTTTCTGACAGATTTAATTGTGGAGAGAGAGAGCAGAGAGGGACACATAGACAGCCTAAACTTTCGGATAAGTAAACTGAATTTGCACCTTGTAATGCAGATGGTCTCCAAACTGTGTTGCCAGAGTTTAACGACTCTCTGTAAATTGCTATTTGAATTTCGAATGCACGGAGAAAAGATACAAACCGGCTTGAATCACTTTCGCTCATATTTGTTAATTAATATTTCAAATCTCAAATTATGATTACATATTAAATGTTCGGGAATTTTGTGTCGTATTTATCTTTTATTTCATTGAATTTAACATTATCGCACAAATATGTTTTATGAACAATGAGAATTTATGAAATATCCCGAATTTGAGAGAAAATTTAATAATAGTCCGCTGTATGTTTTATTTATCATCATCCATTGTCTGTGTATTAGTATAATTTCAAATGCTTTATAGAGGTCGCATACGTGCTGGAGGTTTCTGGCAATCGGGTCCGCAGCTGCTGCATTATGCGGTCGTTCGTCAAAGCAGTTTGCACATTTTCCCAGTGCATTTTAGCGCGCGGAAGTGGTCCTTCTTCGCCGGCGATAATGGTTACATTGATAAAATGACAAAAGTTTTCGCCCATGTATTTCTGCCATGTACGCGATGCGATGCGAGTCGGTGCCAGCATTATTCTTGCGATAAAAATCTCACGATTTTAAGACGTGTATACAATAATTGTAATAAATTTACGTGAAATTTTGCATTCGGGAATTCGCCCAACGTATACAGAATCTAAATGCAATTCAATTCGTTTCTAAATTGAAACGAATAGTATAAGTGACGAAACTTTGGCAACCAATTTCCGTCGTGTCGCGTGCGATGCCAGTAACGGTGCTGACGTCAAAAAAAAAAAAAAAATCGCACAAATGTACTTCGCAAACTTCACTGAAATGGACGAATACGTTTAAAAATATGAAATTTCCAATGCAAAGTACGGAGAGAAATGCCATCGGCGTTATTTCAGCCATTGATCGAATTATAGAATCGCTTTAAAATAATTTATATATTGTTGTTTTTTCAAAAAATTGTTTTTTTTTTTTTTTTTTAAATAATCATCTTGATCTTTAATCCTAAATTTATATAATGTTATCGATAATTAAAAACTGTGAATGGAACGATAAATTATGGGCAAAAAAACGATATTTTTTTTAACCTAATTGCCAAGTTTTTCGGAAATTCTACAGTTTCGGTCTGCCAGTGCTAATAAAAATATCGACATCAAAGCGATTCGCCGATCCGACATCACGCACTTTTCCCATACACCGAGTTGTCTATAGCTATAACTTTATCGAAATTCCCGAAAACCGTAACACATTCCCGAGAATAAAAAACAAAAAAACAAAAATTTGGCGAATTCCACTGAGGTCTGACGTTCCATGTTTCATGCAAAAATCGATTGACACCAAAAAGCATTCGATGTCATAGCGTAAAAGTTACATCTACCTCGATTTATCACCGATAACATCGATCATATTTCTCACGGAAATTCTTGTTGCAAACTTATTGATACCTTTCCAACATATAGTTGTATGTAATTTCGTCCGCTCGACAAAATTTTCACACTTTTTTCACTTTATTGACAAACGAAATTCATTTCTTCCGATAAATTCCGTAATAAGAGTATCTTTGATTCGGAATAAGACATTATTTTTCTCATGATGGCATAAAAAATAATTATTAATCATTAATATCTAATTAATTTTAAACCATTTAATTTTAATGTTAACATAATGTTACGTGTATATATAAAAAAAAAATCAGATATCACGTGTGTGTGTGTGTACAAAATCATATACAATTATATAAAATTATAATATAATAAATAAAATATAATATCATATACAATTATATAAAATTATAATATAATAAATAAAATATAATATATATAAAATATAATATGTATAAAATAACATTTATATGATTTTTACGATTATCATTAATAATGTAATAAATATAATATGTATAAAATAACATTTATATGATTTTTACGATTATCATTATTTTTTCTGATTACAGTTTCGAGCGTGGATGGTTCAAACTTTAATATTACAAAAGTTAACCGGCTGCATATGGGTTCCTATTTATGCATCGCATCCAATGGCGTGCCACCCTCCGTCAGTAAAAGAATAATGCTTACTGTGCATTGTACGTATATTCTATACCATGCATTTTATCTCAAATGAAATTTTATTTCAATTTCATTTATATCACGAGGTTTTTCTTATTTCTTTGACAAAATTACCATCACAAAATTTAAATAGTTGACGCGTTTTTATATCAAATATTAAATATCGAAAATTTATTTAATTATCAGAAATATAAACATAAAGAAGAATTTTTTATATTTACACGCAAAAGTCATAATTTAAGGCAATTGCGCAAATAGAGATCAAGGATTCGCTTACAAGGATGTCATATTTGAAATTCGAAATTTAATTGTTTCGTAATTATTTCAGTTCCACCAATGATTTGGGTTCAAAATCAATTGGTAGGCGCTCGCGAAGGTCAGAAGCTGACCCTCGAATGTTCCTCGGAAGCATTTCCGAAATCTATCAATTATTGGACCAGAGATCAGGACAAGATCGTGCCGCAAGGTGAGTATTAATAAGATGAGAAATATATCCGATAAAGTAATGAAAAGCGACGGATTTTCGATAAAAAAAATTTATTAGCGACAAATAAAGGAAAAGGAACTTGTATTTTTTCGCGCGATATGTTGCAATTGCATAATAAAAATTCGCGGTTCAGACGCGGGGCTTCTCATGAAAGAATCATGACCGTGGTAGAAAGTGGGATGACTTTACACAATTTTGTAATATGCATCGTTCACGGCACGCACCTATCGCGCTTTTTGATGATTCATGTAACTCCACGAGAGGAAGATAATTACACCCCCGACGCGTATTCTCCTCTCACGGTGTATATTTGCGCGAAAGGAAAATAACTGGTTGTTAACGAACCCTCTGAATAATGAAAGTTCCATACCGAACGCATAAACACGCACACCGGCGAAGCGCGAATATAAGCGTTTCGCTCCTGCTTTATGCCTCCTATAAAAGACGGCTTTAGTACTTTGCATCGATTCGCCATCCCTTTTCGGATTCATATCTTTTTTTTTTTTCTCGTATCGCACATACACGCGCCCACGCATACTCGCGTGACTCCTGTCAAGTACGTACGTTTAATCGCCAAAGGAAGCTCTACGCGGTTATGACGCGCACTCTTTTACGGCCGAGAATTAAGCGTATTATGAAAAACACAGTATCGTTCATTAAACGCTTCAACGATCGAAAGTTACGACGCGAACGATGAATTTTGATATACGACGATGAATTATTATGACGTATTTCACTTGTACGCTTTTACGTGCGCGCGATGATATGTACCGCGTGTACCGTATATTTAAAAAAAAAACATTCTTATTTTGAAAATATATTTAGTTTTAACATGGAAATGTTGAAATGAGATTATATCGCGTTAATTGAAGAAAAATATAATTGCTTGAATAATTGCTTACTTGAATGAAGCCATTTTATATAGTTCAATCGAGAAAAATATATTCTCTTGATTTAAGATTTAATTTTCTTGAATGGAAAAGAAATATGTTGGATAGAAAATAATCTTTTAAATCAAAGATTATAATTTTCATAAGGTAGAATTAAATAATTATATATTCTTGAGGTGACAATTACAATATTAAAATAAGACGAAAATATATTCTCATGATTTAAGATTTAATTTTCTTGAATGGAAAAGAAACAATGTTGGATAGAAAATAACATTTTTAAATCAAAGATTATAATTTTCCTAAGGTAGAATTAAATAATTATATATTCTTGAAGTGACAATTACAATATTAAAATAAGACGAAAATATATTCTCATAATTTAAGATTTAATTTTCTTGAATGGAAAAAGAAACAATGTTGTATAGAAAATAACATTTTTAAATCAAAGATTATAATTTTCTCAAGGTAGAATTGAATAATTATAAATTCTTAAGGTGACAATTACAATATTAAAATAAGACGAAAATATATTCTCATGATTTAAGATTTAATTTTCTTGAATGGAAAAGAAATAATGTTGGATAGAAAATAACATTTTTAAATCAAAGATTATAATTTTCTCAAGGTAAAATTAAATAATTATATATTCTTGAGGTGACAATTACAATATTAAAATAAGACGAAAATATATTCTCATGATTTAAGATTTAATTTTCTTGAATGGAAAAGAAACTATATTAGATAGAAAATAACATTTTTAAATCAAAGATTATAATTTTCTTAAAGTAATTAATTATATATTCTTGAAGTGACAATTACAATATTAAAATAAAACGAAAATATATTCTCATGATTTAAGATTTAATTTTCTTGAATGGAAAAGCAACAATGTTGATAGAAAATAACATTTTTAAATCAAAGATTATAATTTTCTTCTTAAGATAGAATTAAATAATTATATATTCTTGAGATGACAATTACAATAAGATGATAATATTGTTGAAATTGAAATGATTGATGAATTGAATTGATTATTAAATTCTTCTAAGAAGATTAAAAATTGTTGCGTATATACGAAACAATGAACGCGTTAGTTTAAGTATATAAGTTTTGATTTGTCGCTTCTTTTTTTTCTGTGTATATTCTGGATAATGCAACGTTATTATATAGGAAACGGCTTTTCAATCTCATTTAAACAGCTGACAGAAATCTTCGGACGCGGGATTACATGTTAACACGATCGGGGGTCAGAACTCGCATTGTGCGCGACATTATTGCGTTCGATACAGATGCAAATGCTAACCACAACGGCGATGTAATAACGGCCGACGCAGAAAAGGGCGATCCTGGCCGTGTTTGCCGTTCATATACATACTCGTCGCGCGTCCTTAGCCTTCCTCATAAATGCCAGATAAAATCGTGTTATACCTTTAACGTGCTACCGGGATTCGCATGCATTATTCAGTGGCTAATTCCGGTCAAATAAACGGCCCGAAAGAAGAGAGCCGCGCGAGATGTTCGCGCCGCCGCGTACCGCTGGTATACTGCTTAAATAAATAAATCTAACGGTATTAAAAACTAGATTGCCTCTTGTAATCGCCATATTACCTCCTCCTGCATTTATTTCCAAGATATACAAGGCCGGACCGCGTGTAAATTAAAAGCAACGCCGCGTTTCCAGTAGAAACTCATTTAGGGAATTAACTTCCAGATTGGATTCATGAATAAAATGGCATTAGAGGATTTTATTTATAAAGGAATTTAAAGATATCCTTCTTTTTGCGATGCCCCGAACGCGCGCTAATCAATAGTAATTGGATTAATAGCGATAAAGCGGAACGAAACACAAAAGTTTTAAATTATATAAAGACCATCGCACATATAATTCTTTTTCGAATGAACGATGTGATAAAAAAAAAAAGATTCTCTCGAGCGATATACAAATTTCCAGTTAATGAACGCTAGATGGCTCGATCTACAGTCACGACAGCGGCGCAAAAAAAAAAAGAAACGACCAGGTCTTCAAGAATTGCGGAATAATTAAAAATACCATTGCGTGAAAAGTCGCTGTCCACTCATTTTTGAGAAAATCTAGCGGCATGACGGCCTTGTTTGTCCCTTTTTTATGGTTATATATTCGTTACATTGTAGTGCACTTTGGGATGAATGCCGGAGCCAGCCCCGAAGCGGTGAAAACGTTCGCATTCGAATTGCACGCTCGCGTACATCCTGTGTTTCTTTCATTTCTTCGGCCAATTTCCATTTGCGTCTAATTGAAAGCATTCAAATAAACAGAACCGGCGGAACGGACGTGATTGTAAAAATTTCATCCCGCGCTCGCTTTTGACCGCCTGATGTCAATCCGCGAGATTGCCCGTCACATTTCTCCTCTGTTTTGTTTTGTTTTTTTTTTTTTTTGTTTTCGCCCGACTATTGACTGAACGTGATCAAAGCTAATACGGACTGACGTTTGTTTTTGTCGTCCGATTGTGTTAAGTTATTTCGTTGAGATTGCACATCAGGGAGACGTGTCGCGGCGTCGCGCAAACAACACGGTAATATATTCGCCTTAACGATTACAATGGACGCAATGAGAAATAACGCGAGCTTAGAGCTGTAGGGGGATGCATGTACGGAATGGCGTGACTGGAAAAATGATTGGAAGCGATTTCACGCGTTCTAACAAGACGTATCGTGATCGATGCCGTGGCAGATAGCGTCGAACTCGTCGTTTAGATCGGAAATAGTTCTTGGTGGCGACATCGAATCTCAAAATTTCCGTGGAGTATTTCAGAGGAAAACGTTACGAGATGTCGGTCGTTCAGGTGTTCAAAAAAAAAAGCGAATTATCCAGCTTCATATACAGGGTGGGCCAGATAAAGTGTTACAGTTTAATATCTTTGAAACGGCTAGATGGATCTTAATGTTCTTGAATTCGATTTTCTCGATTTGATGTGCTTTTTCACGTGGACTTATTTTCATTTTCCGCAATCGGCCCTTCGTGGGGTGGGGGGCACCAAGCTCCGTTTTTTTAAATGGCACCTTCCCAAAAAATTAATATTAATGGATTCTATGTTGAAAAAGAAGTAACTTTTATTCGAAAAAAATTTTTTTACAATCATTAATTTCCGAGCTACAATTATTCAAAATTTTTCGGAGCACCGAACTTCACACTTATGTGAAACAGTGTTTATACTCTCCTTAGGCAGTTGTGATCTAACACCTTTAGATTTCTTTTATGGGGATACATAAAGGAAAAAGCATTTAGCACAGTTCCTACTACGAGAGAAGAATTGAAGGAACGAATTCGGACTGCTTGCGCATCAATTACACCAGCTATGCTATTCAGTGTTCGCAGAAATATTATCGAAAGATTACTTAAGTGCTTGGAAGTACATGGTATGCTTTTTGAACACTTATTAAAATAAAAGTTACTTTTTTTCAACATAAAATCCTACTATAGATTAAGATTGTATAAACACTGTTTCACATAAGTGTGAAGTTCGGCGCTCCGAAAAATTTTGAATAATTGCAGCTCGGAAATTAATGATTATAAAAAAATTTTTTCGAATAAAAGTTACTTCTTTTTCAATATAGAATCCATTAATATTAATTTTTTGGGAAGATGCCATTTAAAAAACGGAGCTTGGTGCCCCCACCCCACGAAGGGCCGATTGCGGAAAATGAAAATAAGTCCACGTGAAAAAGCATATCAAATCGAGAAAATCGAATTCAAGAACATTAAGATCCATCTAGCCGTTTCAAAGATATTAAACTGTAACACTTTATCTGGCCCACTCTGTATATCATCTCTTCCTGAATTACACGTTTCCATAAAAATCGATTTGGTCAAATTAATATGTATGAAATAATACGCAAAGCCGAGCTCGATATGCCTGGTATTTTTTGTAGTAAATGAAAAATAGGAAGAAAAAAAGAGAGAAAACAAAAGGGAATTTTTTTTCTTTATTTTTATAAAAAAATTCTGCAAATCTCTTTATTAAATAGTTCGTATTAATATTGCTGTTATATCCATATCAAGGCAATTTCAATAATCTATATTTTCTGACTCACCGTGCATAATTTAAGTTTTGTAATATATATGTATATATAAATCGGATCGCCTTCAAATAGCGAGTACGGAATTTCTCCTCTAGAAACAAGCGTCCAAACTGACAGCCATCGCCGAATTCTAAGCGAACAATTTTTACGAAAGCATTTTCACAAGTGCAAAGTTGTCATCTCAATAATCTTTTCTTTTCAGTTTGCGAAATGGCACGAAAGGAAGTTTTACAGTCTTGTCAAGTGCTCATATATAAAGACTTTGTAGCAATTCGCTGGTTCGAGGTATAAAGGTTAAAAGAGTTGGCTGATTTGAATAATTTAAAAATATTACTTTCATTCCTTTCGCAAGTATAATTTAATGTTAATCTACAAATAAATTAAAATACAACCTTCTCTTTGATATAAAAAAATTTTCTCTAGTATAACTCAAAAATAATATAATCCAAAAATTCTCTCCATTTCAACGAGCAACGAATATTTTAATTAATCATGTTTTTGAGAGTGATGTTCTCGCAAAAGTTATTTTCATCTTCATTTAATTTTACCTTAAAATCCTCTTTTAAATATTTTAAATTTAATAATTTTGTTCCACGGGTTTCTATTTTATTCGAAATGACAGAGATCGTCCTCGAGCTACAAATTTGGACTCGTTACTATCGAGGACTGGACGATTTCGACCTATGCCTCACATCTGCTCGTGACATAGCTTGCATAATCAATCTAAGATCCCGCGTTTTATCAAAACGGCCGGCAAATCGCCTCTGCCGACATAATAATAAACGACGTTCCATTTCGGGCCGGAAACGGCCATTGAGAACGACAGTCGTCTAGGAATTCTCATGGCTGTCAAAGGTGAAACGTCACAATAGCTCAATCAGGTTGGAAGATGGCCCGTCTATAAGGTCGTCTATCGCGACGCTAGTTCGGTATTCGACGCGCGGTGATCTTAAGTTAACGTAATTTCTGTTTCGATCGGCGCCATTCAACGGTGCTTCCGGTGGTTCTCGGTTCATAAGATTCCAAAACGCTATCTCAAGATGGTATCTCGCGCGAAAAGCGCCCGACGCGGAATGCAAAACGGAACAATAAAAGGGATACAGTCGTGGACGGAACGTACTCTGGATTCACCTCAGAATGGATTCGGGACGGATAATGCGCTTTCCGTGATCGCGAATATCGATATTCACCATTTTATGTTATGACACATTTACAAGAGAATCAGAACAAGAAATTGTATATATATAATGTTACGAGGAGATAATAGAAAAACCGATACTTATAAAAACGTTCAATAATAGTTGTCATAAAATCGTCATAAAATCGTGGTATAAATAATTTTAGCAACTTTCTGCAGCTTATAATTTATCATTTTTTAATATTACATGTATTCTCTATAAGTGACAAATGGATAATAATTGTCAAAATTCCAGTAAAATTATGCACAATTTTTTTACAACTAAAATGTAAAATGATTTATGAGTGTAGAACATAAAATATCTTTTATTATTGAATTATTATCTTTTTAAGAATGTATTGGACGGACCGTCTGTCTCAAAAGTTAATCCAAAATATAAAAAAATTAAAGTTGGACAGAATACGAATTCTAATTGATCAAAAGTTTTTTAAAAATCACGAAATCACAAGTATTCTTTAATATCACAAGTATTCTTAAATAGGTCTTAATTTCCAAGAAAATGTTGCCACGTTTTATCATCAATATTGTGTCAAACCGATAATCACAGTTATTTTTTAATAATAATTTTAAAAACGAGCAAGTAAATCGTTTTAAAACTTTGTGGAAACATTTTTACATATATGAAGAATATAAAATTACAAAATGAAATTTTTATCATTGTTTTTTTTCAGTTTGTGAATAATTTATTACCTGTCTCTCGAACGTTTACATAAGATCCTATGTTAAAATCACACAATTCAAAAATTAATAACTTTTAAAGAAGCAAGTAAAAAAATTTGAAATAATTCATGACGATTTAGAATGTTATTAAGAAAGTTAAATTAAAAATTCACGGTGATATCATTGATTGTAATATATCCAATACATTCTTAAGGATGTATTGGACGGACCGTCTGTCTCAAAAGATAATCCAAAGTATCAAAAACTTAAAGTTGGACAGAATACGAATTCTAATTGATCAAAAATTTTTTAAAAATCACGAAATTATACTTCAAAGTATTCTTTAATATAAATAAGTCTTAATTTCCAAGAAAAATGTTGCCACGTTTTATCATTAATATTGCGTCAAACCGATAATCACAATTATTTTTTAATAATAATTTTAAAACGAGCAAGTAAATCGTTTTAAAACTTTGTGGAAACATTTTTACATGTATGAAGAATATAAAATCCCCCTTCGAACTTGTATGAAGGATATAATATAATTACAAAATGAAATTTTTATCACTGTTTTTTTATAGTTTGTGAATAATTTATTACCTGTCTCTTGAATGTTTACATAAGATCCTACGTTAAAATCGCAAAATTCAAAAATTAATAACTTTTAAAGGAGCAAGTAAAAAAATTTGAAATAATTCACGACGATTTAGAATGTTATTAAGAATGTTAAATTAAAAATTCACGGCAATCTCATTGATTGTAACATATCTCCAATACATCCTTAAAAACGTTCGCGCTAATTTTTCTTTCTTCTTTCGAAAATGAATGAAAAGACTCATGTGTAAAATCAATGATGGAATCGCGCGAAAGAAAAATTTCCCGAGACACAGATAAGTCGTGCCAACCGCTTATTAAATCGTCCGACTTTTTTAAACAGGAAATAATTAGGAAACAGATCTCTTTGTTGAATTCCGGCTTTCTCATCCAGTCATGGCTTTTATTATAGAAGGAGACGGCCGAGTGCGAGTTTCTATGAGATTTTTCGTATTGTCACCGCATCGTGGTTGACCCACATACCATGGATGCACGAAGGACAGACGATCATTTAAAAGCCCTCGATTACAGCCGCATATTCCGATAAAAATACCCGTGATTCGGTCGTACTTCTATTTTCAAGCTCCACCCAAAAGAGTAAATCACGTCAAGGGAATGACGGGTAACCCCGGGCGGACGTGACTGACAGCACATGACGGAAAAGCGAATTTTTTTGTTTTTCCTTTTTTTTTTCTATTCCCGTATGCGCTCACGTGTCTAGTTGATTTAAACGTGATTTTTCTGAAATTGGGGCAAAGAGCGCGGATATATAATGTCCACGTATTATTTTTTTGAGATATCGCTTTAATTCAATCGATGTAATTCGGTGACCGCGCGCGCATTTCGGGGGAATTTATCTTTTATTTTGACGACAAGGGCAAAAAATGGAACAAAGGGACGGTGAAATAAAACTGTGCGACGCATTACTAACGAAATTGCAATTTGTTGCAGGAGGAAAATACGAGCCAGTGCTGAAAGATAACGCGTACAAAATACACATGAAACTGACGATAAACTCTGTCAGTCCAACGGATTACGGCTCGTACAAATGTGTCTCCAGAAATTCGCTGGGCGACACTGACGGCAGCATTAAAGTCTATCGTAAGTGTAATTATAGCATTTCTCATTTAAAATTTTCGCTATTTTTCTACGCACCAGAGAGAAATTCCCGTAATGAATTTCACAATAAACGATGTTTAGCGAAATTAAATTGTAGCAAAATTACATTATTTTCCTTCATATATACATATTTGAGACACTCTGGCGTATCTGGCTTCGACAAAATAACAGTAAAATAGCTCGCTCGTGCAGCTTAAGCAGCAGCTGTGTTAAAATAGTTGGAATTTTTACGAAATACCGAGTGAAAGCCGGCGCGAGGCAGGTCAGACCTTATTATTCTTAAAAGTGCTCGCGCGCTTATGAATAAAACAATATTTCGCAAAATATATTCCCGCGACTACGGGATACGCCTCTCCTCGATTCGGAATCACAGCTCTCTGGGAAAGTTGTTGTATACACTCAACTGACGCGTTATACCTATACGGTTGCGGGGTTAGTACCTATCCAATATGTGAATCGGCTCTCTGAAAACAGGCAAGTGCAAAGTGCGCGCGTTGAAACTGTTTGCGCTCGTAAAGTAAAAGATAACAAGGAGTTAGGACATGCATAAACAAAGTTGCGAGTTAGAGTGTGACTTGGAAAGAAACTATCCGCTCGTTGTACATTCCGCTCGTTATTTCTTTACGTACAACTGTCGGGCCGCGAATCGCTCTTCAGTGCGTCCCCTCGACTCGAGACATTCTTCAGTTCGCGCGCTTTAGAAGCGGCTGACGTCACTTTGATGTGCATGATGTAGGATCGTTTGAATAATATTGAACGCTGTTATTTGTGTTTCAGCAATATTGAACTCCACTTCCAATGACAGCAACACCAAGCACAAAGGTAAGTATTATTTTCTACTTATTGTTACACTGAGAAGAATCGTTTGATTGTATCAACAAGACGTATATGATTGAAGGCATTTTCGATCAATCAAACAAGAATTTCTAGTTATCATGATAAGACTCGATTTTTCATAACTAGAACGTTTAACAGATTTTACTACAAGGATTTGTTAGGATTGGTTAGTATTTCCCGGTTGGATCTACACAATTTCTTGTGACATTAATTTCTTTGCTTGCTTCTTAACTTAACTCGTATTCAATATTTGCCATGAAATGTATATAAAGAACTAGTATTAAATCCAAAGTATATTTTTTTTCTTACGAGCAGTAATGCCAGAAAGAGGACGGTAGCTCTCTGATTGTGTGTGTTTGAGCTGCATCCTCTTCTTGCATCACTGTTTATCAGTTTAATTTCTAACAAACTGAACTTAGCATAATTTATTCAATAATCTGGATTGAATTTATGCAATAATTGTGTTGAAATTCAGAATATTAAACAGACTTTTGAGATTAGATGGAAAATATTGAGATGACTTGGTGCTGGCGAGTTTAGTATTATTAACCAGAAAATTTAACAGGAAGAAATTAATCAGATTTATCTATTAATTTCTACAAGAATTGTGGTTCGTTCATTTTCCAACAGACATACTGATTGAATATATCAGAACTCTAATTAATGCAACCAGATTTTTTTCTCGGTGCAGTTCTAACAAACTAAACTCAAAATAATTTATTCAATAATCTGGATTTATGCAATAATTGTGTTGAAATTCAGAATATTAAACAGACTTTTGAGATTAGATGGAAAAAATTTTACGACTTGGTGCTGGCAAGTTTAGTATTATTAACCAGAAAATTTGGTAAATTTAAGGAAGAAATTAATCAAATTCATCTGGTAATTATTACAAGAATTCTGGTACATCCGTTTTTCAACAGACATACTGGTTGAATATATCAGAAGTCTAATTAGTACAACCAGATTTTTTTCTCAGTGCAGTTTAATTTCTAACAAACTGAATTTAAAATAATTTATTCAATAATCTGGATTGAATTTATGCAATAATTGTGTTGAAATTCAGAATATTAAACAGACTTTTGAGATCAAATTTTTTTTCAGTGTGCGAAAAATTTTAGATGATGATTCTTTGTCGAAAATTAAGAGATTTTTCATATAAACATATACTCCTATATCTCTCCCTAAGAGTTACATTCCTCCAAAAATCGGAAAAATTAAAAATAAAATAATTAAAAATTAGGTTTTTATTTTTTTCTCAAATTTGGAACAAGTTAAAGAAATGAAATTACGTGGATATTTTCTACTAGTAAAAAGAATATTTATTAAATTTTTTTTCAGCCTCCCGCATAGTTATAAGGGGATGAAACTAGCAACCCCTGTTGAATTTTTTATTAGAACTTTTTTAATGTTCATATGAAAAAATTTAACTCCTTTAATTTTCGACAAAGAATCATCTTGTATAATTTTTCGCACTTATTAAGAAACATCCTGTATATTATGAAACGTATTTTGAAAATTAACTCGTGAAAATTATGACAAAAGAATATGTTTTATATCAGACATTTGTATAAAAAATTTCCTCAATTAAAACACAAAGAATAAAAGATATTGCCGAGATTATACATTGTTTACTACATAACTATAGAATGCTAAAACGTGCACTTTGGCTGGGCTCAGAGTGTGTTCGATGCACTGATTCGATCGCACAAACTGACTACTCGATCTAATTAATCAGCGACCTGCGTTTGTCCGCTGGAGAAGTACACTACGTTCCATCATTCAAAAAGTACCTCTCAACACAAAGCGAGCAATAAGGGCGAATGATCGATTTATATTTCGAACAACGAGATTGGAATGAAGCAGTTAATTAATCAATGGCTTAGCCATCTCTCGACGAGGTAGCTTCATTCGTGATTCCATTGAAATTCATAAGTCAATTTCAAAATTAAATCATGACTTTATGTCAACAAAGATTTCTTCTCATCGATACAAAAAACCTATGATCCTGAATGAAATCTATGATGATTTTTTTTAAAATATGTACAAGAGCTATATATTTTTTGCATGAAAAAGGAAAATTATGTTTTGGTTCTAGCGCTGCTAAAATCTGGTTGCATTAATTAGAATTCTAGTAGATTCTACCAGTATGTCTGTTGCAAAATGAACGAACCAGAATTTTTGTAGAAATTACCAGATGAACTTGATTAATTTTTTTCTGTTAAATTTATCAAATTTTCTGGTTAATAATACTAAACTCGCCAATATCAAGTCGTAAAATTTTTTCCATCTAATCTCAAAAATCTATTTAATATTCCGAATTTCAACACGATTATTGCATAAATTCAATCCAGATTATTGAATAAATTATTTTAAATTCAGTTTGTTAGAAATTAAACTGCACCGAGAAAAAATCTGGTTGCATTAATTAGAATTCTGGTAGATTCAACCAATATGTCTGTTGAAAAATGGACAAACTAGAATTCTTGTAGGAATTACCAGATGAATCTGATTAATTTCTTCCTGTTAAATTTACAAAATTTTCTGATTAATAATACTAAACTCGCCAGCACCAAATCGTCTAAAATTTTTTTTTAATTTCAAAAATCTGTTTAATATTCTAAATTCCAACACGATTATTATAAATTCAATCCAGATTATTGAATAAATTATTTTAAATTCAGTTTGTTAGAAATTAAATTGATAAATAATGATGCAAGAAGAGGATGCAGCTCAAACACAATCAAAGAGCTAACGTCCTCTTTGCATTAATTAGAATTCTGGTAGATTCAACCAATATGTTTGTTGAAAAATGGATGAAAAATGGACTAGAATTCTTGTAGGAATCACCAGGTGAATCTGATTAATTTCTTCCTGTTAAATTTACAAAATTTTCTGGTTAATAATATTAAACTCGCCAGCATCAAGTCGTCTAACATTTTTTCCATCTAATCAAAAATCTGTTTAATATTCTAAATTCCAATACGGTTATTGCATAAATTCAATCCAGATTATTGAATAAATTATTTTAAATTCAGTTTGTTAGAAATTAAACTGATAAACAATGATGCAAGAAGAGGATACAGCTCAAACACAATCAGAGAGCTAACGTCCTCTTTCTGGCACTACTGCTCGTAAGAAAAAAAAATATATTTTGGATTCAATATTAATACTAGTTCTTTATATATATTTTATGGCAAATATTGAATACTAGTTAAGTTAAGAAGCAAGCAAAGAAATTAATGTAACAAGAAATTTTATAGATCCAACCAGAAAATACTAACCAAAAAATCCTTATAGTAAAATCTATTAAACTAACTAAACGTTCTAATTATAAAAAATCGAGTCTTATTATGATAACTAGAAATTCTTGTTTGATTGAACCAAAATGCCTTCAATCATATATATACGTCTTGTTGGTACAATCAAACAATTTTTCTCATTAAGAAACATCGTTTTCTTATTAAGAAACATCCCTTATATTATACTGTTGTAGGAATATAGATTATTATTAAAAAAGAAAAATGCAGCCGCGTAAATTGCTCATTCTTCATCTCGCGGAATATTATCAAATATCGCCGGATCGTAATTTTTATCAACGACGAAAGAGAGAGAGAGAGAGAGAGCGATATAATCCATCGTGGAACGCAACAAAGGCCGCGCTGCGTCTACGCGAATTCATGTCATCCGCGCTTGTTAAAGGCATTTCAAGTTTTCCATCCGACCAAGTTCGAGCTTCTCATCGTCGAGGGCGCAGGTTTCAGGGGAAGGGTCGGCACTATTTCAGCATGAAATCGCGGATGAATAGGAGCCGTCGTCGTGTCGGGTTACCCGGACCGTCTCGTTTTCACGACAGGAGCCGCCGTCGCGGACGAAACGCGTACAAAAGTCTGCGCGAGGCTTGATGCAAGCCCCGTGCTTGCGGTGCAGTCGCGATAGCGGAGATAGACGTTTAGAGAAACGACTTTTTAAAGAGACCCGGATGAATACCATTTCGGCTCTCTTGCACCTGCCGCCCTCGTTGCGCCGCCAATCTGCCTTTCATCGCGCGAGAAAAGAGCAGGGCTGAACTTTCCGAAGGGAGGTCGCTCCTCGGCCCTCTTCTTGTACTCGCGCGAACGCGTCAGCATCTCGCACAGCCACGCGTGCAACATACTTTCCGTCGAATAACTTGGCGCGTATCTCTTAGCGAGATACTTAGAAGTTCCTCCGGGGAGAAGAACGTTCAATACGTTCTTGTAAGAGGACGGAAAGGGGCGTATCATGGTTCTGACAATCATCGCATCATTAATAATGAAAATTTTATGGATGTAATTAATTTTAAAACGAAATAACGTAATTTAAATCGACCACACTGGCAATTTATTGGTTGATAAAGAATCACAACGTTTCGACCATTGGTTTTGGTCCTTCTCAAGTGAACTACGAAAGTTTACAATATTATAAAAACAAAAAGTGAATAAAAAAAGGAGAAAAAAAAGGAAAAAAAACTTAACGTTTTGATTAAACGCGGAAAAGATAGATTGCCTATTAATAACAGGACCGAAGTCGTGTATAAATTAGACTGCAAAAATTGTAATAATTCATATATAGGCCAAACGAAAAGATATTTAGACACTCGTGTCAAGGAACATTTTAACAATATAAAATTGCACGAAAGCAATCTATCTGTGATTAGTAAACATAAATTAGAATTCAACCATGACTTCGATTGGTCAATACCGATTATTTTACACAACGAAAGACACGTGAGAAAGAGAGAAATTGCTGAAATGTTTTTTATAAAAAAGTTTGACAACACGATTAACTTGCAGAAGGACACTGAGAGTCTGAACAGTATTTATGATAAACTAATAAAGGCTGTTTAGTCTCTCTCCTTGTTTGTGAGCGGTAGGCTGACTTGACGATCTTGACAAGTGACTTCTCTTTTCTCATTACTTATTGGTTAACTAAGATTTTGTACGTATATATTAATTTTTTTTTCCTTTTTTTTCTCCTTTTTTATTCACTTCTTATTTTTATTTCGTTTTTATTGTAAACTTAATATTGTAAACTTTTTTATAGTTTACTTGAGAAGGATCAAAACCAATGGTCGAAACGTTGTGATTCTTTATCAACCAAAAAAAAAAATTGCCAGTGTGGTCGATTTAAATTACGTTATTTTATTTTATCTACTGGCGACATTCAAGAATTTAATATTAATTTTAAAACGATTTATAGAATGCGCACGCGCATCTGAAAATTGATGATAAATTATGTAATTTCGTCTCTTTGATTTTTCTTTCATGTTATTACATTATCGGATGTATCCTTAGCATGCGAATCGGGGGATGAATGCATGATGGCGAACGAATGTTTAGAGTATCAATTCGCGAAAGACTCTTTTCTCTCTGCGCGGTATTTCGAGTACATTTTGATATATTCAAAGAGATAATAATACAGCAAGAGCTTTGTGCTACAATACATCGGCCCCTCAAAGGAGATGGTAAATTACATGTCAGTGCTCCGCATCGTGCTTCACTGTATTTCGTTGCGCTTTGCCCGAATATTAACTGAGCGCACGAAAAGTATTCTATTATCTTTGCGTTGAACTTTTTTATTATTCGCCGTAAAAATATATATTTAATCGCGAAATACTGAAACAATAAATAAACAGACCTGATATTTTTGTAAATTACATTTTTCGAGCGAATATTTAAAAACATTACTAATATTTTTACTCTCTAAAAGTGTATTATCACTGAAAAACAGTAAATAGTCACTGATTACAGCAGTTACAAGTACAGCAATGTAAATTGATATTTTATTGAAAGAATCAGTTAATAATTTTGACTGTTTCGATCAGTAATATTTTTTAATATCAATAATTTCTTTCGTTATTGTCAGTATTAAACTATAATTCATCTCTCAATAACTAATATAATTCATCTGTCAATATTAATTTATATTTCATCTCTCTATCTGTTTTACATAAAATTAAAAATTTTATTTATATTTACTATATATTATATTTTATTTTATTATATATTTTACTATATATTTTATTTTATTAATTATATTATATTTTATTTATTTTTACTATATATATTTATTATATTAAAAATTTTATTTTATTTATATTACATGCATATTGAACTTGTTTTAAATAGATAACGAACAAATAATTTTTATTAAGTTGCTTAAGTTGCTTTTTTATTAAGTTGTTTATCTCTCAATAATTCATCTGTCAATATTGAACTATAATTCATCTCTCTATCTGTTTCACATAAAATTAAAAATTTTATTTATATTTACTATGTATTATATTTTATTTTATTATATATTTTACATATATATTTTATTTTATTATATTATATTTTATTTATTTTTACTATATATATTTATTATATATATATATATATATATATATATATATTTTATTTATTACTATATATATTTATTAAAAATTTTATTTTATTTATATTACATGCATATTGAAAATGTTCTTGTTTTAAATAGATAACGAACAAATAATTTTTATTAAGTCGCCAAACATTTATTTGTCCAACTTATAAAGATCGATTTAATATCTGAAGCCTCTCTATTAAGATTGTATCAAAAATTAAATCGAAGTAACACTTCTAATTTTAAATGTCGCTTTTTGCAAACTTTATATAATTCTTATAACTAAATTTAAGTACGAGAGAAATAGCAATTGTAACGGTAAATAAACAAACTAGCGATTACTAGTTTCACAGTAAAATTTACTGTGAAAATTTACAGTGAATTTTATTTTAACTGACCATAACCAGTGAGATATATAATAAGATAAAAAAATAAGTTTCTATTGAAGATCAGTAAAATACTCATTGATTCTCAATGAAATCTTATTTTATCTTATTTAAATTAGTGATATTTTCACTGATTCACTTTTAGAGAGTATATTTCATACATGAAACAATCTATTTATATATAATATCCCGCATATATTATAATTATTTGCATTATTAATTCGAAAAGTCGAATATTAAAATCCTTCTAATAAGTAGTTGATATAAATAATGGATGATTGTGTGCATATCAGTCATACGTTTCATAGGTATAGATACGTATTTAAGAGAACTGAGACGCGCTTCTTGACCGTGCAAGGTGCGCGCTATTATAACGTAATATAACTACTATATCAGGATGAAAAATGCCGATATAAAATCCAGGCTTTGAAGTATGTGCTTTAAGACACTTCCGACGGCCGTGATATAGCTTCGGGACGCTCGAGTCTTCTCTCTCGTTCCTTTAATGATTCATTTCGCAACGGGAAAACTTTAAACATCTCCGCGCCGTCTTCGTTTTATGGCTAATCGATGTTTTTACGGCCACGAGGACTCCTCTCGGCCGCGAATACGAGCCTCGTCGCGAGTCTTTATGCAGTCGTCGTCCTGAAAAGCGCAAGACGGCTGGAAATAAAGGCAAATATGAGCGCGAATTGAAATTTTTCATTACGCAATTAACGTTACTTGGACGTAAATCGACTCTCTCTCTCTCTTTTTTTCGTCCGTTGCCGTCCAGGAGGCGAAATTTTTTGGCAGGAGTGTACGATTGCATAACCGTATACACAAATTACCATAATTAGCAGCGCGCGCGTTCCCAGGGGCAATAAATAATCGGCGCACGAAGGCGATGTCAACGCGAGCCGCTCGTAAAAAAGCAGCTCACTCTCTCATATTTCACCAAGTATCTTCCGCACCATCATAATGAAAAATCCGGGATTTATTATTGACCCGTCTTCGGTCCGACTTCCCGTTCGCCCGACGCCCGGAAATCGATATATGCAAAATATTTTGATGCCAACAGATTGGGAGGCGACGTTGCATCGCGCGATGGAAGATTTATTGAGACCGGCTCTCTCTCTCTCTCTCTCGCGTGGCTCAATTTTATTGAACTCTTTCCACCTCGCCACATACGCTTCGAGGGTTAAATATACACCTCTATGTATGGATACGGGTCTCTCTCGCCGAGTTAAATGCGCGAAACAATATACATGGATATGACACGAAAATAATAGAAAACGGAAAATAGATCATTTCTATCGCGAGACTCGAAGCGCGAATTTCACGTATTCAATTCTTAATTCTTAATGAGGTTATTTCAACGACTCTTGTCGGATTCATCTGATAAAAATAATGGGGACGGGTCAATTTGAGGACGAACGATGCGGCGTTCCCGGGGTGGAAACTTAACAACGTGAAGGCAAACACATTGGTCATACCTTAAGGGATTATGCCTACTTAAGAAAATTACGTGATTTTCAAGAATTTTTTTCCCTTTTTAATAAGTATTTATTGAAATTTACAAAACACTATCAAAAAATACATATTTTGAGGTACATGTCCTAATTTTTTTTATGAAAAAATATTAAAAAATGAAGGAAATATGGCCCTTTTTCTAGAACGTCCATTTTTTTACATCGCTTGCGGTGACCAAAGTTTCTTAAAAAACTATTGCACCGATCGAACTCAAATTTTACGTGCTTATTTATTATTACAATAGGCAGGACCTGGACGAAGGATTTTTTATTTCGGTTAGAATTTTTTTGTTTATTGCAAGAAAATCAGTTCACCTCGAAAAATTGACTTTTTGGTAAAATTGAAAAAATATTATGCATCAAGTCACGAAGATATTATGCTCTCACACTGAGAAAAAATCTGGTTGCACTAATTAGAATTCTGGTAGATTCAACCAGTATGTCTGTTGGAAAATGGACGAACTAGAATTCTTGTAGGAAATACCAGATGAATCTGATTAATTTCTTCCTGTTAAATTTACCAAATTTTCTGGTTAAGGGGTTATGCCTACTCGGGAAAATTACTTTTCGGTTATGATTTTCAAGAATTTTTTTTCCCTTTTTAATAAGTATTTATTGAAATTTACAAAACACTATCAAAAAGTACATATTTTGAGGTACATGTCCTAATTTTTTTTATGAAAAAATATTAAAAAATGAAGGAAATATGGCTCTTTTTCTAGAACGTCCATTTTTTACATCGCTTGCGGTGACCAAAGTTTCTTAAAAACTATTGCACCGATCGAACTCAAATTTTACGTGCTTATTTATTATTACAATAGGCAGGGCCTGAACGAAGGGTTTGGTAAAATTTTGATTTTTACAAAAATGACAACAATTTTACGAAAAAGTCAATTTTTCGAGGTGAACTGATTTTGGTTTTCTTGCAATAAACAAAAAAATTCTAACCGAAATAAAAAATCCTTCGTCCAGGCCCTGCCTATTGTAATAACAAATAAGCACGTAAAATTTGAATTCGATCGGTGCAATCGTTTTTAAGAAACTTTGATCATCGCAAGTGATGTAAAAAGACAGAGAAGAGCCATTTCCTTCATTTTTTAATATTTTTTCATAAAAAAAATTTGTACGTGTACCTCAAAATATGTACTTTTCGATAGTGTTTTGTAAATTTCAATAAATACTTATTAAAACGGCAAAAAAAATTCTTGAAAATCACGTAATTTTCCCGATCCCAAGTAGGCATAACCCCTTAAACCCTTTCGCAATTCGCCACGGACTGGCCTTATCGAGTACGAACGGCCACGTTTTCATTCGTTCTTCTCATTACTTGAGAAAACACACGGTCGAAGCCGCATTTTTCACGGAGACAAACGAACTCGCCCTCTCATCGCGAGCAAAACGCTAAATCGCTTTTCCAATAGCGATCCTCTACTTTACCCGCTTGAAAACCTTTTTATCGTTGTTTAACATTAAATTTGCTCCACTTTTATGAGATTTACCGTATTTTTGACATGGAAAAAATAAAATCGCGTGCAATCTTTTTGAAAGAGTTTCTCTTAACCGCTTAAATTGCGCAAGATTGAAATAAATGAATTTAAAAAAAAAAAGGTAATGAATCTTTGAAAAATTGTTTTTGTCAAGATTTTACGGTCAAAAGTTGACTCGCATAAAATATGTATTGGAAAAAACTAAATCACTATCGGAGAAGTAAGCTCAATTCGAATATATTAGCTCGGATGTATTTATTCCGCGACATAAACTAGTCTCGTAAATCGTTTTCTCTCTTCGTGTCGGCTGTCATCGCTATTTCTCTTGCAATTGATTTAACAACCGTCGTCATTAGTAGTCTCGTGACGTACCACCCGAAACCGAATACCACATCGCGAAACAAATTGCTTTAAAGACATTCAACGGGCACCAATTAATCAAAGAAGACGGAATGAGAAAACAACGGAAATAATAGGACTCAATTGAATGTTTCATTCGTAAATTTACGAAAGTTTGGCAACACTGATTTGTTCACGTTTACGTAACAAAGTGAGTTATTAAATAAAAACTCGTAATTGGTATATTTAACGATTGCCGATTAACAGTGCTATAATATTGTTACAAAATTGACCCGCTAAAAATCTGGATAAAGACCTAAGAGAATGGAGATAACGAAATATTTATATAATTATTGCTTATGAATAAAAGTATCCGTAAATATTTACTTAAGTAATATTGACAGTATCAAAATATAAACTTCGCCTCAAGGGGGAACGATATCGCTCAATATTTCACTCTGTTTACAGGTAAACCAAAGCATAATTCAGGAAACGATATCCTGGGGGGAAATCAAGATATGCTAAAAGATCCAGGTACATATTGAACATCAAAATTTAATAAAGATGATTGCACGTCGAGTACTCTTTTTAATTCGTTTCAATATCTTAAGGATGTATTGGAGATATGTTACAATCAATGAGATCGCCGTGAATTTTTAATTTAACATTCTTAATAACTTCTAAATCGTTATGAATTATTTCAAATTTTTTTACTTGCTCCGTTAAAAGTTGTTAATTTTTGAATTTTACTTGCTCGTTTTGAAATTATTATTAAAAAGTAACTGTGATTATCGGTTTGACGCAATATTGATGATAAAACGTGGTAACATTTTCTTGGAAATTAAGACCTATTTATATTAAAGAATACTTTGAAATATGATTTTGTGATTTTTGAAAAAATTTTGATCAATTAGAATTCGTATTCTGCCCAACTTTAATTTTTTGATACTTTGGATTAACTTTTGACACAGGTCCGTCCAATACATCCTTAAGAATGTATTGGAGATATATTACAATCAATGAGATCGCTGTGAATTTTTAATTTAACATTCTAAATCGTTATGAATTATTTCAAATTTTTTTACTTGCTCCTTTAAAAGTTATTAATTTTTGAATTTTGCGATTTTAACATAGGATCTTATGTAAACGTTCAAGAGACAGGTAATAAATTATTCACAAACTATAAAAAAAACAATGATAAAAATTTCATTTTGTAAAATTATATTCTTCATACATGTAGAAATGTTCCCACAAAGTTTTAAAACGATTTACCTGCTCGTTTTGAAATTATTATTACAAAATAACTGTGATTATCGATTTGACGCAATATTGATGATAAAACGTGGCAACATTTTCTTGGAAATAAAGACCTATTTATATTAAAGAATACTTTGAAATATGACTACGTGATTTTTAAAAAAATTTTGATCAATTAGAATTCGTATTCTGCCCAACTTTAATTTTTTGGTACTTTGAATTAACTTTTGAGACAGATGGTCCGTCCAATACATCCTTAAGAATGTATTGGAGATATATTACAATCAATGAGATCGCCGTGAATTTTTAATTTAACATTCTAAATCGTTATGAATTATTTCAAATTTTTTTACTTGCTCCTTTAAAAGTTATTAATTTTTGAATTTTGCGATTTTAACATAGGATCTTATGTAAACGTTCAAGAGACAGGTAATAAATTATTCACAAACTATAAAAAAACAATGATAAAAATTTTATTTTGTAAAATTATATTCTTCATACATGTAGAAATGTTCCCACAAAGTTTCAAAACGATTTACCTGCTCGTTTTGAAATTATTATTACAAAATAACTGTGATTATCGATTTGACGCAATATTAATAATAAAATGTGGTAACATTTTCCTGGAAATTAAAACCTATTTATATTAAAGAATACTATGAAGTATGATTTCGTGATTTTTAAAAAAATTTTGATCAATTAGAATTCGTATTTTGCCCAACTTTAATTTTTTGGTACTTTGGATTAATTTTTGAGAAAGACGGTCCGTCCAATACATCCTTAAATATTTTCATCTGCTATAAATTCGATACAAATGACGTTTTGCTTCCTTATTATTCGCATGAAAATCATCGTAAATGTTGTGTTTTCAAGCTAAAAAATTAAAGCTTTTTTTATTTCTCTTTTATGATAATACAATACTCTATCTTGACAATATGTATTTTAAAATCTGCCATTATAGATCTGAACCTACGAGGTCGTAAGGAGAACAATGGCGACGTAACGGACTATGAATCCAGCGCCAACAGCAATGGCAGCTCGTTACTCTTGATGATTCTCGTCGCGCTGTGCCTCTGCCTCCATCATCATCCGCAAATCCGTACGCTGCATCCTGCCTGAGATCTATCGGCAACGGCAATGCACGCCATCACGCGCGTACTTCGATCATCGAATCATGTGACTTTGTACATCCACTTGTAAATCCATCGCTCAGGGACTTCAGTCGAGGATGAATATCGTCGAGGACTGCGTTGACCACACTACACTTTAAATTTAAACGATAAGATAATAATACTGTAAGTAGCATTAGTGGCGGCTCCGCTAGTCGCGGAGCTCGCTAAGGGAGGATTACGACTTAAGGGACGGTCATTGCGGACAATTTCGGGTCTGGAGTTCGGTGCGCAAATCTTATGTGGCCGGAATCATGTTACAACGTTGGGAAACGCCTACTCTTTATTTATGAGATTGTGAATTAGCAACCGCAGAGATTAACTGAAAAATCTGTAAATTTTAAACCTTAACAACCGTGATAAAGTATCAGCTAATTTTTGAAAATATTTTAAATTAATATTTTGATTATTCCCTTAATTATTTTAACATAATTTTTACTTAAGGATATATTGGAGATATATTACAATCAATGAGATCGCTGTGAATTTTTAATTTAACATTCTTGATAACATTCTAAATCATCATGAATTATTTCAAATTTTTTTACTTGCTCCTTTAAAAGTTGTTAATTTTTGAATTTTGCGATTTTAACATAGGATCTTATGTAAACGTTCAAGGACAGGTAATAAATTATTCACAAACTATGAAAAAACAATGATAAAAATTTCATTCTGTAAAATTATATTCTTCATACATGTAAAAATGTTTCCCCAAAGTTTTAAAATGATTTAATTGCTCGTTTTGAAATTATTATTAAAAAATAACTGTGATTATCGATTGGACGCAATATTGATGATAAAACGTAGCAACATTTTCTTGGAAATTAAGACTTATTAATTTATATTAAAGAATATTTTGAAGTATAATTTTTAAAAAATTTTTCATCAATTATAATTCGTATTTTTCCCAACTTTAATTTTTTGATACTTTTGATACTTTGAATTAACTTTTGAAATAGACGGTCCATCCAACATCCTTAAGAATGTATTGGAAATATATTACAATCAATGAGATCGCCGTGAATTTTTAATTTAACATTCTTAATAACATTTTAAATCGTCATGAATTATTTCAAATTTTTTTACTCGCTCCTTTAAAAGGTATTAATTTTTGAATTTTGCGATTTTAACATAGGATCTTATGTAAACGTTCAAGGACAGGTAATAAATTATTCACAAACTATGAAAAAACAATGATAAAAATTTCATTCTATTATATTATATTCTTCATACATGTAAAAATGTTCCCACAGAGTTTTAAAACGATTTACTTGTTCATTTTAAAATTATTATTAAAAAATGAATAAAAATATTATTAAAAAATGAATTTAAATATTATTAAAAAACTGTGATTATCGGTTTGATGCAATATTGATGATAAAACGTAGCAACATTTTCTTGGAAATTAAGACCTACTTATATTAAAGAATATTTGAAGTATGATTTCGTGATTTTTAAAAAATTTATGATTAATTAGAATTCGATTTCTGCCCTTTAACTTTAATTTTTTGGTACTTTGGATTAACTTTTGAGACAGACGGTCCGTCCAATCATCCTTAAAAGAAGAACTCTTATTTTTTTCTATTTATCAATAATTTTGCTTTATAATTATTTCATAAAACTGTGAAATAGCTTTTTGCATATATATCTAAAAAAATTGTCTGTAAAATAATAGAAGTATTTCTTATCTGATTGAGTGAATAAACAAGAATAAAATCTGATAAATAATGATCAATCTTGACAACAAGCAATAAGCGAAAAGTCTTATTGAGAAGATAAATTTCTATGAAGAAACAGGTCAACGAAAGATGAACACTATTGACATTGTTTTGCGTCATTTTTAATTGGCTATCCTCCGGACAATGGTGCATCCCAACGTTGAACATCGATTACGAATCGATGGCCGAACGACAATGCGACGATGCGACGATGCGGCTACATCAATTGAAGAAGAAGATAGCTTAGATATTATTAGACTACTTATACGACAGTGCTAAATCCGATTCAAGTAAAAGGATCAACCAGACAGATTTAAACCTCTTTCGTACTCTTAATCCTTCTCTACAAATCTAAAAATTCGTATCAGATATTTTGAGAATATGTCGCTGTATAAGTGAAAGATTCAAGTATTATATAAAAATTTCCAATTATTTTCTATTGATTTATCACGAATAAATTTAAGCGATTACGAATATATATATATATATATATGTATTAAAAGTTTGAATTTTATTTTTTCACGAAGAACATGAACACTTTTCAATATTACGAAGATGGCAAAGTTTCTTCTTATACCAGGTTACTTTGTCTTCCTCTTTTTTCTCTTTCTCTATGTAGTTTCAAGCAATGTTTTATTCTTGTAAATGAGACGGTACGTATTTCTTAGCAACGTGAGCCTGTAAAAGTAGATTGCGCGATTTATCTCTCGTCTTATTCAATAGATAGCTGTCTTCTCTGACAAGATATTAAATTCGCATCGATGCAGCGACATCGGCATCATTTTACATGATTCTCCGTGAACTCCTGAATTTTGATTTGAAACAGTTATCATGTGCATAAAGTAGCTAGCTCTAATTTCATAGAATGTACGATATGCGTGTTATATTAATCGCCATCGCTTGATGACTCGCACCAAAAGAGAATCTTCGACGGACATCCTGGATTGTTCATTAGAATTTGTACCGATAAGGACGTTCGCGTTAGCTAAAATCTATTCTATAATAACTCTCTGTATAGTATTATGTATAGTATCGGTATAATTACAATATGTACTATATATATAGACACAATATATAAATGTAATGCCATTTATCGGCATTCCTCAGATTTTTCAGCGAACCTATTAAATTATTGAGTTCTCTCTTTTCATAAAAATTTTGCTTAAGTAACTCTTAAGCAGGATTATCAATTTTGTTTAATTACTTCATTTAAAATCTAAAATTTAAAGACAAGAAAACATTGCATTTTATAATTTCAGTTTATATTTTAGAAATTACGTGGTATTTAAAATTTATGTATTTAATATTTTAATAATATTTTAATTTTAATTTTAATATTAATATTTTATTAATTCTGTTTTCCAGAAAATAAATCCGAGTACATCACAATCTGTATATAGTATGTATAATAAATACAATTACATATATACATATATTATATATAATAGCATTAAGTCAAGACTGAGGAGGCTTTCAATCTCCTTAAATCATTTCCACGCAGTGAACGACGTACTGCGTGCGAATAGATTTCGCTTTATATTCCACACGTATTGTATATACTAGAAAGTAGGCTGACGCCGCTGAAAGCCACATATATTATCACTATCAGTGATATGCGGTATTGAATAAAAAATATAATTTTTTTTTTTATAAAATAGAATAAATTGAACTTCTCGATGATACGTAATGCTTGAGAATCTCACGAAACAAACTGCGGATAATTTTAATTTTTGCGATATTTGATGGTCGAAAGATTTATTAAGAAATTATAATATTATCACTATCAGTGTGTCGAAAGATTTATTAAGAAATTGATTAAGAAATTGATTAAGATTTATTAAGAAATACCGTATCGATTTCTTCTATTAATCTCACAACCAGCAATTAACTGCTCTTTCGTATCATTAATTATTAACGTTACATAACGCATCAATATTTGCATCGTAATAGACGCGAATATTCGCAGAACTTTACTTAAACTATCAGAGCTTTGGGTAACAGATTCTGTAAACTGGGACACTCTGTACAGTTTGAATCATAGTACAATATCACGATGCCAGGCTTACACATGGCGTTTTGTGTTTTTGTTCACTGATGCATGCATACGTATTCCGGTAGAGAGTTTATTGAAAATTAGTTATAAAGGAAGTTGAATCACAAAATAGGTTAAAACTGACTGTAATGAAGGAAGAAGTAAGGAGAATTCTTGTTATTTAAAAGAGCAACGAAGCATTGAAAAATCGAAGGAAGTACTAGAAGGAAATACTAAACAATCCATAAATATATCGTGAAAATTGTTACGAAAGTAAAGAGATTGATTAATTGCATCCGTATAAAAATAATTGAGTGAGCAAAAATTTCTATTTGATAATTTTACATCTGTTATAGAAAAATTGCTCTACTTATATTGATTTTTTTATTAATATCTTTCTGAACTAGAATATTTGGAATTAATTTATTTCGCAGAATGCCTCTGCAAATTTAAACAATTCAAGCTGGATTGAAATAGCAAATCAATGTAATTGACATTTATTAAGTTATAGACAAATCAATTTAGATAAATAATAACGCTAAAAAGAATTATTTTATTTTTAGATATGCGCGCGTGCAATAGTTAACACATATATTTATATATATCTTTTCCCTGCAAACAGAATTATATAAAAAAACGTATTAATTATTGACATTTCTTTGGCATGATAAAACATAAACATAAGAATTATTTAGTAAGAAAATATATTATTTGATAGCATCAATTAAATATTTATTTTATAAGACAGACATATCTATTTCCAAGAGTATAATATGACGATATTTAAAAATATTAAATCTGTCGAAGATAATAATAATACAATGTGACCTTTTTCGATTAATTTTAGTTGAATCTATAACCTATAATAGAATTTCCTCTCTTTCTTTTTTATCAATTTAATTTAATCACTGATGGTTTAATACTGCGCATATTAACGATTAAAAATAATACTCAATGCCTCGACTGGTTACATGTATATCACATATCGAGTAGCATCCATTCTCGAGATTCCATTGCATCTACGTGATGCTTATGTTTGTTTACAAATAATTTAGCGACTGCGACATTTAAACAATGTATGGGAACTCAGAGCAACCTACTTTTATATCATCAACATTGTAGATAATCATATCAAATACGTCATTCATACAATATGTTAAATCGTGAAGAGTAAGTGCGAAATTTGTAATAAAGACGAGTAAAAAATGCGAATCGTGTAGCTAATAAAAAGTATACATAACGCACCACATATGCGACTATCATAGTTATATATATAAAAAAAATATTAAAATGTGTAGTGTATATACAGGTAGAAAATGCATTATCTCTGCTGATTGGTGGCGTAACTGTATGTATATCCCTGCATATGAAAGTTTCTTCGAAAGCGTCATGATTGTATCAGATATCATGTAACATTTTGCTACGGACAAAGTTTCCAACAAATTTCGCGACAAAACTGTAAAATTAACGATTTTTTTTTTTATTCTCAAACTCAGACGATTTATAATTTCCGGTAGAATTCTATTCGCAATTTCATGTACTTAATAATCCAAGGAACATTGAAAGAATATCAGAATATACATATGTGAAGAATACATATCAGAAATATGAGTATATTTAGAAGCAACACGGTACGTGAAATTAAATAGAATCCTAATTAAATAGAATTTTAAATTCTTTGTGTCGCGAATAGGTAGACCATCTAAAGCGGGCTTAAATAAAAATTCGCGAAAACGACTTTATTAAATTATGAATGTCTCTGCGATAACGCTAGAGTTATAGATCAGTAAATAATTGTCAATCGATAAATAAGCGTAGATTAACAATAACATTTAATTGCATAGCTGTATTGCAATTATGCTGCGATATATTGGAACCGATCTGGTTGCGCCACTGCCCGTGCTTTTTGCACGCGATCTAGTCCTGTAAGCACTATCGGCATCAGGAAAATGTCCGTGTATACATGAAATACAAATTTATTACTTACTTTTTATTGTACCATTTTATTGTTCTATTTTAGTTCCCGAAAAGGACTTAATTGATTTGTACCTTTAATTTTTACGCGTAACGTATTTTCATTGTACATTTAACTTGTTATTATTGGTAAGATAGCTTGTAAAACAAAACTATCTTGCAAAGAAAGAGTAAATTATTGACAATAATACTTTCATTTTAGACTTGCTTGATACTTTGTATTCATATTTTACAGTAATTCCTCTTAAACGTTCCTATCGAAGCAAAGCAATTTTTCCATTGATAACTCATCATCATGCTTTTCCATTGAAATAATGCAAAAATAATTAATAACAATATAAAATTCACGCATATATAATTGGTAAGTATAATTGAGTGTCATAATATTTTAATATATCATATAAAGTTGCACCATTATTGGGCATATACTTGTAGCCTCGTATGTAGATATTTACGCATTATGATTGCTAGTTATTAAGGAAATATTATTCAAACAAAACGATGAGTTGGCTTAATAGCTTTATGTTCGAATAAAATTAATATTTATCGAATCATACAGAATTTTAAATTAAATGTAATTTTAAATTCAAATTAAATTAAATTAAATTTGATATTTATATTTATACATTATGCAAACATTTCATAAATTATAAGCAATATCGGAATCATCAATTTATACGTTTGTTATTAATTATTAATTAAATAATTATTAATTATTTTTATTTTACGAAAATGAAATTAAGAAATAAAGCAATTTGCTTGTTCAAAGAACTCTTAATAGATTAAAAACTAGCAGTTGAATTAATACATGCGCGTCACACAAAACGTGTTATTCAAAATTATCTTCAAGTCTCTTGATTTAAATTAATATGTATTAGAACAGTGTACATAAAATACTTTTAATCGATTATATGATATAAATCGTTAAAGAACAATGTATATGAATAAATATATGAAAAACAAAATGAGAATGTGAAAGTGTAATAAATGTGCATTTTGTAAGAATGAGAATGTTTAAAATAAGGTAAGTTAATAAATTTTAAATATTATTGATTGATTAGTGAATTAGGTTGATTTAAATAGCTCTAAAATGATAGTTAAAATAAATTAAATAAGTTATTAATAATTCTAGAGGGATCAATAATCCCAGCAATAGCAGAGTGACGTCAAATGACTTAATAACGTTTTAATAACGTTTTAATAACGTTTTAATGACGTCATTACACGTCTGGTCATCTTGCTATCTGAATGATTTGAGACTTTGTATAATAAGAATTTAATAAACTATATTATTAATAGGAGAAAGAAATGAGCGTAATTCTGTTTTAAAAATATGAAAAATATATTTCTAAAAATATATTTGTAGAAATTTTCTAGAATTTCAAATCTGATATTTTAAGCCAATGATTTAAACGGGAATTCTTGTAAATTTAAAATCGGAGCAATAATCAAATCACATAGACTGTCATAGACTAAAATGTCAAAAATCACCAGATTCCAGAAATTCCTAAAATTAAAAATTTACTGATTTAAATCGAAAAAGTTTAACTGATAATTTTTTACTATTAATTGATTATTTTCATTAATTCAGTAATCAAAAACTGATCGTTGAGAAAAGAATTTATAAATTAATAAAATATGCATCTAAATAGGATACAAAATGGGTTAAACATTCGATATTTATTCATCCCATTTGCATTCATTCATTCAGTTACAACATGATTCATCTCTATAGCTACAGCAATGGAAACATAACTCTCTTTACAATATTTCTGGGATTTCTATGAAATTTTTTATTTTAATTCACATAATTTTTATTTCAATTCTTCTGAATATTAATATCTAGAAAGCGATAATAAGCTCACTGAAATCTTTTCCCCGTCTAGGATAATTACAGCTAACAGAAATCTGAACTAATGTGATACACGATATTTTCTTACATTAATTATACAAATAATTTATTTTGCAAAATAATTTATTTAACTAATTCAATACTGATTTAACTTAATATGTGTGATGCACACACGTGATATAAATAAAACGTATTACTTTAGATTTATACAATAATATCGTATCAATTATGCTCTTATGGATTCGTATTTTGCAAAAATTGTATAATAGTTTAATGAAGAAGATTGTAAAAAATTTAAGATATAATAAATAACATTATACATTCTTGAATAACATTATCTTGAATAACATTATACATTCAAAAAACACATACAGGTATTTAATTACATTTTGTGTAAACTTATGTCTTTTTATAATCGACCTATCGTGTACCACTTTCTAACATTATATAAAGCTGACTGCAGTTATTTACAGTGATTCCATCCACTTTACAATACGCGTATATATATATATATATATATATATATAGACTTGTAATTAATATGTACATCTGGATTCCAGGGAGCACCTGAGTTGTGACATAGAATATATATATATGGTTTATATCGAGGGATTACAATTATTGTTTAGAGTGTGTGCAACACTTAAATTAATTTTCAAAATTCGATTGTATCATTGAGCGGACGTGAATTGATACTGAATTTTCTCTTACGTTAATTTAAATACAAATATACGAATTGTAATCACTTGAAATTTCAAACGATGCACTGTTTTCTCTTGGCAAAATTTGTCATGCGCAACATAAGAGCACGTTTACAAACGCTCCACTTTTCTGAACCGCGATATTCAAATTGATATTATTAAATATGTCATTCATTTGAACAGTGTACAATAATAAGATATAAATAATACGTTGTAAAAAATATTTCGGATATTTTCGGCGAAATAATGTAAAATGTTATTATAATTTAAAATATTTAATAATATTTTAATTATAATAATATTTAAATATTATTATAATTTCGGCGAAATAATGTAAAATATTATTATATAATTTCAAATGTATAAAACTTTTCTATAAAACTTCAAATGTATAAAACTTCTATATAAATAATTTTAAAAGTAACAATCTGTCTTTAATTTAAGAGTAGCTTAACAATTGCACTTAACATTTTAAATGTAGAGAAATGTTATATTTATAGAAATTATTAAACTCAAAATATTAATTAATTAATTATTATTTATTAATTATTAACTCTGTGAAATAGCATAAGAAGAATCAGATACGAAATTCTTGTAAAACTGTGATACAAATCGGGAATACAATTATTTCATTTGCGGAAACAGCCAACAACACATATATAAAAACATCGACAACTACTCACACTCTTACTTTCTCTGAGGGGACTTATATATATACAAAACTGTTCTTATCAATGCAATTAATACAGCGATAATATATCATGGAAAAAAAGATCCATATGATCATAACATTATTTACAAATATATGCAAGTGATTAATTTTGGAAAATTTACAAGTCTCAGTTGCTTCGTTGCGTTGCATGCGCCATTTTTTATTCATTCAAATTTCGCACACATCACATTAATCTAAGCTTATATACTAATTTATACACTTAGATTGATCAATCTTCTTCATTGACAATTAGATTCAAACAGAAATATAACCAAAACAAATTACAATTGAAGATAACAGACTGATAATGCGCTGAAAAAGTTGAACATTATTTTATACTTGCTATTATACATTGCGGCTAATATTAATAATCAGCACAAAAGTACAGAGAGCTAACTTTTTATCCTGTGTGTATTAAGTAAAATTAACTAAAATATATAATATCATGCACAGTCGCGCGATAGAAAAATAATTTTTAAAATGTCTTCAACATATATGCTCTTATACAAGTTTTGTGTAAAATTAATGTATAGAAATACGGATAACATATCGTATAATATTTCTAATTATTATGGAATCACATTATCAATATTCCGGTGAATTCGCTACTGTATCTATCTATGCGCAAATCATTAATAATTAATCATTAATAATTATTCAACAATCAAGTAGGCCGAATTTCCTCTCCAAAAGCTTTTTCATATGGATGAATGATGGAGACATGATTCTAATTAACGTAATAACTATGTTAATATCTCACAAAAAATTTCTGATATCGATATTGCCATTCGATGTGTTTTAGTCATTACAGATTATATTAATTAAGATTAGATTAATTAATGTTTTGAACAAGTAAAATATTAAAATATTCATAATTCGATATATACATTGACAAAATTCGGTATATCTATAGATTTTTTTATAAAATATTGCTGCAATCGATTTGTCAGTATATAATCGCGATTCAAATACGAGTATCAAACGATTCCGATAAATCATTCGGACGTGAAAAGAAAAATTAGTCGATTCCTTTGAAGAAAATTGGATGGTCTCGTTTCGCTAACGATGCGCGCCATTTGAAAGTCTTTCTCCCGATAAAAGAAAGATTAGAGAGACGGATTTGGTGATGATGGTGGAATCAGACGAGAAAAATCTCGTTTCTAAAAAATGTCCGATAGTAAGTAAGCCTCGATGAAAATCAACTGACATGCCTCGATTATCGAGCTTTTATGAAACGATATGGAAATTTCTGATAAAATTACAGACAACGAATCACAGATGTAGAAATGAATAAGATGAATAAAAAATTAATTAATACTATTAATATTATACGTATTATTGTGTAAAGATATTAAGTGTATTACGTGAATTACATTAATTATCTCCTATCATTCATTATTGCAAATAAATTTGAGCATTCATAGCAATACTTTTGTTTTAAACTTATATATACAGGGTGTCCCAAAAATCCCGGACTAGTCGAATATTTCATAAACTATGCACTTTAGAAAGAAATGTTTCAGACAAAAGTTGTATGGCTTGAAGGGAGTCATAAGATGGTGTCATTGGTTTGACCTTGAAAAGTCGTTTGAAGATCACGTGAAGGTCACCTTCAATTTTTTAAACGAAACCACCTATTTTTTATTAAATATTCTGGTAGCTCATGTCGAGAGCTTTCCAAAACACTACAATTAAATTAGTTTTCATTAGGTACTTTCCGAGTTATGAGGCTTGAAATCATTTCTTAATTTTACATAAACCATAAAATATCTTGTAAAATATTTATTTTTCGATTATCTTAATTAGATTACTTTTATGTACAAAATAATGAAAGGAATCAATTGGTGTAAAGAAAACGCATAGTTGTTTTTAAAAAAAAAAATATGTAATTGTTAATTGCAAATTACATATTGTTTTTCTTAAAAACAATTATCTTTTTCTTTACACCAATTGATTCTTCTTATTATTTTGTACATAAAATTATTAAGGTAAGATAATCGAAAAATGAATACTTTACTAGATATTTTATGGTTTATGCAAATTTAAGAAATTATTTCAAGCCTCATAATTCGAAAAGTACTCAATGAAGAAATACTTTATTATAGTGTTTTGGAAAGCTCTCGAGATAAGCTATACGAATATGTAATAAAAAATAGGTGGTTCCATTTAAAAAATTGAAGGTGATCTTCACGCATCAACACCTTTCTTTCTAAAGCACTTTAAATATTCGACCGGTCCGGGACTTTTGGGACACCCTGTATGTATGCAACGTTAGTGAATTTTATATAACAATATATACATAGATATATAAAAAAAGTAATTAAGAATGCATTTAGCGAATAGGCAGTTATATTTTTCAATTCAAATGCATTCTTGCACAATGATATCAAAAAATGAATAATGGAATATATTTTAAACCGGGGATGAGAAAAATCTCTAATATGAGCAGTTTCATTCATGAACAAAGACAACTCATAGTCCTAGTATGATAATCATCTTTCTTGTTCGGCGTATAATATTCGCTGCGGGTTCTTCAATGAGTCTGTGCTATTCACTCCTTTAACTCGTCGATTAATTGATCCCTTGCACGAGGAGAGATTTACAGGATTTTATCCTGAAGTTGGAAGGACTTCGATCAATCATCCCCATGTCGCGATGACTACGACAGGGCGGAAAGCACTATTATGCAAATCACTGCGCTGGATCGCGTCACGCAACGCCACGTGCTACTTGTAGAGGACATTGACTGCGCCGTATTGTCAATTCTTCGTTGTCCGACGTCATCGATGCTTTTGTGGCTGTTGGTGTCAATGACGTTTTCGGCCTCGTGATTCCCCTCCTGGCTTGGTCTGCTCCGAGATCGTGTTTCTAAAAAAATACAAGCGAAATATACCATCCCAATTTTTCACAATATTTTTAAAAAATATATAAAGCGTCTATTCGATGGAATGTTTCATCAGAAAATAGGATTGCCAGACGTTCTCCAATTTAGTAAAATTTTTTCTGTTCTCCGGAGGACGCAATTTGTCCTCCAATTTCGGTAAATATATTGAAATATATCAATAATTACGGCTGCAATATTTATTTATTTTAATTCATCTGCCTATTCGATTTCCTTCTTTTTTTTGAGTTTTTAAAATTGTGTCCTCCATTCGGGATTTTCAAATCTGGCAATCATATCAGAAAAGGACAAACTTGAAAAACATGTCACAGTTTTTTAAAACTTTGAAACGTGTGAAAATTAATGAAAATAGAGTTGCCAGACGTTCTCCAATGGGGAGGACAGTCCTCCAATTTAGTAAAATTTTTTCTGTCCTCCGGAGGACGCGATTTGTCCTCCAATTTCGGCAAATATATTGAAATATATCAATAATTACGGCTACAATATTTATTTATTTTAATTCATCTGCCTATTCGATTTCCTTCTTTTTTTGGGGTTTTTAAAATTGTGTCCTCCATTCAGGATTTTCAAATCTGGCAACCCTATCAGAAAAGGACAAACTTGAAAAACATGTCATAGTTTTTTAAAACTTTGGAACGTGTGAAAATTAATGAAAATAGAGTTGCCAGACGTTCTCCAATGAGGAGGACAGTCTTCCAATTTAGTAAAATTTTTTCTGTCCTCCGGAGGACGCGATTTGTCCTCCAATTTCGGCAAATATATTAAAATATCAATAATTACGGTTGCAATATTTATTTATTTTAATTCATCCGCCTATTCAATTTCCTTCTTTTTTTTTTGAGTTTTTAAAATTGTGTCCTCCATTCGGGATTTTCAAATCTGGCAACCCTATCAGAAAAGAACAAACTTGAAAAACATGTCACAGTTTTTTAAAACTTTGGGAGAAACGTGTGAAAATTAATGAACTGCCATGAATATTTTTCCATAATTTTTTCGTCGCATTTATTATTTACCATACTTTCCGGGAAAAAATTACTCGATGATGCAAATCGTCAAGTCGTCTAGCTACGCGTTATCTTTCGTCTTGGTATTCATTGTACCCGCCGTATCCGCCCCAGAATCATTTCGTAACCAGATCGCATCCAATTCACTGCTCCTCGAATTGCCGCGACTTTGCTTATACCTACTAGTTTACATGATAATCGAAACAAGTTCCGGATACCGTCCCGGGGTGGCAGCTCCCGGGTGCAGATTACTTGCCATAGTTGGACCGGGGTACGGTAGTTCATAAACCGCGTGGGATTTCATCAAAATCCCGTCGAGAGTTCCACGTTTGTCGAGGTGAAGGAGGACGACAAAGAAGGAAGAGGCTACGAAGGAGGGGAGGGAGGGGAGGGATTCTCCACGGTGGCGTGGCACGTTGCTGGAAGTTTTGCGGAATAAACTTCGCGCCTTCCGCGAAACTTTCCGCACGAAAGTTCCGCCACTGCCCGGCGGCGTGTAAGTTCTCGCATTACGTCGGGACCGATGATTTAAGACGACGTATCCCGGCGAATTTTGGGTCGCGGCAGCAACGTATTTGCGGAAGGTGACGTGTTTTCAAGTGCTTCCCCCCTCCCCCCTTGCCCTCTCTTCCGCCGATCGCATAGATCAATGTTTTATTGCTTGAATTACGAAAGTTCGATCGTACGTATCGAAACCGACATATAAATAACATTATAAATTCAATATGCATACGGTCAACCTTGCCAACCGGAAGAAAAAAATTTCTTTCTTTTTTATCTTCTTTTTTCTTTTCTTCATTTTAAGGATGTTTCGTGTTACCTATTTTCATATTGAGAATTTAATGAAAATTGTATAAAATGTCCTTACACATGTTTAGAATCTTCAGTACAATTTTTTACATGAGAGTTATAAGTGTATGTTTCATGAAACGTCAGAATGTATAATTTTGTTTAAATACGACAATAAACCTTCAGATTTGATGTTTTGAAGACTATCAAGTCAATAAATGAAGATTTAAGGATTCGTACCTATTTTCAAAATATTGAGAATTTAATGAAAATTGTACAGAATGTCCTTACACATGTTTAGAATCTTCAGTACAATTTTTACATTTTTAAGTCGATTCGTTAAAGCGTTCACGTTCAAGTTATAAGAATTTTAATTTGCACCGAAAAAAATGATTTTTATGTTTTTACATTTCCTTGAAATATATCATATTGAAAATATTTCCTAAAAGATTCAAATTATTCGGATGCAAATTGACAGAGTTATAAGTGTATGTTTCATGAAACGTCAGAATGTATAATTTTGTTTAAATACGACAATAAAGCTTCAGATTTGATGTTTTGAGGACTATCAAGTCAATAAATGAAGATTTAAGGATTTGTACCTATTTTCAAAATATTGAGAATTTAATGAAAATTGTACAGAATGTCCTTACACATGTTTAGAATCTTCAGTACAATTTTTACATTTTTAAATCGATTCATTAAAGCGTTCACAAGTTATAAAAATTTTAATTTGCACCGAAAAAAAAAACGATTTTTATGTTTTTACATTTCTTTGAAATATATCATATTGAAAATATTTCCTAAAAGCTTCAAATTATACCGGTGCAAATTAACAGAGTTATAAGTGTATGTTTCATGAAACGCTAGAATGTATAACTTTGTTTAAACACAACAATAAAGCTTCAGATTTGATGTTTTGAGGACTATCAAGTCAATAAATGAAGATTTAAGGATTTGTACCTATTTTCAAAATATTAAGAATTTAATGAGAATTGCACAAGATGTCCTTCCATATGTTTAGAATCTTCAGTACAATTTTTCCATTTTTAAATCGATTCATTAAAGCGTTCACAAATTATAAAAATTTTAATTTGACGAAAAACACTACTAAAAAATTCCTAAAAGTTCATCTAGACAACTCAATTAAACCAATTTTCTTTTAAATCGATTCATTAAAGCGTTCACAAGTTATAAAAATTTTAATTTGCACCGAAAAAAAAACGATTTTTATGTTTTTACATTTCTTTGAAATATATCATATTGAAAATATTTCCTAAAAGCTTTAAATTATTCGGACGCAAATTAACAGAGTTATACGTGTATGTTTCATGAAACGCCAGAATGTATAACTTTGTTTAAACACGACAATAAAGCTTCAGATTTGATGTTTTGAGAGCTATCAAGCCGATATATGAAGATTTAAAGATGTTTTGTTCTTATTTTCAAAATATTGAGAATTTAATGAAAATTGTACAGAATGTCCTTACATATGTTTAGAATCTTTAGTACAATTTTTAAATCGATTCACTAAAGCGTTGACAAGTTATAATGATTTTAATTTGCACCGAATTAACATGTGTTCTTATGGGAAACGTATAACCACGTCGATTCAAATGTCAAAAACACATGGAAATAATATTCCAGAATTTATTTAAAATTTGCAAAAGTTTAGATACATAGGAAATATTTGATCAAATAATATTATACAAGTACTAACTGGTTAAAAAGATATTAAATATAATTCAATGAAGTTAGCCATGTATCTGTCACAAGGCGAAATTCTCTGCCAAAAGTTAATTATTTCGATTAACAAAATTCGGAATATTTTAGTAAAAACGCAATAAATATTAAAAAATACATCTCTGCACTGTAGCTAAGATCAAATTGTAATATTCCATACAATTTTTAATACAACTTATTAAAATATATCAAAAGTGGATATATTCGTCAATATTGATTTTCAGCTAATTTTTACTGAGATTGTACAAAACATCCTTAAACTACATATTTTTTCTAATCATATATAGGAAAAATCTGAATTATAAAATTATTATTAAACAATTATTATTTAATTATTATTAAAATTATTATTATTAATTACCATTCTTTCTTAATCTTTATATTTGTTTCATACTTTTTATTGAATAATAAATAAATAAATGTGTTATAACATCGATACTCGACTCGTATTGCTATTAAAACTGACTCATTAATTTTATATTTCGAGTCTTATACATTTTATTATTTATTATTATTAGTATTAACAAATTTTTTTAAATCTTGCAAATGTGTTTTTATTTTGTATAAATTATTAGACACAAGACTAGCGTCCAATCAATCGCTTGAAAACCAAATAAACATGTTATTATGCATTAACTTTAATTTATTCGTTATTCACTAGGTGTAATCTTAATTACATTGAGTGAATAATGGAAAGCGATAATCACTAGGAAGTACAGATCCCTCGAGGCATCTGAAACTGTAGTTTCCATTCAAGTCCCAGTGCGGTTGCCAAATCTCACCATCGTCGTTCACGTGAACGCATACACAGCCGCAGTCGGCTGATTTTTGTTTCCTCTAAAAGTTTCAGGAGGTTCGCACGATCAGAGTTTTGAATATTCAAACTTGTTTTGACAACACACGTAACTGTCGCTGACGTAATTGCAACAACGGCGGATGCAGAGTTGGAATTGCCACTTATAATGTGCGTAGTATTAAAATATGACGGAAAGGCGAACAAACTTTCCTCGCTATAATACGAATCCGTATAACAAAATCAAAATTGCAGGTCGTGCCTGCTACGACTTTTGGGACAATCCGAAATGTCTTTCATTACATAGTCTCGAACTTATTACACTTGTAATCCACTCTCTAAAAGTGAATCAGTGAAAATATCATTAATTTAAAATATCATTAATTTACAGGAAACTAAGATTTCACTGAGAATCAGTGAGTATTTTACTGATCTTCAGTGGAAACGCTTATTTTTTTGTTATTTTATCCTATATCTCACTGATTATGGTCGGTTAAAATAAAATTCACTGTAAAATCAGTAAATTTTACTGTAAAACCAGTAATCGCTAGTTCGTTTATTTACTATAATCTCTCTCGTATTTAATTTTAGTTATAAGAATTATATAAAATTTGCAAAGAGTGACATTTAAAATTAGAAGTATTACTTCGATTTAATTTCTGATACAAGCTGAATAGAGAGGCTTCAGATATTAAATCGATCTTTATATTATAAGTCGGACAAATAAATGTCTGGCGACTTAATGAAAATTATTTGTTCGTTATCTATTTGAAATAACAAGTTCAATATGCATGTAATGTAAATAAAATAAAATTTTTAATATAATAAATATTTAATAAATATAAATAAAAATATTTAGTAAATATAAATAAAAAAAAATTGTTAATTTTATATGAAATAGATAGAGAGATGAATTATAGTTTAATATTACTGACAATAACGAAAGAAATATTACTGATATTGAGAAATATTACTGATTGAAACAATCAAAATTATTAACTGATTCTTTCAATAAAATATCACTGATTTACAGTGCTGTACTTATAACTGCTGTAATCAGATTATTTACTGTTTTTCAGTGATAATACACTAATTCGCTTTTAGAGAGCATGTTTAACGAATTTTATTCTTTTTTAATATAAGAGAAACACTTTCAATTATATACGTACTCAATTATATATACTATTTCTTTTTCTCCCTCAGTGAATTATAAATGTAAATTGCATTCAACAAAAACATTTTTCTAGTAGATAACGTTATTTTGTATTGTATTACGAACAATTATAATTTCATATTACATTAATTTCATACTACAGAAAGCAAGATTCTCTTATAATTTTCTTTTATTAGGAGATTCCAACGCAATTTAAAATGAAATTAAATGACTTTGTACGATGTCTTTCCGTTGAAAATATCCTAGTGTTTGTCCCGAGGCTTTAACCTTGTTTAGCGCGAATCTCAGCTGGTGATAGCGTAAAAAACAAGTTAAAAGAATATAATGGAAACCGAGCGTACCTTCGCTTCTGACGACAGTCGACAAAGATGCGTCGGTTATTTCATTAGAACCCGGCTCTAGACTGGGTAGTACCGGCTTTTGTCGCGACCACTGAATATTTTCCACTAAAAAAAAAAGTAACAATATTTTTCTTGTTAGAATTGTTTGTACAGCTGTACAGTTACTGATACTACTGTTGGTAGCATACACATTTATGAATAATAGATTGCATTAAATAATGTTTACCTGGGTCCACAGTAGTAGGAACGGGCATTGTACTTGTCGTCGTCGGTTCCGTTGTAGGCGTTGGTATATCTGCAAAAATTCATAATGCTTTAATATCCTCTTATTGAATTAATGTATTAAAATAATTTTAAATAATTAAATAAATAAATTACACTAATTCTAAATAAATTACACTAAGCAATATGTAATTACTCGTGACTTTTATAAAGAAGTTAATTAGAATACATCACGTACACATATACAATAAATAATAATACAATAAATAATAAATAATAAATAATAAAAATAATAAAATAATAATAATAATAATAATAAATAATAAATAATAAAAATAAAATAATAATAATAATAATAATAAATAATAAATAATAAATAATAAAAATAATAAAATAATAATAATAATAATAATAAATAATAAATAATAAAAATAATAATAATAATAAATAATAAATAATAATAAATATATACAATAAATCTACAGATTCATGTTGTATAAAAAATTATATAAATTGTGTGCAGACGACGTGCTACGACTTATTTATTGTGACATGGATCAGAATAGAATCTAGCAAAACAATATTTTACTGCATTATTGATAAAACGAAAAAATAATTAATTTTATTACTTTTTTACAATAACTAAATTTCATTATATTGATTTATAATATTGATTTTCTTTGTGAATGCGGAATTTGCGGGTATTTTGTGCAAAGTGTCGCGCGTTTGTTTCATTGTGTCTTAATTAGTTTGGTAGAGGTTTCCACAAAGTGTCGCACATTGAAATTCGGAAGTGCTGTGCAAAGTATTGTCTGTATACATCTGTTTGCATCATGCATAATGAACCATTTTCTCGAATGAATACAACGAACTCTATAAATGCAATGAATTCCAACAACTTGAGAAAGGGAAGCATTAAAGTAATTGATTAAGGAAATGAAAAGTAATTGATTAAGGAAATGAAAAGTAATTGATTAAGGAAATTAAACGAAACGCATTAAATAAATGAACAATAACGTATCAATTATTTAATTAATAATTAATTCAAAGTTTAAGATATTCCAAATAAATTTATTTTCACGTTATTACGTTAAATATTTCGCAACAACAATGAATTTATTTTATATAGTGCTTGGCTCTCATTTCTTACGTATTACTATTTATTGCAGAATTTATTTAATCCATATCTGTGACATGAACAATTGACAAATTTAATTATATATTTTCGGATATAATAAATAATTCACGAATATTTATTTTTAATGAGCATAAAATATTTACGCTCATTAAAAATATGTATCTGCCGACGATAATAGTTAGCTGGTAGTGATAATTAGCCGGCAACAGAAAAAGTATTTTTCTTTTGATTTCAAGATCAATGTGATTAAATAATCAGGATGAATGAAAAATACGTTCAATATTGATCAGAAAAATCAATAAGCTACGCAAAATAAATAATCAATTATTGATCAGAAAAAGCGTAGCCCAAGATATCTAAAATTTAAACTAACTACTTAATTAATAAAATTTAACTACTTAATAAAATTTACTAATATAATTCTCGAATTCTCAATTTTAGTTATTTTAATTATTTAAAAAACTGAAATTAATATTTGAAATAAAAAATCAATGGCAAAAAATATTTATATAAAAATAATTTATATAAATATAAAAATATTTATTTATTATATAATATCAAATATTTATTTTAATATAAAATATTTATTTATTATATTTATATAAAACTGAAATTGAAAAAATTAAGAAATTAAAATTAAAATTATTAAAATTAATTTATACCAACAATAAATAATCGTCAATCAATTGCGATCAAGTTCAACTCATTCTTAAGCGTACGACTTTAAGAAAACAACGCTTGCAATTAATGAAAAAAAGAGCATCCTCCCTCTTGTCATTCAAATAAAGTTAAGCAATTAAAACTACTAACGCTCCGGTTGCCATTGTAGCAACTTTCGGTGCGGATTGAAAGGCCGAATTAAAATGCTAATGCGCATTAAATCGTCGACACAATCGAACGCTTATTTAAGCGGCTTAGCGGTAATCCGCCGATTCGGCGGTCGCGGTAAAGCACAAAGCTAGGAAGTTCAATCTGCAGGGGCGCCAAGACGAAAACCTACAATTACTGATCGATAAAGGAGCAGGAGAGGGCTTCTTTTTTTTCGCCACGGTAAAAGGAAGGGAGCGACAAGGGTTGGAGACTCAGATCGACACTCGCGGTTATCGGTGATTCACCGCCCGCACCGCTTTCTCGGGAAATGCGGATTTGCGGCGGGGGAGGGGGACAGGCTGACTTTCACGGCGCTCCTTATCACGGGGACAAACTCCCTCTTGATATCGAATCAATGAGGAGTTTGAGGAAAATACCGGCAAAGTATCTAGCCGACGGCGATGATTGATACAGGAACTCTTTTTTTTACGAACGAATTTTATTCTTCGCCGCGCGGAAACGCCAACTCCTCGGCCTTAACATTTCATCGATTAAATTATGGAAATTCACAATAGCAAAAATGACATTTTTTCACGCGACATTCTACCCCCATTTCCGATTTACAGTACCGGCCAAAAATATGTCGCCTTTACGTTTCTCGAGAATAACTTAACTCAAAGTGAATAACTTAATTAATTCAAAGTGTATATATATTTCTGTCTGGTCGCATGTTTTAATAGTAGATATATAGATTAATTAACAACAGATTTTTCATTTAAATAATGAAGACAGCAACTTAAGAAAAAGTAATTAAATATATATACAAGGTAGGGCAAAAGTTCGAGTTAAATATCTCAGAAAATATTAATTTTTTGAAAAAATGATTTAAACAGGAAATAATGGCTTTAAAAAATCTATTAGCTGATGGTATTTATTTGGCCTTGGGATGATCTTGAAAAGCGCGGTCAAGATCACTATAAAAATCTTAAATGGCAACCCCTATTTTTTATTACATATTCTTGTAGCTGAGGTCGAGAGCTTTCTTAATTTTACATAAACCGTAAAATATCTTGTAAAATATTCATTTTTTGATTATTTTACCTTTATACTTTTATTTACAAAATAATAGATGAATCAATTGGTGTAAAAAAAAATAATCGAAAAAAATATATAGAATTGTTAATTGCAAATTACATATTTTTTCCTCGAAACAACTATGTGTTTTCTTTACACCAATTGATTCTTCTCATTATTTTGTACATAAAAATATCAAGGTAAAGTAATCGAAAAATGAATATTTTACAAGACATTTTACGGTTTATGTAAAATTAAGAAATAATTTCAAGCCTCATAACTCGGAAAGTACTCAATGAAAACTAACTTAAGTATAGTGTTTTGGAAAGCTCTCGACCTCAGCAATAAGAATGTGTAATAAAAAATAGGGGTTGCTATTTAAGAATTTTATGTTGATCTTAACCGCTTTTCAAGATCAAATAATTACTATCGGCTAATAGATTCTTTTTAGCCATTTTTCTCTGTCTAAACCATTTTTTCAAAAAATTAATATTTTCTGAGATACAGGTGTTAGAAAAGTCTGGGAACGGTCAATTATCTCCGAAAATAGTGATCCTGTGGGAAAATGTTTCAGACAAAAGTTGTAAAGTTTTAAGTGACGCATTAAACAGTAATATTATTATGACTTTGAAAAGTGTTGTTAAAGTCACGTCAAGATCACCTTCAATTTCTTAAATAGAATCCCCTATTTTTTATTACATATTTTTGTAGCTTATCTCGAAAGCTTTTTAAAACACTATAATTTAGTTGATTTTCATTAAGTACTTTCCGAATTATGAGGTTTGAAATTATTTCTTAATTTTACATAAACCGTAAAATATCTTGTAAAATATTCATTTTTTATTATCTTACCTTAATTCTTTTATGTACAAAATAATGAAAGGAATCAATTGGTGTAAAAAAACACATAGTTATTTTTAAGAAAAAAATATGTAATTGTTAATTGCAAATTACATATTTTTTCTTCGAAACAACTATGTGTTTTCTTTACACCAATTGATTCCTCTCATTATTTTGTACTAAAAGTATTAAGGTAAGATAATAAAAAAATGAATATTTTACAAGATATTTTACGGTTTATGTAAAATTAAGAAATGACTTCAAGCCTCATAACTCAAAAAATACTTAATGAAAATCAACTTAATTATAGTGTTTTGGAAAGCTTTCGAGATAAGCTACAAGAATATGTAATAAAAAATAGGGGTTTCTATTTAAGAAATTAAAGGTGATCTTGACGTGACTTTAACAACACTTTTCAAGATCATAATAATATTACTGTTTAATGCATCACTTAAAACCCTACAACTTTTGTCTGAAACATTTTCCCACAGAATCACTATTTTCGGAGATAATTGATCGTTCCCAGACTCTTCTAACACCCTGTATTTATCCGGAACTTTTGCCCTACCCTTTGAACTAAATTATCCTGAAAAAAAGGTGATACGATATATTTTTGACCGGTACTGTATATCTGACATCTTGACTCGAATGTATGTCGCTATTACGTTTCCACGGTAGCAAACTTCCGCTATCGCGTATACCTGTCAACAATAAAACACGCTGATTTTGATGTCTCCCAAGCGGCTCTTCCATTTACGCCCGCATGTGCATTTCACGGTCCAGCATTTCTCCCCAGAGCCTCGCGCCTTTCGAGGGAGATTCCGGTTATCGGGGAGCCACGATTGGCGGCGTCTCACTTTTCAAAGCCGACTTACATAGCCCGCGATTTATTTTCTCGCTCGTTGTCTCCTAAAGAACTCTGCTCGCTCGCTTTATCGCGTCGTCTGACGACTCGTCGATCCCGTCGGGATGCTTAATTTCTCATCCGTTGAATACGTTCTTCATCGCGCGGCTAACGATTTCTGATAACGCGCGGTCCAAGTCGCGGAAAGAACGAGGGAAAGTCCGCCGATAAGCGCGGCCGCTTGACAAATGTTCGAAAACCGGGGGGGGGCGAGAATCGATATCGGCCCCGATAAATCATTTATATCGCGTTAATATAATATTACCGTCGTAACTTTGCCGGATCGCTTTCTGATCGCCGGCGTCGCGCAAATTGCGCGATCAGTTTGATGACATATCGTAATCGCGTCGCGTATATTGACGTGGCCGTAAAATTTTTCACGAGATAATCCTGATTAGCGCGACCGTCATCGATATGTCGGGGAGGGCGCGGCAAGGAAAATAACGGGGAAATTAAGTCGCGAATAATGCGCGTACGCGCGAATAAGAGTAGTAAATTATGTCGCATTAACGATGCGTGGACGCGATTAAAATGTACAATTTATCAAAATATTTGAGGCGCGCGGGGGCAAAGGACAAACATTTATTATCGACCGTTCGATTTATATGTAAGCGTTAAAACATGTTTGAGAATGTTAATTTATACGAGTCGGCCGCACACAAGTTTAATTTGGATTAAAACGAGCAGAATCGTTTGCTAATTTGCAAATCTATGTAAATGACAAAATTGTAACGCGCTAATAAACAAGAATATGAACGCGTTTTCCAATATACGGTGTCGATCGATTGAATAAAAATAATGAAAAATTAAATATAGAAATGTATTTGATACTCAGTGTTTGCTGTAGATAATTTTAAAATTATCTAGATAAAGATAAAAATCCGTAAATTTATCTTAGATGAATTAAAGATGATTTTGCTTTTACTTAATCTAGATGAAAGATGAGATGATTATTGTGATAATCTAGATAATTATCTAGATATTTTTGTTTATTTTATAAGACTATAAATATTTGTAGAAAATGTAACGCAGATTATAAATGGGATATTAAAATCATAAATACATATTTTTTCTCTTTTCCTAAAGAATATTTAAAAAATAACAAAAAGGTATATAAATGATATGATGAATATTTATTTATTAATTTATATTTATAATATATTTATAATATATTACTAATATAATAATCAATGTGTAACAATACATATATCATTTTTATAAAATATACATTAATGCATTGCACAAATTTAAGTAAAACAAGTACAAGTAAGTAAATTTAAATAAATGAACAGAATGAAAAAGACTCGACGGCGTTCTTATCTAATTTTAAGTTATTAAGTTTTAAAGTTCCTCAAAAATTTTAGATATTTTAGAGAGATTTTTAAAAGCTTGCCTGGAAAACTTTTTTGCATAATAAAAACGTCATTAGACAATTTTTAGATAAGATGACATACATTTTTGATCTAAGATAACGATAAAGATACTTTATATTTCTTAATCTAGTTAAAAATAAAGATGATCCATTTCTTTATCTAGATAATTATTTAGATAATTTTATCTAGATATTATCAAACACTGATGATACTCACGATAGAGCTTGATACTGCCGTCCGTTTCGCCGAGGGAATTTTTAGATATGCATTTGTAGCTGCCGTAATCGGACATCGCGACTGAACGTATCATTAGTTTCATGTATACCTTGTACACGTTGTCCGAGAAGGATGTCTCGTACTTCTCCCCTGTAATTTCAAAATATTGCGATGTAGAAATGCTTCCTATGTTGTTTGTGCAAAAATTAATACGTATTGTCCCTGGTGAAATTATAAAGAAGAGTGTTAAACGAGCGAAATGCTATATGCATAAAGTTTCTGATTCCACAATTTAACCGCAAAGGCTTAATAAATATGAAGCGAGGAAGGTGTTTTACGTTTTCATTGTTGCCGTTTAAAATTGTGGAATTAATCTATGATGAGAAGCGGTTCCGTTGAAACTAAACGTACACTGAGAAAAAAAATTTGGTTGCATTAATTAGAGTATCAAATTTTCTCGTTAATAATACTAAAATTTGCCAGCATCAAGTCGTCTAAAATTTTTTCCATCTAATCAAAAGTCATCTCAAAAGTCTGTTTAATATTTGAATTCCAACAAGATTATTGGATAAATTCAATTCAGATTATTGAATAAATTATTTTAAATTCACTTTGTTAGAAATTAAACTGCACTGAAAAAAAAATCTGGTTGTATTAATTAGAATTCTGATAGATTCAACCAGTATGTCTGTTGGAAAATGGACGAATCAGAATTTTTGTAGAAATTATTAAGATGAATCTGATTAATTTCTTCCTGTTAAATTTACCAAATTTTCTCGTTAATAATACTAAATTCGCCAGCATCAAGTCGTCTCAAATTTTTTCCATCTAATCTCAAAAATCTGTTTAATATTCTGAATTCCAACAAGATTATTGGATAAATTCAATTCAGATTATTGAATAAATTATTTTAAATTCAGTTTGTTAGAAATTAAACTGCACTGAGAAAAAAATCTGGTTGTATTAATTAGAATTCTGCTAAATTCAACCAGTATGTCTGTTGGAAAATGGACGAACCAGAATTTTTATAGGAATTACTAAAGATGAATCTGATTAATTTCTTCCTGTTAAATTTACCAAATTTTCTCGTTAATAATATTAAATTCGCCAGCATCAAGTCGTCTCAAATTTTTTCCATCTAATCAAAAGTCATCTCAAAAGTCTGTTTAATATTTTGAATTCCAACAAGATTATTGGATAAATTCAATTCAAATTTGTAAATAAATTATTTTAAATTCACTTTTTTAGAAATTAAACTGCACTGAGAAAAAATCTGGTTGTATTAATTAGAATTCTGTTAGATTCAACCAGAATGTCTGTTGGAAAATGGACGAACCAGAATTTTTGTAGGAATTACTAAGATGAATCTGATTAATTTCTTCCTGTTAAATTTACCAAATTTTCTCGTTAATAATACTAAATTCGCCAGCACCAAGTCGTCTAAAATTTTTTCCATCTAATCTCAAAAATCTGTTTAATATTCTGAATTCCAACAAAATTATTGCATAGATTAAATCCAGATTATTGAATAAATTATTTTAAATTCAGTTTGTTGAAAATTAAATTGATAAACAGTGATGCAAGAAGAGGATGCAGCTCAAACACACACAATGAGAGAGCTAGCTCCTCTTTTGACACTACTGCTTGTAAGAAAAAAAATATACTTTGGATTTAATGTTAATACTAGTTCTTCATATAAATTTCATGGCAAATATTGAATACGAGTTAAGTTAAGAGTGGCAAGCAAAGAAATTAATGTAACAAGAAATTTTATAGATCCAGAAAATACTAACCAAATCCTTATAGTAAAATCTATTAAACGTTCTAGCTTATAAAAAATCGAGTCTCATCATGATAACTAGAAATTCTTATTTGATTTAACCAAAATGCCTTCAATCATATACTTGTTGGTACAATCGAACGATTTTTTTCAGTGTAGGGAAAACTGATATGACGAGTATAATATTACATATACGTATATTTAGACTCTATACAAATCGAAAAACAATTTAATATTCGCGCAAGATTTATTTCATTAAAATATCGAATTACCGTTCTGCGCTCGCATTACATTACAAACGCATCTACGTGTTATTTCAAAATATTTTAAATGGATTAATAAAAATGGTATATGGTAATTATAATATTATTTAATATAATCGGATAATATCCTTATACTATTACATTTACGTTATTATGATATGTACGCACGTGATGATGGCATGTATATTTATTATTATAAAAAAACTTGAAAGTATTACAAGCGCGCGATCCCCCTCCCACGTTTCCCATCTCTCATTTTCTACCGGATCGAATATAATATAACGATATTCAAAAATGTGTTTGCCAATATCCCGCGCTTCCAGTGCACCCTTACGGTTCACTGTGCTTTGTGCTCTGTCAACTAGAAAAACTAGCATTAGGGTTTCTCACGTGAACGCATGTTACCTCTCATATCCACGCGTCAGTTTGGACCTCGAGTCCGTTTAAATCATTCCAAACGCTTTGTTTTTAATTTCGCTTTTCGTTTCTTGCAAATCAATACGAATATAAAATGTTCCGGTAAACATATTCTTACGTAACATTGTCTTAAAATAGTGAAATGATCAAATAATTCATTTTATTTGTCATACAATTTTATAATTGTGATATAATTATATTATTTTGTTCAATATAATAATTTATGCAGACCAATGTTTCAATTATAATATATTATTATAATAATATTCCGATATATAATACTTTAAACAGAATTATATTATATTATTTTAACCAGAGTTTCCATTTCTTTAGAGACAAATTTATTTATATTAAAAAAAATTCTTTTATCAATTATATTTTTTTCTAAAATATATTTATAATTATTAAACAAAACAGAAAAAAATTAAAAAATGTTTAAAATTTCTAAAATAATAACACATATACAGGGTGTCCCACAACTACCGCTCCATATTTTAAAGATAGATTCTCTGACCAATTTAAAAACGATTTTTCTTCAGCGAAAATGCCGAAGAAGATCATTATTTTTTGCATATTCCTAATTTTTGTCATGATGTATCTTTCTAACTAAGCTATAAATTAAAATTCTATTAAAGTAAACTCTACCTAAAATTAACTAAAGAATGTGACTTTATTAATATTTTATTCCCATAAGGCTTAGTTTGCGAAAAACTCTTTATTTTCAATCATTTATAACTCGAAAACTATTAGCCTCGACATTTTCGCTGAGGAAAAATCGTTTTGAAATTGGCCAAAGAATCTACCTTTAAAATATTGAGCGGTAGTTGCGGGACACCCTGTATATATGGGTATTATGTGTTAACTAAATTAACTATTGGTGGGAGATTTTTATATATAAAAATTTAATGTAAATATATCGATGTCCTTAAAATGCAACGAGATATAAAATTATAATAATTAATAATTACACAGGCCTGCGAGGTTCAGTTAGAAAGCAGAGTAGATGAATCTGATAGATTTTGTGACGCTGAAAACAAATCTGACCGCAGGATTTTCCCAACACATCAGGTTTTTGAATAATTTGTAGTTGAATGGTCCAAAAATGCTATTTTGGCCAATTCCATGAATTTATTGTGGGAGAACCAAATTTTTTGAAATATTTTTGGTCGTATAGTGCTTACTTTCACCTTTCAAATCCACTTTCGATTTCCGCCGCACGATTTTTTTTCGCTGAGATATATAAGTATGAAGTTATAAGAAAATTTACATTAAAGAAAATTTACATAAACATCAATATAGTAGATCCATCATCTTGAAATTTGAAAAGACTGACATATCAGATTGGATTGCCAAAAAAAATATTGTAAAAAAATATCTAATACAATTGTTATACATTTTGATAAATTTTTTTAAATTTTATTCCTTTTTATTGTGATTTTATCCGCCATATTGGATGCACCATCTTTAATTTCAAAAGGTGACAGAAGGTATTTAAAAATATATGTTTTTATTCTAATTTTGATTCATAGATAGAGATAAAGAGGTGACACGGTTAATTTAAAAAGCTTATTGGATCCCTTCATGACCGGTCTTATATCTTGTATATCTGAGAAAAAAAAAATCGTGCAGCGGAAATCGAAAGTGGATTTGAAAGGTGAAAGTGAGTATTAAACGATGCCATTGACAAAAATATTTCAAAAAATTTGATTTTCCCACAATAAATTCATTGAAATTGGCCAAAATAGTAACTTTTTATCCATTCAACTACAAATTACTCAAAAACTTGACATGCTGGAGAAATTCTGCGGCCAGATTTGTTTTCAGCATCACAAACTCTATTAGATTCATCTACTCTGCCTTTTGTAACTGACAAAAGCATAAATTTTGCAGGTTTGTGTTATTTATTAAATTTATTAGATTCATATATTTGAATACTACAATCATCGTCTTCTATTTCGGCACAAAATTGCACTTCTTAGAAAAGAGAATCTCGAGGGAATTTCACTTGACCGAAAATAAGATGGAATGTTATTATGGTGGGCGAACACGCCAACCACTCGTTACTTTTAGGGAATGATAAAGTAAAACTGGAAAATCATGGATGATCACGTGACTAATTTAAGACAAAGTTTATAACTCGAAAATTGCGAAACTTTGCATATTCCTTTAATTATCTCTCAGCTGTTCATCTATCAATTGTTCATATCCGAGTGTATCGTTTCTGCTAAAGAGAAATTTTCCGTGAGAATGAAACGGTAGAATAGCTAGAATATAAAGCACAATATTAATACTTAGAACGAATTAAAACCAGTATCTAAATTGGAAAATGGCACACTGAGAAAAAAATCTGGTTGCATTAATTAGAAGTCTTAGGTAAATTCAACCAGTATATCTGTTAGAAAATGGATGAATCAGAATTCTTGTAGGAATTATCAGATGAATCTAATTAATTTCTTCCTGTTAAATTTACCAAATTTTCTGATTAATAATACTAAACTCGCCAGCATCAAGTCGTCTAAAATTTTTTCCATCTAATCTCAAAAGTCTGTTAATAATGTAATAAATTCCTGTAATAAATTCCAACAATTTCTAAATTCCAACAAAATTATTGGACAAATTCAATCCAGATTATTGAATAAATTATTTTAAATTCAGTTTGTTAGAAATTAAACTGATAAACAGTGATGCGAGAAGAGGATACAACAGCTCACATGCAATCAGAGAGCTAGCCTCCTCTATCTGGCACTACTGCTCATAAGAAAAAAAAAATATACTTTGGATTTAAGGATGTATTGGAGATATATTACAATCAATGAGATCGCCGTGAATTTTTAATTTAACAATCTTAATAACATTCTAAATCGTCATGAATTATTTCAAATTTTTTTACTTGCTTCTTTCAAAGTTATTATTTTTTGAGTTTTCCGATTTTAACATAGGATTTTATGTAAACGTTCAAGAGACAGGTAATCAATTATTCACAAACTATAAAAAAACAATGATAAAAATTTTATTTTGTAATATTATATTCTTCATACATGTAAAAATGTTCCCACAAAGTTTTCAAACGATTTACTTGCTCGTTTTGAAATTATTATTAAAAAATAACAGTGATTATCGGTTTGACGCAATATTGATGATAAAACGCGGCAACATTTTCTTGGAAATTAAGACCTATTTATATTAAAGGCTACTTTGAAGTATGATTTTGTGATTTTTAAAAAATTTTCAATCAATTATAATTCGTATTCTGCCCAACTTTAATTTTTTGATACTTTGGATTAACTTTTGAGACGGTCCGATCAATACATCCTTAAGAATGTATTGGGGATATATTGCAATCAATGATATCGCCGTGAATTTTTAATTTAATATTCTTAATAACATTCTAAATCGTCACGAATTATTTCAAATTTTTTTACTTGCTCCTTTAAAAGTTATTAATTTTTCAATTTTGCTATTTTAACATAGGATCTTATGTAAACGTTCAAGAGACAGGTAATAAATTATTCACAAACTATAAGAAAACAATGATAAAAATTTCATTTTGTAATATTATATTCTTCATACATGTAAAAATGTTCCCACAAAGTTTTCAAACGATTTACTTGATCGTTTTGAAATTATTATTAAAAAATAATAGTGATTATCGGTTTGACGCAATATTGGTGATAAAACGTGGCAACATTTTCTTGGAAATTAAGACCTATTTATATTAAAGGATTCTTTGAAGTATGATTTCGTGATTTTTTTTAAAAATTTTCGATCAATTAGAATTCGTATTCTGCCCAACTTTAATTTTTTGATACTTTGAATTAACTTTTGAGACAGACCATGAGAGGTCCAACACATTCTTAAGAATATATTGGAGATATATTACAATCAATGAGATCGCGGTGAATTTTTAATTTAATATTCTTAATAACATTCTAAATCGTCACGTATTATTTCAAATTTTTTTTACTTGCTCCTTTAAAAGTTATTAATTTTTGAATTTTGCGATTTTAACATAGGATCTTATGTAAACGTTCAAGAGATAGGTAATAAATTATTCACAAACTATAAAAAAAAATGATAAAAATTTCATTTTGTAATATTATATTCTTCATATATGTAAAAATGTTTCCACAAAGTTTTCAAATGATTTACTTGCTCGTTTTAAAATTATTATTAAAAAATAACTGTGATTATCAGTTTGACGCAATATTGATGATAAAACGCGGCAACATTTTCTTGGAAATTAAGACCTATTTATATTAAAGAATACTTTAAAGTATGTGATTTTTAAAAAAATTTTCAATCAATTATAATTCGTATTCTGCCCAACTTTAATTTTTTGATACTTTGGATTAACTTTTGAGACAGACGGTCCGTCCAACGCATCCTTAATATTTATATGTTAAATTTTTTTTATAAAATATTTACGTTTATGTTCGTTGCTAACTTTCTCGCGAAATCGCCTCGCGATCTCCATTTGTCGGCCTCCGAAACTCCCCTCGAGTCATTCACGACTATTGATTTTATTACGATGGAGTCATCTTCTTTTTCACGAGGATTTTGCATGCGTCAAAAAGGTGACAGCCAGATTGCGTTTGCAAAAGTCCCGAAGTGATCGCGTGATCGATGACGCGGAAACGCGCGCTGGGCGAAATTAAGCGTGAGCGATCGCCGCGGATGGAAATTACGTCGGCAGTTTGAGTTTCCCCAAGTCACACGGCCGGTGATTCATGCCCACATATGTTGGACGGGCACGGCGCGCGCCCGAGATACGAGTAACACACAAAATATCGGGATATCCCGCCCGACTTTCGGGTTTAAAAGCAGTTTTATCCCCCGTGCTGCGGAATCCATTCGCGGGATGCCCCCGACCCAGGCCCGCGGGTAATGCCGCCGGCACCGTAGTTCAACGTCGTTAAACTTTTTCATCTGCTTTTCAAACTCAAAGCCGGGCCGAAAGTTTTTCTTCCGCTTGCGCGCGGGGGGAGGGGGAGGGGGAAGGGGAGGGAGGGAGAGGGCGGCTCGAATGGTGGCACTACATAAATGCATTTCTACCCTTTCGCAGCCCTTATACAGCACCTCCCTCGCTTTTCCTCCACCTCCTCAATCTCCGTCCTCCTCCTCCTCTTCCCCCCCGGCCATACACATTTCTCTTTCTCTATCTCGGAAACGTAAGTTTTCTCCTACCGGCTGGGAAAATACTCGGCTCGCCTCTCCGCCTTTGGCCGCGAGTCATTACACCTATAGATTTCACTCACTTCCGAATGGCCGCAGCCACCGCGAATTGTTAATCAAAACTTCTTTCCGCATTCGCGTGTCTCATCCTACCTCGCTTTAGTCCCCCCCCCTCCCCCTCCGTGTCGCGATACTTTTCCCCTATCGAAACGTTATATATCGAGAGAAATCGAAACATTAATGCACTGAGAAAAATCGTTTGATTGTATTGTATCAACAAGACGTATATGATTGAAGGCGTTTTGATTAAATCAACAAAGAAGAATTTCTAGTTATAATATCATGATAAAGGGTCGTTTACAATGGCCGTAGGTATAAGATTGTAAGACTCAAGAAATTGACCAATCACAGTCAAGTATTAAGAGAATACTCGACTGTGATTCAATTCAATTTCAAGGGTTGTAGACGATCCTTTAGACCCGATTTTTTATAACTAGAACATTTAATGGAGTTGCTACTATAAAGATTTGGTTAGTATCTTCTGATTGGTCTACAAAATTTCTTGTTACATTAATTTCTTTGCTAGGCTTAACTTAATTCGTATTCAATAATAAAAATTTGTCAATAAAATATAGTATAAAGAACTAGTATAAACGTTGAAAACTTTGTGGGAACATTTTTATATGTATGAAGGATATAATATTATAAAATGAAATTTTTATTATTGTTTTTCTATAGTTTGTGAATAATTTTTTACCTGTCTCTTGAACGTTTACATAAGATCCTATGTTAAAATCGCAAAATTCAAAAATTAATAATTTTTAAAGGAGCAAGTAAAAAAATTTGAAATAATTCATGACGATTTAAAATGTTATTAAGAATGTTAAATTAAAAATTCACGGCGCGATCTCATTGATTGCAATATATCTTCAACATTCTTAAGGATGTATTGGACGGACCATCTGTCTCAAAAGTAAATTCAAAGTATCAAAAAATTAAAGTTGTGCAGAATACGAATTGATCAAAAATTTTTTAAAAAATCACCAAATCATACTTCAAAGTATTCTTTAATATAAATAGGTCTTAATTTCCAAGAAAATGTTGCCACGTTTTATCATCAATATTGCATCAAACCGATAATCACAGTTATTTTTTAATAATAATTTCAAAACGTGCAAGTAAATCGTTTGGAAACTTTGTGAGAACATTTTTACATGTATGAAGGATATAATATTACAAAATGAAATTTTTATCATTGTTCTTTTATAGTTTGTGAATAATTTTTTACCTGTCTCTCGAACGTTTACATAAGATTCTATGTTAAAATCGCACAATTTAAAAATTAATAACTTTTAAAGGCGTAAGTAAAAAAATTTGAAATAATTCATGACGATTTAAAATGTTAAAAATTCACGGCGATCTCATTGATTGTAATACATCTCCAATACATCCTTTTGAAAAGAATAATTATTTTTTTACTTGCAAGCTAAAATAATAACAGCAACACGGGATGCGTACGAAATTGCGCCAAAATAAATGAAAAGCAAATTTTATTTAATATTGCACAAAATGTACAAGAATACATTTACATAATATAAGAGGATTTATTCGCAAAAGCGCTGCAAATCTTTTGTTAAAAGCTTCCCATTAAAATTCCACAGCGCACAAAGATATTCTTGTCAAGATTTTTAATTTTAATTCATTAAGTCTCCGAAATGTAATTAACGCTGCAAAATGAAATCTCCCCGAGAAAGGGACAGAGAGAAAGAGGGAGAAATTATACCTGAAACTGTCACGGGAGTACAACGATAACGCGGAAACGCGTTCCTTTAAAAGCAGACCGCACATAGTTCGGCGACGAATGTACATATAAAAAATATAATGAGTTTAACACCGACAGATCTAATTTGATACACATAAATACGCGCGTGTGGAGCGGCGAAACGTTAAATATCGTGTAATTGCTAACCGTCCGGGACTCTATGTTGAAAATAAATCGGAGCTCCGACTCGGAGCGTAATGCGTGTTTGCCCACTGACAGATTATGTTTTCCAAAGGCTCTGATTTACGGCGTAATCCTCTTGTCAACGAGCTGGCGGTCTCGAATTCCCAATCACCCCACCCATCCTTGAACGACTCCAAATTTATACGATAAATTTATCGCCTCGCGTTTTTGATTAAAAAAAGGGTATTCTGAATTTTCGCAACAACAATTATCGAGCGCAACAGCGTTCTCTTTTAATTATTACACGATATATCGGAGAAATTGTTTAAGGGATAAGACTGTTTTATGCTTAGTTATAAAAGTAAAAAAAGTGATTTTTATATTTTTATATTTTCTTGGAGAATATTATATCGAAAATATTTCCGAATTTTTTTCAAATTAATCGGATGCAAATTGACAGAATTATAAATGTATGTTTTATGAAGCGCCAGAACTATGTATAACTTCGCTTAAACACGACTATAAAGCTTTGGCTCTGATGTGTTGAAACTATCAAGCCAATACATAAAGATTTAAATAAACTAAAATTATATGGGCTCGAAATAGATGAGTCTGTGTAAATGAGAAAATCTGCATTTTTATTTAAAAGTAAACTTGACACAAATCATAAACGCGTTTTTCTCGAAATCACTTTTTCAAAGTTGGTGAACAAGATATTTCCGTTTTGTTTGAAATTTTACACGCTTCTTCCACATATAAAAACCTAATAGGTGAATGAAGGATTTGTTTTTTAATGAATATTTTTTTTTTACTTAATAAAAAATAAACAATTTTTAAGTCAAAAAAGAAATATTAGTGCCAAATGACTGCCATTTTGTCCCAAAACAATTTTTCAATTAATCCTTCGTCCATCTACTAGACAATTCCATACATTAACTACAATTTATCGAAATTTTGATACCAGATGAATAACCGCGCAGCGCTTTTTAAAAAACAATATCCGGCAGAATAGTTTTAACTTTTACATTTTTTAATATTTTATTTTAAAAAATATATAATAACATCCTTAATATTTATACTTTTGAATAAAAATTTATTTGTAAAAAAAATTATTACATTTTTCAAAAAAGAAATATCCAAACATCATACTTTTTTCGGTTTGTTGACTAGGCATAATCCCTTAAGGATGTACTGGAGATATATTACAATCAATGATATCGCCGTGAATTTTTAATTTAACATTCTTAATAACATTCTAAATCCTCATAAATTATTTCAAATTTTTTTACTTGCTCCTTTAAAAGTTATTAATTTTTGAATTTTGCGATTTTAATATAGGATCTTATGTAAACGTTCGAGAAACAGGTAATAAATTATTCACAAACTATAAAAAAACAATGATAAAAATTTCATTTTGTAATATTATATCCTTCATACATGTAAAAATGTTCCCACAAAGTTTTCAAACGATTTACTTGCTCGTTTTAAAATTATTATTAAAAAATAACTGTGATTATCGGTTTGACGCAATATTGATAATAAAACGTGACAACATTTTCTTGGAAATTAAGACCTATTTATATTAAAGGATACTTTGAAATATGATTTCGTGATTTTTAAAAAAATTTCGATCAATTAGAATTCGTATTCTGCCTAACTTTAATTTTTTGATACTTTGGATTAACTTTTGAGACAAACGGTCCGTCCAATACATCTTTAAGAATGTATTGGAAATATATTACAATGAGATAGTCGTGAATTTTTAATTTAACATTCTTAATAACATTCTAAATCGTCATGAATTATTTCAAATTTTTTTACTTGCTCCTTTAAAAGTTATTAATTTTTGAGTTTTGCGATTTTAACATAGGATCTTATGTAAACGTTCAAGAGACAGGTAATAAATTATTTACAAAAACAATGATAAAAAAACAATGATAAAAATTTCATTTTGTAATATTATATCCTTCATACATGTAAAAATGTTCCCACAAAGTTTTCAAACGATTTACTTGCTCGTTTTGAAACTATTATTAAAAAATAACTATGATTATTGGTTTGACGCAATATTGATGATAAAACGCGGCAACATGTTCTTGGAAATTAAGACCTATTTATATTAAAGAATACTTTGAAGTATGATTTCGTGATTTTTAAAAAAATTTCGATCAATTAGAATTCGTATTCTGCCCAACTTTAATTTTTTGATACTTTGGATTAACTTCTGAGACGGTCCGTCCAATACATTCTTAAGAATGTATTGGAGATATATTACAATCAATGATATCGCCGTGAATTTTTAATTTAACATTCTTAATAACATTCGTCATGAATTATTTCAAATTTTTTTACTTGCTCCTTTAAAAGTTATTAATTTTTGAATTTTGCGATTTTAACATAGGATCTTATGTAAACGTTCAAGAGACAGGTAATAAATTATTCACAAACTATAAAAAAACAATGATAAAAATTTCATTTTGTAATATTATATTCTTCATACATGTAAAAATGTTCCCACAAAGTTTTCAAACGATTTACTTGCTCGTTTTGAAATTATTATTAAAAAAATAACTGTGATTATCGGTTTGACGCAATATTGATGATAAAACGCGGCAACATTTTCTTGGAAATTAAGACCTATTTATATTAAAGAATACTTTGAAGTATGATTTCGAGATTTTTCAAAAATTTTCGATCAATTAGAATTCGTATTTTGCCCAACTTTAATTTTTTGATACTTTGGATTAACTTTTGCCTTCGATTTTATCGGACAGACGGTCTGTCCAATACATAAAATAATAAAATTCCTTAAAGTAATAGTATTTCATAATTTTAGTTAGAGGCTATAAAGATGTTGATAGATTATGTAATGCATAAACAATAAAGATTTGCTTTCTCTTCACATATCTGAAGCATCGTCATGCTGCAACGCGAACGATATCGCGAAATGGCTACTTTCATTATATGACTCTACTACAGGGGCATAATAGAATTGTACTTTTCGCCGCGTTTTACGACTCTAGTTGCCATCACGAGAAACGAACGGTGCGATATCTATACGTAACCATTTCCGTCGATTGAGCTGCGTGACTGGAAACGCTCGGCAAAACTTAGAATTTGCGCTAAGTTCGCGAGCAAGAAAATTCATGAATTTCCCGACTCACCAGATATTCTCATAAAGCTTTATAAGCACAAACCAACGCCATTCTTCCGGGGAGGGGAAAAAAAAATTTCAATTCACGCCGATAAAACTTTTCTGCTTTACCGGAAATTTGAATGCCCAACTTTAGTCGGATTCTCACGGTGTAATTTTGAATCGCGATTTTTCTATAATCGCGGCGCATCTCACGACGGCTTCCTACGCGAATCATATTTTCACAGACAAACGCAAACCGCATATTACTACTTTATGAATATATATTGAATCCATTTTTTTTCGCACATATATATATATATATATATATTTTTTTTATTTATTTCTATTTGAGGTAAACATCTATATACAGGCATATATTTTTTTACTTATATATATATATATATATATATATTTTATATATATATATATTTTTTCATTTATTATTTTATTTATTTTATATATTATATATATTTTTTTTATTTATTTCTAGGTAAACATCTATATACATGCATATATATATTTTTTTATTTATATATATATTTATATATATATATATATATCTTTTATTTATATATATATATATATATATTATATATATTTTTTTTCGCATATATATATATTTTTATTTATTTCTATTTGAGATAAAAATCTACATACACGCATATATATATTTTTTTATTTATATATATGTATATTTATATATATATATATTTTTTATTTATATATATATTATATATATTTTTTTTTCGCATATATATATATTTTTTTATTTATTCCTATTTGAGGTAAACATCTATATACACGTATGTTTACCCCAAAATACAAATATAAAAAAATAAACAGATACACATCGTTTCCATCGTATTGAAAATCGTATAAAAAAGGGCTAACTGCGAAACGGTTAAGAGTCTTATTGCCAAATTTTTTTTCCGCAAAAATACACGCTCTAAATAACAATTTTGTGAAGCGAATATTCGGAATCGATTTGAAAATTCGCGTATGGTTTTGGGCACGCTATTCACCGCGTTACCCGACGAATGGCCGATTCGATGCCGAAAATCGCTGCACACATAGATGCGGCGGTCCGCTACCGATATCTGATCGTGCGTGGGTCACGCGCGCTGAATTCGCATTAGCGGGCGGCGCATATCCGCGGAACGTTAAATCGTAAAGCATGTCGTAACTATAACGTCGAAACACCGGGGGGCATGTGCGGTTGACACGGGGAATATAATGCGAGATAACTTGACAGTTAACCCATTCGTAATTCGCATGCTTTCCATCCGGGCTGCGGGTGCGGAATCTCGCCAGATAAGCCGTGAAACGCGTTCGTCGCGCCTTCGGTTTTATCGGATTTTCATTCCACTCGGATTGAAAGTCGCGCTAAGCCGCGCGGAAAACGCAGACCCGCGATTTTTGAGGTATTTTTTTACAATTATACACCGAGAAAAATCATTTGATTGTACCAACACGAGATGATTGAAGGCATTTTGGTTAAATCAAATAAGAATTTCTAGTTATTATAATAAGACTCGATTTTTTATAACTAGAACGTTTAATAGATTTTACTATAAGGATTTCGTTAGTATTTTCTGGTTGGATGTATAAAATTTCTTGTTACATTAATTTCTTTGCTTGCCTCTTAACTTAACTCGTATTCAATATTTGCCATAAAATTTATAAAGAACTAGTATTAACATTAAATCCAAAATATATTTTTTTTCTTACGAGCAGTAGAGCCAGAAAGAGGACGCTAGCTCTCTGATTGCGTGTGTTTGAGCTGCATCCTCTTCTTGCATCACTGTTTATCAGTTTAATTTCTAACAAACTGAATAAAATAATTCATATAAAATAATACATATAAAATAATTTATTCAATAATTGGATTGAATTTATCCAATAATCTTGTTGAAATTAAAATATTAAACAGATTTTTGAGATTAGATGAAAAAAATTTTAGACGACTTGATGCTGGAGAGTTTAGTATATATAATATTATTAACCAGAAAATTTGATAAATTTAACAGGAAGAAATCAATCAATTCATCTGGTAATTTCTACAAGAATTTTGTTTCGTCCATTTTCCAACAGACATACTGGTTGACTCTATCAGAATTCTAAAGGATGTATCGGGCCGTCTGTCTCAAAAGTTAATCCAAAGTAACAAAAAATTAAAGTTGGGCAGAATACGAATTTTAATTGATGAAAAATTTTTTAAAAATCACGAAATCATACTTCAAAGTATTCTTTAATATAAATAGGTCTTAATTTCCAAAAAAATGTTGCCACGTTTTATCATCAATATTACGTCAAATCGATAATCACAGTTATTTTTTAATAATAATTTCAAAACGAGCAAGTAAATCGTTTTAAAACTTTGTGGGAACATTTTTACATGTTTGAAGAATATAATATTACAAAATGAAATAAATTTTTATCATTGTTTTTTTATAGTTTGTGAATAATTTATTACCTGTCTCTTGAACGTTTACATAAGATCCTATGTTAAAATCGCAAAATTCAAAAATTAATAACTTTTAAAGGAGCAAGTAAAATAATTCGTGACGATTTAGAATGTTATTAAGAATATTAAATTAAAAATTCACGGCGATATCAATGATTACAATATATCTCCAATACATTCTTAAAGATGCATTGGACGAACCGTCTCGAAAGTTAATCCAAAGTATCAAAAAATTAAAGTTGGGCAGAATACGAATTCTAATTGATCGAAAATTTTTTCAAAATCACGAAATCATACTTCAAAGTATTCTTTAATATAAATAGGTCTTAATTTCCAAGAAAATGTTGCCGCATTTTATTATCAATATTGCGTCAAACCGATAATCATAGTTATTTTTTAATAATAATTTCAAAACGAGCAAGTAAATCGTTTTAAAATTAATGTTCCCTTTGTGGGAACATTTTTACATGTATGAAGAATATAATATTACAAAATGAAATTTTTATCATTGTTTTTTTATCATTGTTTTTGTAAATAATTTATTACCTGTCTCTTGAACGTTTACATAAGATTCTATATTAAATCGCAAAATTCAAAAATTAATAACTTTTAAAGAAGCGAGTAAAAAAATTTGAAATAATTCATGACGATTTAGAATGTTATTAAGAAAGTTAAATTAAAAATTCGCGGCGATCTCATCGATTGTAATATATCTGCAATACATCCTTAATACAACCAGATATTTTTCTCAGCGATACAATCGCTGCTCACGCATGATCGTGGAAATTCCTTCGTAGCATGAAATTATGATTTAAAATTTTAATACCTTCCGACCTTCCGAGTTATCCACAATGATCATAGAAGACTTAAGACTTGCCTAATCGCAACTGTCATCAAAGTGCATTCTATTCTCCAGCGGAAGGTTCAGGTCAGCTTAATCGTCAACGATATCGCCGTATCATGTGTTAAAAAGCGTTCATCGTTTGTATCGTCGCTCCGCGATAAAAGGTGACATATATCCATACAGTCACATCCGCGATCGTTGCGTTAACGTGCTTTATATAGGTTCAGATTCCGTCATGCAGATAAGCGAGGGCCATTCGGCCGCGCGACAGAAAGCCGGCGATTTCATTCCCCCCTCCCCCCTCCCACCCCTCAAAAACGCAGCCTGTGAAATAAAAATCTGGGACGCCCCGGACAAACAAAGATTAATCTTCCCTCTCCCCTTCCCCCTTCCTCCTTCCCCCCTCCTGCCTCCCCCTCCCGCCCCCCTCGGCGTCGCAAATGGAAATCGTACCCGGGCCATCGATCACCCGGTAGCAAAACGCCAGCGAGGGCCGCGTGTCAGGAGCTGCAGGTGCGCTCCGGCAGAAGCGATCCGAAATTAACCTAATTAGCCGCACGATTAGCAGCTGCAGACGCGGGCGTCCGCGCGCCATCGCCATCGCCGTCGCCGTCCCGACCCGTTCTTACTCCCGCATATCCCGGTCGGAACGGAATTCGGCCGCGTGCATTAATGGATCCGAAGGCACATTACTCCGTTACCCGCTCGCTATACGACGCGGCGGCAGCGCCGTGTCATGTCTAATTATCCGAAATAATTATGCGTGTACCGCCCGAGCGCCGCCGCTTTTCGGTAAAGCACCGCCACCGATGCATCGTGCATTGTCAGATCCGATTTGCCGCGTCTCACTTGCCATCATAGACGACTCTCTGTGTGTGTGTGTGTGTGTGTGTGTGTGTGTGTATCTGCGGGCGATGCAAACATTGTTTCCCGTCTCCGACCAAAAATTGTTCATTGATGATTCCATTGTTCCGCGCTATGCGTAAGTGGATCATCGGTCTTGCGAATGGAATCGATTATAATGCATTATTATTGATAAGTAGTGCTCTCTAAAAGAATCGGTGTATTATCACTGAAAAAACAGTAAATCGTCACTGATTACAGTAGTTATAAGTACTCTAAATCGGTGATAATTTATTGAAAGAATCAGTTAATAATTTTGACTGTTTCAATCGGTTATATTTCTCAATATCAGTAATATTTCTTTTGTCAGTAATATTAAACTACAATTCATCTCTCTATTTCATGTAAAATTAAAAATTTTGTTTATATTTAAATATTTATTATATTAAAAATTTTATTTATACAGGGTATCCCGCAACTACCGCTTCATATTTTAAAGATAAATTCTCTGGCTAATTTAAAAACGATTTTTCCTCAGCAAAAATGTCGAGGCACTAACAGTTTTCGAGTTATGAATGATTGAAAATAAAGGGCTTTTCGCAAATTAAGCCTTAGTTGAGAATAAAATATTAATAAAAAAAAAAAAATTTTAAAAAAAAAAATAAAAAAACAAAAAAATAGTCACATTCTTTAGTTAATTTTAGGTAGAGTTTATTTTAATAGAATTTTAATTTAAGGCTTAGTTAGAAAGATACATCATGACAAAAATTGGGAATATGCAAAAAATAATGATTTTCTTCGACATTTTCACTGAGGAAAAATCGTTTTTAAATTGGCCAGAGAATCTATAATAATTTTGACTGTTTCAATCAGTAATATTTCTCAATATCAGTAATATTTCTTTCGTCATTGTCAGTAATATTAAACTATAATTCATCTCTCTAATTCATGTAAAATTAAAAATTTTGTTTATATTTAAATATTTATTATATTAAAAATTTTATTTATACAGGGTATCCCGCTCCATATTTTAAAGGTAGATTCTCTGGCTAATTTCAAAACGATTTTTCCTCAGCAAAAATGTCGAGGCACTAATAGTTTTCGAGTTATAAATGATTGAAAATAAAGGGTTTTTCGCAAACTAAGCCTTATGAGAATAAAATATTAATAAAGTCACATTCTTTAGTTAATTTTTGGTAGAGTTTATTTTAATAGAATTTTAATTTAAGGCTTAGTTAGAAAGATACATCATGACAAAAATTGGAAATATGCAAAAAATAATATAATGATCTTCTTCGACATTTTCACTGAGAAAAAATCGTTTTTAAATTGGCCAGAGAATCTACCTTTAAAATATGGAGCGGTAGTTGCGGGACACCCTGTATAATAATTTTGACTGTTTCAATCGGTAATATTTCTCAATATCAGTAATATTTCTTTCGTTATTGTTAGTAATATTAAACTACAATTCATCTCTCTATTTCATGTAAAATTAAAAATTTTGTAAATTTTTATATTTAAATATTTATTATAAATTAGATAATAATTAGATAATAAAATAAAATTTATTAAAAATTTTATTTTATTTATATTACATGCATATTGAGCTTATTATTTTAAATAGATAATGAACGAATAATTTTCATTAACTCGCCAGACATTTATTTGTCCGATTTATAAAGATCGATTTAATATCTGAAGTCTCTCTATTGAGCTTGTATCAGAAATTAAATCGAAGTAATACTTCTAATTTTAAATGTTGCTCTTTGCAAAATTTATATAATTCTTATAACTAAAATTAAATACGAGAGAGATAGCGATTGTAGTAAATGAACGAACTAGCGATTACTGGTTTTACAGTAAAATTTACCGATTTTACAGTGAATTTTATTTTAACCGACCATAATCAATGAGATATAGGATAAAATAACAAAAAAATAAGCGTTTCCTCTGAAGATCGGTAAAATACTCACTGATTCTCGGTGAAATCTTATTTTATTATTTAAATTAGTGATATTTTCACTGATTCACTTTTAGAGAGTGGATTGAGTTATAAATATAGCGTTAAATCTCATGAAGGAAAATCCATTAGCGATGGTGATTGACTCTTTGAAATCTTATTGTCTTTTCTCCAGGAATAATCAGAGGAACATAAGACGAAGGAACAAAGTGTGTTTTCACTAAAGGCTTGTAAAATACTCACTGATCTTCGGTAAAATCTCGTCACTATTTTAATCGATGACATTTTCACCGATTTATTTTAAGACTTCCAAGAGATAAATATTCAATTCTCGTTAAAATCACTTTGCAGCCGTCTCTTTTCAGAGAAGATATCGAAGACAAATCGTTCATTAGAATATTGATTATACAAACCGAGATAATATACATTTCTTTTCTCCTTGAACAATTTCCAAAGTATTTTAAAAAAACAAAATTCGGACTCTTTCTATCTCCTGCGTTTGGCAAATAACTGTATCAGGTGTTAACCGCTTATAGCGGCCTTTTACATGGGCATAAATGGATTCGATTAGCAAGCCGGACTATGTATTGCCGGCTAGTAAAGTATGGTTAAATATGTCGCTGAAGTGGAGTTCGATTACCATTCGTTAAATTATCGCGCGTTGCACGTGTGGAAGTGACAATCTATAGACCAATTGTTATTGCTGCTACTGTCGCAATTATTATCGCCGATGTTAAAAGAGTTGCCATTGTCATAGATCGAATTAATGTCGCCATTGCTGGCAGACGCTCTGCAATTACCGTTGCACGTATAATTCCGGCCGATTCGGGAGTTCGTTTCTATTTCGAATGATATCCGCATGAAAACTTTCAAAGTTCAAAGCAATATATTTATTTTTTATCCGTAATATGTTGATTTTTAAAAAATTGTAATAAAAATTGTAATAATTTAATATCCTTTAATATTAAAATTTAATATTCGCGATAAAAAATTGTACAAAAAATTGTAATAATTTAATATTCTTTAATATTAAAATTTAATATTCGCGAATTCTAATTTTTTTAACGAATAATGCATTTTTATCTAGAGATAAGTTGCTTCGTATAAACATAACATACCGTTTGCTATAATGACGTTCTCTCGTGTCCAATAATTGATGGATTTGGGGAATGCCTCGGAATGACACTCTAACGTCATTTGCTGTCCCTCTTGAGCGCCTACTAATTGATTCTGGATCCAAATCATTGGAGTAACTGTTAACATTAAGACACACGTTAAACAAGAATAATACAGTTGTTTTTAAATATTATATTAAGCATTTATTTTATATTAAATTAGTGCAACGTACTAATGTGTTAAAATATTATAAAACATTCTTGATTGAATTACTTACAATGTACAACAAGCATAATTCTCTTGCTGACTGTTGGCGGTACGCCATTAGACGCAATACAAAGATACGCTCCCATTTGCAACCTATTCACTTTCGTGATATTGAAGACCGGCCCTTCAATACTGGCAACTGTGGCATATAATTAATCATTAAATCATTTATTCATAAAGTCAGTACATATAGTTATATTATAATATTAATATTAATATTATTATTATAATATTAATTGGAACTTTTACGAAAGAGATATTACATGCATCATATATTATTACTCTCTAAAAGCGAATCAAAGTATTATCACTGAAAAACAGTAAATAGTCACTGATTACAGCAATTATAAGTACAGCACTGTAAATCAGTGATATTTTATTGAAAGAATCAATTAATAATTTTGACTGTTTCAATCAGTAATATTTCTCAAAATCAGTAATATTCCTTTCGTTATTGTCAGTAATATTAAACTATAATTCATCTCTCTATCTATTTCATATAAAATTAAAAATTTTATTTATATTTACTAAATATTTATTAAATATTATTAAAAATTTTATTTTATTTACAAATCATGGCATATTGAACTTGTTATTTTAAATAGATAACGAACAAATAATTTTTATCAAATCGCCAGACATTTATTTGTCCGACTTATAAATATCAATTTAATATCTGAAGCCTCTCTATTGAGATTGTATCAGAAATTAAATCGAAGTAATACTTCTAATTTTAAATGTTCTTCGCTCTTTGCAAACTTTATATAATTCTTATAACGAAAAATATAAGAGAGATAGCGATCGTAGCGATAAATGAACGAACTAGCGATTACTGATTTTACAGTAAAATTTACTGATTTTACAGTGAATTTTATTTTAACTGATCATAATCAGTAAGATAAAATAACAAAAAAATAAGCGTTTTCACGCGAAGATCAGTAAAATACTCCCTGATTCTCAGTGAAATCTTAGTTTACTGTTTAAATTAGTGACATTTTCACTGAGTCACTTTCAGAGAGTTTTAATTAGAGATGAAATATTTAATAATATATAGAGATATAATATTAATAATATTTAATAATATTTAATAATATTTAATTTAATTGTTTAAATTAAATATTATTAAATATTACATATATTAAATATTATTAAATATTACATATTAAACAATTAAATTAAATATTATTAAATATTACATCTCTTTACGGTTATAAAAAGTTTATTTCCAGTCTTGATGATTTATTTGTGTATCTATAAATTGCATTTGGAGCCTAAGTCGCGCGAATCTCGGAACATAAATTCAATGTACGAGCAAGAAATTTTCATCAGTTTCGACAAAAACTCCGCAATCAGGATTCGAATTAATATACGTCGCCTGCACGTTGGATTGTATTTCTCTGCGTTACCGATACTAATCACCGCGCCATTGTTTTTATTCCGTAGTCTAATCTCCGTTAACATTGAACGTCTCGTACAAGTTATTCGCAAAACCCGTCTTGCACCCTAGGCGGTGAAACACTTGTCCGTGATTTCTTGCTAGTGTATGTCTTACTCGAATTCTCAGTCGCGAATATTACGGGTGTATGTACTTGGTGCCGTACCAAGTAACTCTTAACTCTATTATGCTCTCTTACGCTCTAAGATATACATTTACGGTGCAATTAGAACAATTGAAACTTCATGTATCTTTTCAAGTACGCCTACTTTATATTCATTTTACGGGTGCAATTTATAATTGTATCAAACAATATTAAAATCAGAAGGATTAACAGTCCGTATAGTAATAATACAAAATTAAAAACAAAAGGGACCGTGGCGAAGGATGGTAGTACGAAAATTAATTAGCAATAGAAAAACGCAAGACAGAGGCATTCAATTAAAAATGATTTAATAAACAAACTTTGTCAGCAAAAAATTATTAAGATACAATATGATAGACAAACGCACGTTTCGATCTTCTACAGATCCTTTTCAATGTCATAAAAATAATAAAGAAATAGGCGTTAGAAAATTAAAGACGAAAGAGATCATGAGGACCTTAATAACGGTTACAAATGTTTAAAACGCGTGAAAAATGGTCGGTATTACGCTAGATGGAAAAACGCAAATTTTGAAACCATATGCACAAGCAAAAAGTAATAATGGTCATGAAATGCTGTAAAAGAACACCGTTCACCTCGATATCAAGACAAATGCGCTATAAATAAAAAGGAAGTCTGAGTTCTGAAATCCCACGAAGAATCCATCCAAAGGATAATTAATAAGTTAATAAGTTATTAATTAATAAGTTAATTAATTAATAAGTTAATTAATTAATAAGTTAAAGATGTCCATAGAGAAGTCAATATGATAAAATGAAAAAAGTAATCCAAATTTAAATCGCTCTGTCCAAGAAGTAATAAGAAATGGAATTGATAACGAGGTGGCAGCCTATAAAAAAGAAAAAACAAGAACAAGAACAAACTCAATCGAAACAGCACATGTACAAAAAGTCACAAAGGTTGATGTGTCAATAAAAAACAATTAATAAGAGATGCACAGAACAAATATAAGTACATATTAGCCAAATGGCAGAAATCAAAGGAGGAAACCAAGCCAAGAAAGATGAGAAGAAGTGGCAATCAAGAAGGTCGGAACTAGAAAGAGACAAGAAGGAAAATAAGAAAGACTAAGAGAAGGGATAGAAGGGAAGGGAGAAGGGGAAGAAAGGCTCAAAAAGGGAAGAGGAAGAAGGAAGGAAGGGGGGAAAAGATATGGAATTAGGAAGAGGAAGGCGAAAGAGAAAGGGGTTTTTTAACAGGGCAACATTTATTAATAATAGGAAGATAGGAATCATCAAGAAGCAAGGTGTCATTCTGAATATTCAAACCATTATCCTGTTGGCAAATATGTAACATCTCAGAAACTAGCCTTTTCTTGTAGGAGGGTTCTTGATCTAAAATAATCGTGTCGTCCCAGTTAAAATTATGTCTCAACAATCTATGTATTGAAACAATATTGCTCAATAATCGCGAAATGAATTCAATTTCAAGTCTTTTCTCCCACAAAAGTCTACGTAAATGTTGCATAGCGATAAATTTAGTGCTTTTTTCGACCGTGTAAAACGTGTAACTGTGTTTATTAATATCAAACTTTTTATTCGTAGTTTAGTAGCTCGCATGTAAACGTGAAAAAAGAGAAAACGCGTCACGTAAAGTCCAGGAAAATTCGTAAATCGCAAAGTTAACGTATGTAGATTAGAGAGCGGCACGCGAGGCGCAAAATGTCCGCCATAAAATTTGGAACTTAAGGAATACCACCGCGCCTGGGAGACGTCACGCCTTGTGCTGCATCTCGTCCACTTGCATTTCTTAAGTTTTAAGACGAATACGAGGGTTCTCCGTTACGGTTGCAGCCTTGGCACTGAACACATCCGTGGCTTAAAACTCGCTTGTTATAATATCCTTAACTTTCATGTTCTTACGCTCTATGTCTGGCTGGCGCGAATATATCTAGATAAACTGTCGCACTAAATCTTCAAAAAGTTGTACATCCCTGTTTCAAACGATATTTACCGTCCACGAGCTGCACTCTCTAAAAGTGAATCAGTGAAAATGTCACTAATTTAAACAGTAAACTAAGATTTCACTGAGATCAATGAGTATTTTATTGATCTTCGCGTGGAAACGCTTATTTTTTTGTTATTTTATCTTATTGATTATGATCAGTTAAAATAAAATTCACTGTAAAATCAGTAAATTTTACTGTAAAACCAGTAATCGCTAGCTCATTTACCTACGATCACTATCTCTCTCGTATTTAATTTTAGTTATAAAAATTATATAAAGTTTGCAAAGAGCGACATTTAAAATTAGAAGTATAACTTTGATTTAATTTCTAATACAATCTCAACAGAGAGGCTTCAGATATTAAATTGATATTTATAAGTCGAACAAATAAATATCTGGCGATTTAATAAAAATTGTTTGTTCGTTATCTATTTAAAATAACAAGTTCAATATGCGTGTAATGTAAATAAAATAAAATTTTTAATATAATAAATATTTAGTAAATATAAACAAAATTTTTAATTTTACATGAAATAGATTGAGAGATAAATTATAGTTTAATGTTACTGACAATAATGAAAGGAATATTACTGATATTGAGAAATATTACTGATTGAAACAAAATTATTAACTGATTCTTTCAATAAAATATCACTGATTTAAACAATAAACTAAGATTTCACTGAGAATCAGGGAGTATGTCACTGATCTTCAGTGGAAACGTTTATTTTTTTGTTATTTGATCTTATATCTCTTTATCTTATATCTTATAAAGTAAAATTCATTGTAAAATCAGTAAATTTTATTGTAAAACCAGTAATCGCTAGCTCGTTCATTTACCTACGATCGCTATTTTTCTCATATTTAATTTTAGTTATAAGAATTATATAAAATTTGCAAAGAGCGATATTTAAAATTAGAAGTATAACTTTGATTTAATTTCTAATACAATCTCAACAGAGAGGCTTCAGATATTAAATTGATATTTATAAGTCGAACAAATAAATATCTGGCGATTTAATAAAAATTGTTTGTTCGTTATCTATTTAAAATAACAAGTTCAATATGCATGTAAATAAAATAAAATTTTTAATAAATATTTTAATAAATATTTAGTAAATATAAACAAAATTTTTAATTTTACATGAAATAGATTGAGAGATAAATTATAGTTTAACATTACTGACAATAATGAAAGGAATATTACTGATATTGAGAAATATTACTGATTGAAACAAAATTATTAACTGATTCTTTCAATAAAATATCACTGATTTAAACAATAAACTAAGATTTCACTGAGAATCAGGGAGTATGTCACCGATCTTCAGTGGAAACGTTTATTTTTTTGTTATTTGATCTTATATCTCTTTATCTTATATCTTATAAAGTAAAATTCATTGTAAAATCAGTAAATTTTACTGTAAAACCAGTAATCGCTAGCTCGTTCATTTACCTACGATCGCTATCTCTCTCGTATTTAATTTTAGTTATAAGAATTATATAAAATTTGCAAAGAGCGATATTTAAAATTAGAAGTATAACTTTGATTTAATTTCTAATACAATCTCAACAGAGAGGCTTCAGATATTAAATTGATATTTATAAGTCGAACAAATAAATGTCTGGCGATTTAATAAAAATTGTTTGTTCGTTATCTATTTAAAATAACAAGTTCAATATGCATGTAAATAAAATAAAATTTTTAATAAATATTTTAATAAATATTTAGTAAATATAAACAAAATTTTTAATTTTACATGAAATAGATTGAGAGATGAATTATAGTTTAATGTTACTAATGAAAGAAATATTACTGATATTGAGAAATATTACTGATTGAAACAGTCACAATTATTCACTGATTCTTTCAATAAAATATCACTGATTTACAATGCTGTACTTATAACTACTGTAATCAGCGACTATTTATTGTTTTTCAGTAATAATACACTGATTCGCTTTTAGAGAACAATATACAGAAAAATTAATTCTACGACGAAGCCTGTTTATTTTAACACGAGAAGCCAAAAGCTCGATGTATCCAGAGAAAATAAATTTTCTAGTCGTTGAGGAGCGAATACTTCGTCGGCTCCATCGTTTAATCTTCGTGCAAGGTGATTTATGTTATTGAAATGCTTGCTGACTCAGCCTGAAATCACCTGCATACGAGATAAGCTGTTAACTAGCGGTCGGGTTGCGCAGGCTCTTTAGTTAATTAGTTGCGAGTGCCGATTTATACGCGAGCGTTTCTACTGGTATAGAAAAAAAAAAAAACGAGGGAGGAAACGATAACGCCGACTACATTTAATAGACTTTACATTTCACATTTTCCATGTACCAGATTTTCAAATTAAGCTAACGCGGCTCTTTCGACTAATGAAGTAATTAAATCGGCCACAGTTTACCGTTCACCGTTGAATGTATTTCGCGACTTCCGCTACCTGCTACCACTTTAGTCCGGGGAATTACTCCGGAAGATATAAATTGTTACCTTCGGTATACATAAAATCGATTATACAGTCATAATATCCATGTAAATAGATGTCTAACAGTATCGCGATAGCGGGCAATAATTCCGAGAATAATCTATAATGAATGCGCACGAATGCGAATTAAATTTCTCGCAACTCTCGTGATACATCGTCGAATCTGTTTTCCCCCGGAGACAGTTTCGGAAAACTTCATCGATAATCTCCGTTTGGAAAAATCTCAGACTGTAAATATTTATCGATACATAAATTACACGAAAGTATGCTCGGATAGTCCGATGGTCCTGGCCAACTTTGGACGAAGCTGGAAGAGTGCAGACTGGAAATCCTCCTGCGATCGGACGGTACAAAGGTCCCCGAAACTTCGCACTAACCTCGCAACCGGCGAAACTTTATTTTCCCGCTAGTATTTGCGGACAGTTTCCGGCAAATAGGTTTGGCGGTTTATCCGGGGGTTTTGTCCACGCATACACGAAACGAGAACAGAGTGTCCGTGATACACGAATGCGTGAGGGGGAGGCGATGGAGGAGCGAACGTTCACTCATGAGCGAAAAAGGTCGCCGAGAAGAACGGAAAGAGTTCGCGGAGTGAAAAAGAATAGCAAAATGCGAGAAGTTGAAGCGCGTCGAGAAGGGTGGATTGTCGTGACTGTTCGTGATTGCCGTGAGAAAAAGAATAGGATAAAAGGAGGGACTTTCAGGAGTAAAAAGGGAGTCGTGGAAATCGCGAGGGGCAGCCTGTAGGATGGAAAAGTATGCGAGAGGGAGAAGAAAGAATCCGTTAATTAAAGTATGGAGCACCAGAAACAATACCTGAACTGGTAAAGAAGTTAAGCGCGAGGGAAAGGGGAACCAAAATAAGAGAGACGCGAGGATATTTGCGAGCTAAAGGGACGCCGAGCACGCGTTAAAGGTATCTCTGAAAATCGAGAGGAAGAGAGAATACCCCGACTTTCGTTTAAGAAAATAAAAATGGAAGAGGATGGGGGGGGGCGTTCAAGTATAGAGTAAAGATTGAAATGGAAATAAAGCGGAGTACGCTGCAGACGTCCAACAGTTTTCATGGTCGCGAAAGAAGCGTACATGTTCGCAAGTTAAACAAAAAGATGGAAGAAACTCGCGGAGGAGAAACTTACTTGCGTGTTGTCTAAAAAATCGAGAAAGTTCAAGAAGAGAAAAACCACGTGTAAACGAAAAGATTATCATGATATTGAAAATGACTCTGGATCCTCGAGAAGGAAATAAATGTGAATCAAACGAATAAATGTGGACTTGTGAAACATGAGGTAGAGAAAAACCAAGAGAGAGAGAGAGAGAGAGAGAGAGAAAAGAAAATGTGAAATATTAAATAATATGATATATAGGATGAGCCATTTTAATTAACGCACGCAATTATTTCGGAAACAAAGCATTTTAGAGAAAATGTTTCAGACAAAGTTTTATGGTTTCGAAGAGACCATAAGATGGTATCATTGGTTTGACACTGAAGAGTTATTTGAAGGTCACGTGAAGGCCACCTCAATTTTTTAAATTGCACCCCTTATTTTATTACATATTCTTATAGCTGACCTCGAGAGCTTTCCAAAACACTATAATTAAATGTTTTTTCGTTAAATACTTTTCGAGTTATAAGGCTTGAAATAATATCTTAATTTTACATAAATGATAAATATCTAGTAAAATATTCATTTTTCGATTATCTTACTTTAATACTTTTATGTACAAAATAATGGGAGAATCATTGGTGTAAAGAAAAACATAGTTGTTTTGAAGAAGAAATATGTAATTTGCAATTAACAATTCCATATTTTTTCTTAGAAACAACTATATGTTTTCTTTACACCAATTGATTCCTCTCATTATTTTGTATATAAAAGTATTAAGGTAAGATAATCGAAAAATGAATATTTTACAAGATATTTTATGGTTTATGTAAAATTAAGAAATGATTTCAAGTCTCATAACTAGAAAAGCACTTAATGGAAAAACATTTAATTATAGTGTTTTGGAAAGCTCTCGAGGCCAGCTACAAGAATATGTAATAAAAAAATAGGGGGGTGCCATTTAAAAAATTGAAGTGGCTTCACACCAACGCAACGAACCCCCAAGACTTTCAAATGACCTCTTCAAGGTCAAACCAATGATACTATCTCATGGCCCCCTCGAAACCATAAAACTTTTTTCTGAAACATTTTTCTCTAAAATGCTTTGTTTCCGAAATAATTGCGTGCGTTAATTAAAATGACTCACCCTGTATAAACTTTCTCTCTAATAATAAACGTTACAATGGAAACGGTGTCAGATAAATGAAAACATAATAAATTTCTATAGCGGATCATTTAAAATGGTTGGCAGATGATGTTTAATGAAGCGCATGAATAAACTGCACGCGTAGCGGAATAAATGTTTTCTGTCAGCAAAACGACATTATGCAAAACGACGGTTCAATAATTTTCGGAGATAATAGAGATGATAAATAGATATTGTATCCACGTCAGCGAATCATTATGACACGCGGTGTATTTAAATGACATTAGTACGAATCTAAAACAGGACGAAAAATCGCTCGTATTATTTGACAAATAATATGAATAATAACGAGTTAATATTAATAATTATTAAGAGCATATGAATGGATAAACGGCTGCGAGCTTTTTACCAAAAGTCCATCTATATCCACATTCGAACTGAATTTCTCTTATGCTAGTGAATTTCTCTTCTGCTTCTTGGTAAATAGACGGAAACTAATATTTGTGGGAGACGAATATTTCAAGCGGTTAATTTAAAAAGAAAAATAAATGATATCGTTAAAAACACATACATTTATTCTTGCAAAAACAGGGTCAAACTGTAAAAAAGAATGACGGCAAATGGGGCAAGGGAATCGTCGTTTACTCTTATAAATTATCGCCGGGCTCTCCCGCGCGGGGACAGGTGCATAAAATGCGCACAAAGGGGAGCAAATATTTAACGGAACTGCATAGAGAGGCGGAACAGCTCAATAAGTTTGAAAGACAAAAGGATGATAAATTGTTATTGTACCCGTGGAATAAAGTCGCCGCGTTGTTCGAACAGGTGCGAACGAGGAAGCTCGATTTTCCTTGACGTTATTGTGCGAGACGCATAAGGGCTGAAACGCATATTTCACTTTGACGTCACCGACACGGTCGCATCGGCAGCTTCGAATGCAATTGCATCACGCAACGTAGCCGGGTGAATAAAGTCCGAGAGGCGGAATGATAAATCGTCGTTTCCCCGCGTTGAGTGAATCCGGTGTTTCAGCTGTGCGCGAACGGGCGAGGTCGCTTTTCCTATGAACGCCGCGGCGATTTTCAAGATGAGCGATGCGAATAAAATAAGTACGTCTATACGGGGTGTCCCATTTTAATGTCCCACCTCCGAATAAGTTTCTTATTTTTAATTTTAGGAAAAGATGTTTCGGACAAAAGTTGTACGGCTTCTAGGGGGACATAAGGTGGGACCATTAGTTTGACCTTGAAGAGTCACATGAAGGTTACGTGAAGGTCATTTTGAATTTCTTAAATGGAACACCCTATATATTTTTGCGTATTCTTGTAGCTCGTCTCGAGAGCTTTCCAAAACACTATAAATAAATGTTTTTTCATGAAGTATTTTTTGAGTTATGAGGCTTGAAATTATTTTTTAATTTTACATAAACCGTAAAATATCTTGTAAAATATTTTTCAATTATCTTACCTTAATACTTTTATGTACAAAATATATATTAAGAAGAAATATATAATAAGAGGAATCAATTGGTGTAAAGAAAAAACATAGTTGTTTCGAAGAAAAAATATGTAAATGTTAGGTTAATTGCAAATTAAATATTCTTTTTTTAAATAACAATGTGTTTTCTTTACACCAATCGATTTTTCTCATTATTTTGTACATAAAAGTATTAAGATAAGATAATCGAAAAATGAATATTTTACAAGATATTTTATAGTTTATATAAAATTAAGAAATGATTTCAAGCCTCATAACTCGAAAAGTACTTGATAAAAAAATGTTTATTTATAGTGTTTTGAAAAGCTCTTGAGATAAGCTACAAGAATATGCAAAAATATATAGGGTGTTTCATTTAAGAAATTCAAAATGATCTTCACATAAAATTCATGTGATAATTTAAGATCAAACTAATGGCATCATCTTATGTTCCCCTAGAAACCATTTAGACAACTTTTGTCTGAAATATCTTTTTCTAACATTAAAAATAAGAAAGTTATTTGGGGTGGGACATTAAAATGGGACACCCTGTATAGGAACAGTCGGCGGGGAATTTTCGCGCCACCTGACGCTTTACGTTGCGCAAATTATGGAAAATGGTCTGTAACGCCGAGGAATTGGATGAATATCGCGATCAATCGAACGGTTAACCTGGAAATTGCGCGAGCCACGCAAATCACTATCTGTTTTTTATCGCGAAAATTGAATAAATGTCCCTTAAGAGAAATATCATTTTATGAGAGAATGGACAAAGAACGTATTCGAAAGGATATCATTATAAATACATTGACGTACAAAGCCACTTTGCTACAAAGAACCCAAAGGATAACGTCGCTAAGTTATTCCAGTAAACCATTAAGCTTTCTTTGTACATATAAAAGACAGCCTGTAAGTAGTTTACCTTCTTGACTGTTTCCTAGAATAATCAACTCGCCGTCTTCCCTTCTCCAGGTGATGTTTGGCGTCGGTGACCCTGTTGCTTCGCAACGCAGCGAAACGTTGCTGCCCTCCCTTACCACCATGTCTGTACTCGTGGGATAGTCCAAAATATCTGGCGGGACTGTCGAGCAAAAATTATTATTACGATTAATACAATTTTCATTCTTTAAAAGTGAATCAGTGAAAATATCACTAATTTAAACAGTAAGATAAGATTTCACTGAGAATCAGTGAATATTTTACTGATCTTCAGTGGAAACGCTTATTTTTTTGTTATTTTATCTTATATCTCACTGATTATGGTCAGTTAAAATAAAATTCACTGTCAACAAAATCAGTAAATTTTACTGTAAAATCAGTAATCGCTAGTTCGTTCATTTACCGCTACAATTGCTATCTCTCTCGTATTTAATTTTAGTTATAAGAATTATATAAATTTTGCAAAAAGCGACATTTAAAATTAGAAGTATTACTTCGATTTAATTTCTGATACAATCTCAATAGAGAGGCTTCAGATATTAAATCGAGCTTTATAAATCGGACAAATAAATGTCTGGCGACTTAATGAAAATTATTTGTTCGTTATCTATTTAATAAGTTCCCTATGCATGTAATGAATAAAATAAAATTTTTAATATAATAAATATTTAGTAATTATAAATAAAATTTTTAATTTTATATGAAATAGACAGAAAGATGAATTATAGTTTAATATTACTGACAATAACGAAAGAAATATTACTGATATTGAGAAATGTTACTGATTGAAACAGTTAAAATTATTAACTGATTCTTTCAATAAAATATCACTGATTTAAACAGTAAACTAAGATTTCACTGAGAATCAGTGAATATTTTACTGATCTTCAGTGGAAACGCTTATTTTTTTGTTATTTTATCTTATATCTCACTGTTTATGTTTATAAAATAAAATTCACTGTCAACAAAATCAATAAATTTTACTGTAAAATCAGTAATCGCTAGTTCGTTCATTTACTGCTACCATCGCTATCTCTCTCGTATTTAATTTTAGTTATAAGAATTATATAAATTTTGCAAAGAGTGATATTTAAAATTAGAAGTATTACCTCGATTTAATTTCTGATACAATCTCAATAGAGAGGCTTCAGATATTAAATCGAGCTTTATAAATCGGACAAATAAATGTCTGGCGACTTAATGAAAATTATTTATTCGTTATCTATTTAAAATAACAAGTTCCATATGCATGTAATATGAATAAAATAAAATTTTTAATATAATAAATATTTAGTAAATATAAATAAAATTTTTAATTTTATATGAAATAGATAGAGAGATGAATTATAGTTTAATATTACTGACAATAACGAAAGGAATATTACTGATATTGAGAAATATTACTGATTGAAACAGTCAAAATTATTAACTGATTCTTTCAATAAAATTTTAAACAGTAAAATAAGATTTCACTGAGAATCAGGGAGTATTTTACTGATCTTCAATGGAAACGCTTATTTTTTTGTTATTTTATCTTATATCTCACTGATTATGGTCAGTTAAAATAAAATTCACTGTCAACAAAATCAGTAAATTTTACTGTAAAATCAGTAATTGCTAGTTCGTTCATTTACCGCTATAATTGCTATCTCTCTCGTATTTAATTTTAGTTATAAGAATTATATAAATTTTGCAAAGAGCGACATTCAAAATTAGAAGTATTACTTCGATTTAATTTCTGATACAATCTCAATAGAGAGGCTTCAGATATTAAATCGAGCTTTATAAGTCGGACAAATAAATGTCTGGCGACTTAATGAAAATTATTTGTTCGTTATCTATTAAAATAACAAGTTCCATATGCATGTAATATGAATAAAATAAAATTTTTAATATAATAAATATTTAGTAAATATAAATAAAATTTTTAATTTTATATGAAATAGATAGATAAATTATAGTTTAATATTAATTATAGTAATTTAATTATAGTTTAATATTACTGACAATAAAAAAAATATTACTGATATTGAGAAATGTTACTGATTGAAACAGTCAAAATTATTAACTGATTCTTTCAATAAAATATTACTGATTTACAGTGCTGTACTTATAACTGCTGTAATCAGTGACTATTTACTGTTTTTCAGTGATAATACACCGATTCACTTTTAGAAAGTATACATTTATTTGCTCGGAAGAAGACAGATTCGCGCAAAAATAATATAATATTGGTAATGGTAGGAAAAAAACGACAAACGACGCGGAAGAATCAAGCAATATGCAAAAGGCAATACAGAGAAATCGATTGTCGATTTCTATTTCGCGAGATACCGCGAATTCTCGATATTGTTCAGCGGTTTAAAGGTAACATATATACATGTGCCGCGGTTTCGAAAGCAATACCCAGAAGCGTACTTGATTCCACCAGTCGTATGCCCTACTCTCGAGCTCTACCTTCGAATTGAACGTAAAAATTTTGCGGAAAATAAAGATTTTTTTCATCGAAACGAGCGCAGAGCTTCCGGAGTTTTGTTTTATCACGGTATTAATTCGGCACAATCTGCGAACGAACCTACGACCTCCAAATAACCAATCTGACTCTTCATCGGGTCAGTGTTTATCTGGCACATATAGTTCCCTCGGTCGTTCTCACGGACATCACGTATGTGCAACAGCCATGTTTTGTGCTCGCTGTGCGTGACACCGATTCTGTGATTCTTCGTTATCACATGATTGGCTATCGTCAGGATGGTTTGCGTGTCCACCCGCAGCCATGCCACCTGAAACAGAAAGCCGGTATGCCGCTTCAATCGTCTGGAACCCATCCATCACCGGCGGCCTTTTGTTTTCCGACCGGTGTCATGTGACACCACGAAAACGCGTGTAATCCGTTACGCTACTATGGGGCAATTACAACTTTTCCATGCTGAAAAATCTTTCGAATCGTGAAAATTCATTTATCCTCTTTACTTTCGTAACGTTTGTTTTTCTACCCCGAATTTAAAATAGAACGTGTATTTTAAGGATGTATTGGACGGACCGTCTATCTCAAAAGTTAATCCAAAGTATCAAAAAATTAAAATTGGGCAGAATATGAATTCTAATTGATCAAAAATTTTATTAAAATCACGAAATCATACTTCAAAGTATTCTTTAATATATATTATATAATATATTATATAAATAAGTCTTAATTTCCAAGAAAATGTTGCCACGTTTTATCATCAATATTGCGTCAAACCGATAATCACAGTTATTTTTTAATAATAATTTCAAAACGAGCAAGTAAATCGTTTTGAAACTTTGTGGAAATATTTTTACAAAAAAGAATATAATATTACAAAATGAAATTTTTATCATTGTTTTTTTTATAGTTTGTAAATAATTACCTGCCTCTTGAACGTACATAAGATTCTATGTTAAAATCGCAAAACTCAAAAATTAATAACTTTTAAAGGAGCAAGTAAAAAAATTTGAAATAATACATGACCATTTAGAATATTATTAAGAATGTTAAATTAAAAATTCACAGCGATCTCATTGATTGTAATATATCTCCAATACATTCTTAAGGATGTATTGGACGGATCGTCTGTCTCAAAAGTTAATCCAAAGTATCAAAAAATTAAAATTGGGCAGAATATGAATTCTAATTGATCAAAAATTTTTTTAAAATCACGAAATCATACTTCAAAGTATTCTTTAATATATATTATATAATATATTATATAAATAAGTCTTAATTTCCAAGAAAATGTTGCCACGTTTTATCATCAATATTGCGTCAAACCGATAATCACAGTTATTTTTTAATAATAATTTCAAAACGAGCAAGTAAATCGTTTTGAAACTTTGTGGAAATATTTTTACATATATGAAGAATATAATATTACAAAATGAAATTTTTATCATTGTTTTTTTTATAGTTTGTAAATAATTACTGTTTCTTAAACGTACATAAGATCCTATGTTAAAATCGCAAAACTCAAAAATTAATAACTTTTGAAGGAGCAAAAAAATTTGAAATAATTCATGACGATTTAGAATGTTATTAAGAATGTTAAATTAAAAATTCACGATCTTATTGATTTTAATATATCCCCAATACATTCTTAAGAATGTGACGGACCGTCTGTCTCAAAAGTTAATCCAAAGTATCAAAAAATTAAAGTTGGGCAGAATACGAATTCTAATTGATCACAAATTTCTTAAAAATCACGAAATCATACGTCAAAGTATTCTTTAATATAAATAGGTCTTAAATGCCAAGAAAATGTTGCCATCATCAATATTGTGTCAAACCGATAATCACAGTTATTTTTTAATAATAATTTCAAAACGAGCAAGTAAATCGTTTTAAAACTTTGTAAAAACGTTTTTACATGTATAAAGAATATAATATTACAAAATGAAATTTTTATCATTGTTTTTTTATAGTTTGTAATAATTTATTACCTGTCTCTTGAACGTTTACATAAGATCCTATGTTAAAATCGCAAAATTCAAAAATTATTAACATTTAAAGGAGCAAATAAAAAAATTTGAAATAATTCACGACGATTTAGAATGTTATTAAGAATGTTAAATTAAGAATTCACGGCGATATCATTGATTGTAATATATCTCCAATACATCCTTAAATCCCAAAATGCAATTAAAAATTCACGGCGATATCATTGATTGTAATATATCTCCAATACATTCTTAAATCAAAATGCAATTAAAATTTTTTAAAAAATGTTTGCTCGAGGGAAAGATTAGCTTCATCTATTTATGCTAAATATCGGTTTAAAGTCCTCTTACACTCTGATAACTGTATATAATATATGTAAATGCGCAATTTACTGAGTAATAGAGCAAACGAGAAGGAAACGGGAGGAGAAAAGGGAGCCTTGCTAGAAACTAGGTCGAGAATGCAAACGTCAAGAAATGATAGGATTTTCATGATGCGATTTTAAAATTTGATTATTCATACACATACGTGTGTTTCAGGGTGGATAATAAAATATATTTTGACCCAATAAAGTAGGATCAATTAATGTGGTAGTGTGGAAATCGGCTACTCTATCTACAAACCGTAGTCGGACATTGTTACCATTGAAACGTTTCTGCATAGCCGGTTATTGTGAAGCGTACGACAATCGATAAATGCGGCTTTGTTGGCATTGAATTGCGGACCCAGCAGGCTTAGAAGCTACCTATTGATGGATGACGTAATGACTTTAATGACAAAGCGTCATTGGATCCTCAAATCCAACGAGTTTCCATCGGATGAGTCCTACCATCAAGCACTTTGTCGACCTACAATTGCACGTGCATTTTGCATTAAGCTAGAATTGTCGTATGTACAAAGACGATTCAAAGTGTGTTGCATTTATTTAGATAATGTCTGATAACAATGCTTGATTCTATTCTAAATAGATGGTATTTTATTTTTTTTTCTATATTTTATATATAAATTTGAGTATTTTTACAAATATATATTGATACAAGAGGTACTTCGAGTTTTTCGACAGAAATATAAAAAAGAATCAGAAAAATTCTATAGTTAGTTAATAAAACACGACGAGTTTGGGATATAAAATGTCCAAGTGTTCCATAAGTATATCGTACAATCTGCAAACTTACGCTTGGCGTCTTGCCACCGATCAGAATTTATGTCAGCTGTTCCAGAAGGGTATCGAGAGGAACAAAACAACGTATGTTTGATAGAAGAGCAATAAATTTTCTACGTAAAAGTGCAAAGAGAATCATTGAAAGGAAATCGTGAAAAACGCGACAGAGAAATATCTTTTCTCGTTAAAACTGATAGGACTTTATATATGTATGTACAAACGATTACACTGGTCAACACTAAAATTTTTTCCTCACATTTAACATGTATTATAGATTATATCTAAGGCACTGATTACGAAAAAAATACTAGTTGTATCAGCTCTACTTTTTTTATTTATATTTATTATTTATATTTTTATTATTTATATTTTATTATTTATATTATTTATATTTTTATTATTTATATTTATTATTTATATTTTATTATTCATATTTTATTATTTTATTTATTATTTTCTTTATTTATTTTCTTTTTTATTATAAGATATTTATATTAAAGAAATTATATCGATTATCGATATTTTTAAAAGATATATTCGCCAAATATAACAAAAATTATCTGGATTATGTAAATAACTTCGAATCGAAGACATATCGAAAGTTAAAAAAATAATAATTTTGAGTCGAATAAAACAAAAAAACTGCACGTGATGTCCAAAGAGGATAGTCTAAAAATATTAAAAACAAGAGCTAGAAAAGCTCTTGAGCTTAGAAAAAAACTACTCGAAATCAGCACACTTAAATAAGCCGAAAACTGCAAAATTATAAGAGGAAAAAGTTAAAATTATTTTTTTTGTTGACCAGAGTAATTCCATCTTGAAAAATAAAATGTCAAGCTTGCTCGAGCGGCCAGTTACCATAGATGATTCACTACCGATAGAAATGTTGTTCCGTCCTATCCTGACTTACGAACCATCGTTAGCGTTCAGTTAAGGTAATTGCTCCGAAACCGCAAGAATTCGCTCGACAAAGCCACCCCCGCGAAGCCCCACCGTTACCCGACAGACCAGGAGCAAATTCTCGCGTCTACTTACAAAATCCCCTCTTTAATCTTTCTTCGAAACCTTCCTCCACTTTGTTCTACCGCTTTCCGCAATTTTTTTTTTTTTTTTTTTTATTTCGCCATTACATCCCTTTTCTCTCTTTGTTCATTGTCAATTGGATTATCGCGACTTCGCTCGATTCCCTCGGCATAGTTTGATTTTTTTCCGCGAAAGAAATTATTCTGCGGCATCCGATTTATACTTTGTTCCTTTTTTATCTCTGCAACCGCTCGCCGCATTTCGCAAACCGTGCTACAAAATATATACGCGATGTAAAGAGCGAGTTATTAAGAATATGCGCGGAATTAAAACTCGGAATTTATGTTTGAAAATTCTGAGGAAAATAAAATTAAGTAGTTACTTTTGAAGTGTTTTAAAATTTCACCTTTCGCGCGACGAGAAGTTTGGAATTGATACGTTAAGAAGCTTATATTTCCAAAATCAGAAAATTGCATCGGGTTGACGTTAAGCCATTAGTGAAGAGTTTGCTAATGACTGAATCGTGTCTTTGAAAGTTTCGCTTCTTGTTCCGAAGGAGCAATTGTTCTAAAGATGTTTCAACTATATTATCTGGTAAAAAAAAGAGATTAATGAGGGCTATCAATTTGCTTATGTTAAAGAAATGGTGGCAGAACGTTAGACCCTTTATCGAGGCTATTCTATTTATACACTTTCTCGCATGCATCTCGAATGTAATTGACATTAAAGTGCGAAACGTTAAGAGTCGCGTTGCGACCACATGGGAGCAATAATAACACATTCACTGTATTTAATGAAGCGGCTGTGTACCTGTGTTCGCTTTGTGTTAACAGACCGTCTCCCAGTCGTCACGCGAGCGATTAACGTGCGCTGTCGTGAACAGGGTATATTTTCTCTAGTGAATATTTTTCTTTCTGCCATTTTACCTGGTGGCTTTGCCTTTGATCCGTTTCCGGAACAATTATAATTTTCAATAGACACCACACACTGAGGAAAAAAATCTGGTTGCATTAATTAGAATTCTGGTAGATTCAACCAGTATGTCTGTTGGAAAATGGACGAACCAGAATTCTTGTAGGAATTACTAGATGAATCTGATTAATTTCTTCCTGTTAAATTTACCAAATTTTCTGGTTAATAATATTAAACTCGCCAGCATCAAGTCGTCTAAAATTTTTTCCATTTAAATTCAAAAGTCTGTTTAATATTCTGAATTTCAACAAAATTATTCGAAAAATTCAATCCAAATTATTAAATAAATTATTTTAAATTCAGATTTTTTTTGTTAGAAATTAAGAATGTATTGGGCGGACCGTCTGTCTCAAAAGTTAATTCAAAGTATCAAAAAATTAAAATTGGGCAGAATACGAATTCTAATTGATCAAAAATTTTTTAAAAATCACGAAATCATACTTCAAAGTATTTTTTAATATAAATAAGTCTTAATTTTCAAGAAAATGTTGCCACGTTTTATCATCAATATTGCGTCAAACCGATAATCACAGTTATTTTTTAATAATAATTTCAAAACGAGCAAGTAAATCGTTTTAAAACTTTGTGGGAACATTTTTACATATATGAAGAATATAATATTACAAAATGAAATTTTTATCATTGTTTTTTTTTATAGTTTGCGAATAATTTATTACCTGTCTCTTGAACGTTTACATAAGATCCTATGTTAAAATCGCAAAATTCAAAAATTAATAACTTTTAAAGGAGCAAGTAAAAAAATTTGAAATAATTGACGATTTAGAATGTTATTAAGAATGTTAAATTTAAAAATTCACGGCGATCTCATTGATTGTAATATATCTCCAATACATTCTTAAGGATGTATTGCACGGACCGTCTGCCCAAAAGTTAATCCAAAGTATCAAAAATTAAAGTTGGACAGAATACGAATTTTGATTGATCAAAAATTTTTAAAAATCACGAAATCATACTTCAAAGTATTCTTTAATATAAATAGGTCTTAATTTCTAAGAAAATATTGCTGTTTTATCATCAATATTGCATCAAATCGATAATCACAGTTAGTTTTTAATAATAATTTCAAAATGAGCAAGTAAATCGTTTGAAAACTTTGTGGAAACATTTTTACATGTATGAAGAATATAATATTACAAAATAAAATTTTTATCATTGTTTTTTTTTATAATTTGTGAATAATTTATTATCTGTCTCTTGAACGTTTACAGAAGATCCTGTGTTAAAATCGCAAAATTCAAAAATTAATAACTTTTAAAGGAGCAAGTAAAAAAATTTGAAATAATTCATGACGATTTAGAATGTTATTAAGAATGCTAAATTAAAAATTTACGATCTCATTGATTGTAATATATCTCCAATACATCCTTAAATTGCACTGAGAAAAAAAATCTGGTTCCATTAATTAGAATTCTGGTAGATTCAACCAGTATGTCTGTTGGAAAATGGACGAAACAGAATTCTTGTAGGAATTACCAGATGAATCTGATTAATTTCTTCCTATTAAATTTTGCCAAATTTTCTGGTTAATAATATTAAACTCGCCAGCACCAAGTCGTCTCAAATTTTTTCCATCTAATCTCAAAAGTCTGTTTAATATTCTGAATTCGAACAAGATTATTCGATAAATTCAATCCAGATTATTAAATAAATTATTTTAAAGTTCTATTAATAATAAAATTATAAATTATTTTAAAGTTTTAAATTATTTTAAATTATTTTCAGTTTGTTAGAAATTAAACTGATAAACAGATGCAAGAAGAAGATGCAGCTCAAACACACACAATCAGAGAGCTAGCGTCCTCTTTCTGACACTACTGATCGTAAAAGAAAAAAAATATACCTTGGATTTAGCGTTACTAGTTCTTTATATACATTTCATGGTAAATATTGAATACGAGTTAAGTTAAGAAGCAAGCAAAGAAATTAATGTAACAAGAAATTTTATAGATCCAACCAGAAAATAACCAAAAAATCCTTTCAGTAAAATCTATAAAAAATCGAGTCTTATTATGATGACTAGAAATTCTTGTTCGATTGAACCAAAATGTCTTCAATCATATACGTCTGTTGATGCAATCAAACGATCAGTGCAAAAATTATATAGAGGGATAGCAATCCAAAGGGGTAACAGCGAGCAAAGTTAATATATATATCTGTAAAAAAAAGACATTTTTCAATGTTTTGACATTTCAAATTTTAATCCTGAATCTCACAAACCCTCTCTTATAAAATCTCTCCCTCCCCCTGTCCTTCTCTCTCTCTCCTTCTCTTTCTCTAAAAAACTCGCTCGTCCAGTTCGGCTAACCCATATGCAATCCGCTTTTCGAAAATCGCTGATACGTGCCCACCGCGCGAATATAAAATTTGCATTGAAGTCCACCGGTCGGAGAACGGCAATATGTCTCACGTCCGAGCATAGTCAGCCATGAAATACTCGAACAGAGTGCGTCAACGGAGCGTCTGAAATTCATTGTCCGTGGCGTGGCCATAGCGTTTGCGCTTCTATGTGATCAGGGGACCGCGCAAAATGGGAACCATGTGCCAAATAAACGCGTCTTTCCCCTCCTCGCGTCCGAAAATTGACGAGCGAACGTTCCCGGCGCCTCTTAACACACTTCACACGCGTATAGGATATCGCATTTTACGACAATGCATGTCATTCGATAACGTGCAAATTTTCAGATTGATATTTTATCCTTTCACACGCGCCCGAGGAACACGTTACGCATGATTTTTCGGTTAATTCCACGAGTTTACACGGTAAATTTCACATTATGTGGGAGCAAATCTTCGCGCGTATAGGAAAGGAGGCAAAAATATATTTAATGAACAAATTTCGCGCTTCGAAATACGCGCTAACAAGCGCATACATACACGTACACGCGACGTAATTCTGGTTTAGCATATAAAACATGATTTACACGGGACGGAAAGCGCTCGGTGCGTCCCGATTTATGACATCACCGTGTATAACGCGTACAGCGTCCCATTATCTTCCGCTTCCGTTGTCCTCGTCCCATCGCCACTTTCGCCCCTAATGCTCGAACTGCAAGCGCTGTCAATCACTCACCCTCAAATCGCATCCTCTCCCGGACCGGCAGCGCTAACAAAGTGACTGTGCCTTAAATATTTCAGTTCGCCCTTTTTTCCGCCCGCTTCCGCGCCATCGGCGGCGACAGAATGCAAATTTGTCCGCGTCCATTGGCGTCGATACTACTGCTAATCGATTGATCGGCACTCGCCTCGAGGCATTGATGCATTCGCGCGATTAATTTCATTCGAGGCAATGCCCAGGTTATTTGCGAGTCATCGATATAAAAGCGTCAATCTTCGGGAACGGATGATCGGCAACGTATGATTCGCGGAAAACGAAGATGTATTATTTACAGGAGCGTGTTGTAAAAGGAATTTTTCTCTGGGGTAGACGTCACTGATGCTGGCGGCTACCTCGCGGGGTCAAACGTGCGCGACTATCTTTCTCTTTCTGCACTTTTAAACTGGGTTACGTCTATTTCAGCGCAGAGTGCCTCGAAGGGGATCATTTGGACGAGGTCCCCGAGCTTTTATTACGGCGGGTCCGTACCTTACTTTGGTTATGATGGCTACGTGGAATGCAGCCGTGGTCCATAACACGTGAAAAACGTATTAAAGAGTGCGGCCAGCTACTCGTGTGCGACGACGGTTGTAGTATATGCAACTGGCGGGTGCGCGAAAAAAAAAAATACTACTGATGTAGACTAGCGTTGCGCGCGTTACACATTTCAAAGTTAAAGTATTGCTAGGCACGGGGTGCTACGTGATGTTTTGCTAAATTCTCGTTCTCCTCTAATTAAAAGACATTTGTTTGAAGTTGGCACCTATCGTAATCCGGGAGCGACAGATTTTTTTCTGTATTGGCTTTGCTTTAAGGATGTATCGGAGATATATTACAATCAATGAGATCGCCGTGAATTTTTAATTTAACATTCTTAATAATATTCTAAATCGTCATGAATTATTTCAAATTTTTTTACTTGCTCCTTTAAAAGTTATTAATTTTTGAATTTTGCGATTTTAACATAGGATCTTATGTAAACATTCAAGAGACAGGTAATAAATTATTCACAAACTATAAAAAAACAATGATAAAAATTTCATTTTGTAATATTATATTCTTCATACATGTAAAAATGTTTCCACAAAGTTTTCAAACGATTTACTTGCTCGTTTTGAAATTATTATTAAAAAATAACTGTGATTATCGGTTTGACATAATATTGATGATAAAACGCGGCAACATTTTCTTGGAAATTAAGACCTATTTATATTAAAGAATATTTTGAAGTATGATTTCGTGATTTTTAAAAAATTTTTGATCAATTAGAATTCGTATTCTGCCCAACTTTAATTTTTTGATACTTTGGATTAATTTTTGAGACAGACGGTCCGTCCAATACATCCTTAAGAATGTATTGGAGATATATTACAATCAATGAGATCGCCGTGAATTTTTAATTTAACATTTTTAATAACACTCTAAATCGTCATGAATTATTTCAAATTTTTTTACTTGCTCCTTTAAAAGTTATTAATTTTTGAATTTTGCGATTTTAACATAGGATCTTATGTAAACATTCAAGAGACAGGTAATAAATTATTTACAAACTATAAAAAACAATGATAAAAATTTCATTTTGTATTATTATATTCTTCATACATGTAAAAATGTTTCCACAAAGTTTTCAAACTTTATCTTACTAGATGTACTTGTTCATTTTGAAATTATTATTAAAAAATAACTGTGATTATCGGTTTGACGTAATATTGATGATAAAACGCGGCAACATTTTCTTGGAAATTAAGACCTATTTATATTAAAGAATACTTTGAAGTATGATTTCGTGATTTTTAAAAAATTTTTCATCAATTAGAATTCGTATTCTGCCCAACTTTAATTTTTTGATACTTTGGATTAACTTTTGAGACAGACGGTCCGTCCAATACATCCTTAAGAATGTATTGGAGATATATTACAATCAATGAGATCGCCGTGAATTTTTAATTTAACATTCTTAATAACATTCTAAATCGTCATGAATTATTTCAAATTTTTTTATTTGCTCCTTTAAAAGTTATTAATTTTTGAATTTTGCGATTTTAACATAGGATCTTATGTAAACGTTCAAGAGACAGGTAATAAATTATTCACAAACTATAAAAAACAATGATAAAAATTTCATTTTGTAATATTATATTCTTCATACATGTAAAAATGTTTCCACAAAGTTTTCAAACGATTTACTTGCTCGTTTTGAAATTATTATTAAAAAATAACTGTGATTATCGGTTTGATGCAATATTGATGATAAAACGCGGCAACATTTTCTTGGAAATTAAGACCTATTTACATTAAAGAATACTTTGAAGTATGATTTCGTGATTTTTAAAAAATTTTCGATCAATTAGAATTTGTATTCTTCCCAACTTTAATTTTTTTTGATACTTTGAATTTTTGAGACAGACCGGTCTGTCCAATACATCCATAATCACTTGAGATCTTTTTATTTCTTATACGGCTCTTCCTTTTCGTCCCCAATTTATTTTTCTCTTCAAATGTATATTTTATTTAATGGGATATCATTTTTAAATTGTTTCTAATTACTCGCGTAATTATTTCAAGATTTCTTCGTTCTGGTTTAGGTATAATATTATTTTCTTTTTCATTTAATATCCGACTTGCATAAAAGGAGGACACATCAGTCAATCGCATTACCTTTAGTCCGTCTTAAATATTAATTTTCATAATCTTCTTAATAAGAATTTCTACTTGATTTCAAAAGGACATCATTTATACTTTTCTTATATCCTTTCTCATAATTTCTTGTTCTGATAGATAATGAGAAACACGCTGGGATTTATTTTACTACGTTAAGCTGCTTATTCTCTCTCTGTATATCTTTAGTCCCAAGTTACGACTTTCTATTATGTGCCCATCTCATATGTCGCACTGTATAATTAGCGTCGTGGCATTATTTTTCCGACATATTTCGTATCGACCACTCTCGGAAAAACACGTCACGTCATCCTGCCGACACTCGATTTTTCATTTTCGAGTTACTTTTTGTGGAAATGATACTTGTCTGTAGCACGAGAGACGCTCGGTCTTGCTCGGTCGCGTTAGTAGAGGGTAAGGATGAATTGCCACGACGTAAAAGCGCATCGTTGTACGATGGCGGCTGATGGAACAAGAAAAAAAGTTGCACCGAGAGATGAAAGCCGAAGATATCCTCCGCGCGCTCGACGCTCGCGAAAGCGAAATAAAGCGAAAAAGAATTGACGTGGAAAAAAAGAATTTCGCACTTCATCGTGTTAACGATTAATAAGGGAGAACGCGGGCGTTTCTTGTCGCCTCGAAAATCTTTTCGCATTCATTTCTCCCCCTTTGTCCAACGGCGCGAAGTAACGGCATTGTAACTTTGCGTGTAACTGAATTCTGGAAACTCCGGGAGCATTAAAATGGAAGAAGTGAAGTGCGAGGAAACGAATTAAATACCGACTTCTAAAAGCACAAGGACTTTTTTACGCGCACTCAGATTCGATACACTTGACAAACAATTGTGTCGCGCATTTTGCTTTACGACAATGCATCGTTGTGCGATGATAATATACTCTCTAAAAGTGAATCAGTGTATTATCACTGAAAAAACAGTAAATAGTCACTGATTATAGCAGTTATAAGTACAGCACTGTAAATCAGTGATATTTTATTGAAAGAATCAGTTAATAATTTTGACTGTTTCAATCGGTAATATTTCTCAATATCAGTAATATTTCTTTCGTTATTGTCAGTAATATTAAACTATAATTCATCTCTCTATCTATTTCATATAAATTAAAAATTTTATTTAAATTTACTAAAGATTTATTATATTAAAAATTTTATTTTATTTATATTACATATGCATATAGAACTTGTTATTTTAAATAGATAACGAACAAATAATTTTCATTAATTAAAAAAAAAAAATTTTCGCCAGACATTTATTTGTCCGACTTATAAAGATCGATTTAATATCTGAAGCCTCTCTATTGAGCTTGTATCAAAAATTAAATCGAGGTAATACTTCTAATTTTAAATGTCGCTCTTTGCAAACTTTATATTAATTCTTATAATTAAAATTAAATACGAGAGAGATAGCGATTGTAACGGTAAATGAACGATTACTGGTTTTGCAGTAAAATTTACTGATTTTACAGTGAATTTTATTTTAATTGAGCATAATCAATGAGATATAAGATAAAATAACACAAAAATAAGCGTTTCCACTGAAGATCAGTAAAATATTCACTGATTCTCAGTGAAATCTCATTTTACTGTTTAAAATTTTATTGAAAGAATCAGTTAATAATTTTGACTGTTTTAATCAGTAATATTTCTTTCGTTATTGTCAGTAATATTAAACTATAATTCATCTCTCTATCTATTTCATATAAATTAAAAATTTTATTTAAATTTACTAAAGATTTATTATATTAAAAATTTTATTTTATTTATATTACATATGGATATAGAACTTGCTATTTTAAATAGATAACGAACAAATAATTTTCATTAATTAAAAAAAAATTTTCGCCAGACATTTATTTGTCCGACTTATAAAGATCGATTTAATATCTGAAGCCTCTCTATTGAGCTTGTATCAAAAATTAAATCGAGGTAATACTTCTAATTTTAAATGTCGCTCTTTGCAAACTTTATATTAATTCTTATAATTAAAATTAAATACGAGAGAGATAGCGATTGTAACGGTAAATGAACGATTACTGGTTTTGCAGTAAAATTTACTGATTTTACAGTGAATTTTATTTTAATTGAGCATAATCAATGAGATATAAGATAAAATAACACAAAAATAAGCGTTTCCACTGAAGATCAGTAAAATATTCACAGATTCTCAGTGAAATCTCATTTTACTGTTTAAAATTTTATTGAAAGAATCAGTTAATAATTTTGACTGTTTTAATCAGTAATATTTCTTTCGTTATTGTCAGTAATATTAAACTATAATTCATCTCTCTATCTATTTCATATAAATTAAAAATTTTATTTAAATTTACTAAAGATTTATTATATTGAAAATTTTATTTTATTTATATTACACGCATATTGAACTTGTTTTAAATAGATAACGAACAAAATAATTTTCATTAAGTCGCCAGACATTTATTTGTCCGACTTATAAAGATCGATTTAATATCTGAAGCCTCTCTATTGAGCTTGTATCAAAAATTAAATCGAGGTAATACTTCTAATTTTAAATGTCGCTCTTTGCAAACTTTATATAATTCTTGCAACTAAAATTAAATACGAGAAAGATAGCAATTGTAGCGGTAAATGAACGAACTAGCGATTGGTTTTGCAGTAAAATTTATTGATTTTACAGTGAATTTTATTTTAACTGACCATAATCAGTGAGATTAAGATAAAATAATAAAAAAATAAACGTTTCCACTGAAGATCAGTAAAATACTCACAGATTCTCAGTGAAATCTTATTTTACTGTTTAAAATTTTATTGGAAGAATCAGTTAATAATTTTGACTGTTTCAATCAGTAATATTTCTCAATATCAGTATACTTCCTTCATTATTGTCAGTAATATTAAATTATAATTCATCTCTCTATCTATTTCATATAAAATTAAACATTTTATTTATATTTACTAAATATTTATTATATTAAAAATTTTATTTTATTCATATTACACGCATATTGAACTTGTTATTTTAAATAGATAACGAACAAATAATTTTCATTAAATCGCCAGACATTTATTTGTCCGATTTATAAAGATCGATTTAATATCTGAAGCCTCTCTATTGAGCTTGTATCAAAAATTAAATCGAGGTAATACTTCTAATTTTAAATGTCGCTCTTTGCAAACTTTATATAATTCTTATAACTAAAATTAAATACGAGAGAGATAGCAATTGTAGCGGTAAATGAACGAACTGGTTTTGCAGTAAAAGAGTGACCGCAAAATCAGTGGTTTTTTCATCTATTTTTGGTCCCGCGATATTGAAACTGAATTGTGTGTCAAATGATACCTTATGACAAGACATCAATCACAAAAAATTTTTAAGTTGAGATGAGAATTGATTCCAGAGATATGGAAGGTCAAAGTAGTCAAAATTCATTAACTCGTCAGCCCGTACATTTTAAAGCACGAATTTTTCTTTCAATCCGATAATTTAAAACTTCGTACCCGGGGGTTTTGCTAGCTGCTGACAATGAATTTGAAGTCAGATTTTTAAAATTCATAATGGCCGATTTAATATGGCGGATCATGTATTCAAAAAATATTTTAATTTCTTTTTCTTGTTAATTAAATCGATCCACAAGAATGTGTGAAAACATCCCTTCTATGTGCCAGCACATCCCCTCCACATGCTGCCATAAAAATTCGTGCTTTAAAGTATGGGCTGACGCGTTAATGAATTTTAATTATTTTGACTTCCTATATCTTTGGAACCAATTCTCACCTCAACTTAAAAATTTTTTGTGATTAATATCTTATTATAAGGTATCATTTGGCACACAATTCAGTTCCAATATCGCGGAACCAAAAATAGGCGATTTTTGCGGTCACTCTTTACCGATTTTACAGTGAATTTTATTTTAACTGACTATAATCAGTGAGATATAAGATAAAATAACAAAAAAATAAGCGTTTCCACTGAAGATCACTCACTGATTCTCAATAAAATCTTATTTTACTGTTTAAATTAGTGATATTTTCACTGATTCACTTTTAGAGAGTAAAAGAAAGGAAACAAATTCGGATATAATATGCTACTCCATTTTTTCTACGAGATCCCATCATGTTTGCTCCGACATCTGGTACTTTGAATATCCTTCCGCTTCGATAAATTTTTATTTTCGATACAGTAAGTGATTCGAAACTGTGGCATAAAACTTACGTCGGCGGATCACTTTCATAAAATAAATTGCGAGGGTAGCAGGAGGACAGTCGTAAAATTTGATTGCTTCCTAAAACGCATGAGTTTTACAAGCCAGACAATTAAAACATAAATATACATATATCTGAGGCATTACTGAAACTATAAATGCAGGGAAGATAGTGCTTGTCTCCAATTTAACTGCTTCTGCCGATTGCATAGCCATTTTCAGCTGTTATTGCCATTTAATCGAATATAATCCAATGCGTACAAACGATTTTTTTTTTATCAGATATTCATCGAACGCGAATTTTTAACGGTAAATTTTATTCTGATAGTATCATGTTGCTGAATGTATTGAATGTAGCACAAAAGTTGACAACAAAAGAACGTTGAGTCAAAACTATGCCACCGTACATGCAGTTGAAATCGAATTTTTCTAGGGAAAAATTTTCATTACTTTCACAGAATTCACCGAGTTCGGCTGGCGCGGCACCAGAAAAATAATAACGTAACATTTCACTTCGAACCGATAGACATCTTGATGCCTGCGTAGTCGTTCCAGGAGATATTACGGTCGATATTTTGGTGCCGAGCCGAAAAGTTAGTCCAAGGTGCTCGTGACATTTTTATACGTTACTTTTAATGTGATTTTTTTCCATATTTTTTTTCACAAACCAACCAAATCCGATAACGACATTGGTGTATCATAATAACGTCGCTTCTGCACAAAAATTATATAAATAATATAAAATTATATAAATTAAAAAAATTAAAAATTAAAAAAAAATTAAAAATTAAAATTTATATAAATTATATAAACAAAAAGTACGAGAGGAAAAAAAATTTGCTTTCCCTATTAAAATTATCATATCGATTATGTCAAGGTAGAATCGAAACGCAGGGGAATGGTTAATCTGAAAGAGTATGTAGATTTTGCGAACCGTATTCCAATAATAATTTATGGTAAGTAATTCTCACAGTCTTCGGAATCGAGTCCGCGCGGATTCATTTTGAGCTTGGGAAAAAAATGAAAACGTTCCTCGTATTGTTCTTTTTCCTTTTGCCCTCTCAACGCAAAATGGTTCGCTAAATGCAATCTATGGCGGCTCGCAATTCGCCTGTCGCGATTCGTTAACCAAAAGCGGAAATTGTTCGGTAATAAGTGCATGGAAGAGATGCAAGAGGTGCAAAAAATTCATCAATATCTTAGCAGTAGAAAATGTAACAATTATAAATACGTTATAGGTAATAGATGGATAGGTAATCAGCAGGATAAAACGGCTTAAGAAAACTCAATCTTGGGGGAGAATTTAGTATAAAGTTCAATTTATTGCGGTTGATTGCACTTGCTCGATGCATTTATGTAAATGCTGTGTCGATTATGCGTCGCTAGGCACGATAACAGAGGAAGTTTCAAAATGTACTTGGTTTCAAAATTATCCAATGACGGTGTATACCATCCTAGAGGAGTTTCTTGAACTGCTTAATTTATTCTATCCTCGGTATCACAGTTGTTTACCTCCAAGATTGTACTTATATATAATCTCCTTTAATCTTCTTCCAATTCTTATACGGAAGCTTATACAAATTGATTTATATTCTCCAAACTTAAATTAGCAAACAAATGTCGTTAATTATTTATTAGATCACGAGATATATTTTAATAGAGATATTTTTTAACTTTTAATTTTGCGCGGAATAATTAATGACATTCGATGTAATATCGACATTAATATTATCTCGTGTCTGATATTATTTCAAGATACATTCTTTGTAATAAAATTTTTATAAAGCGTAAATTGTTAACAACAGACGATTCCACAGAAGAAACGTTTTATTGACGGAAAACGATGTGAAAATATAAACGTTATCTTTAAATCGACACTATGCCATTTATTAAACATCGGCCGTGTATATTTAAAAAAAAAGCACACAATCAGCATTGCATAGAGACGATATCCGGGAGCGATATTACGCGAAAAGTAGAATGCCGTTTAATTAGAACGCAACACGTTAAATAATGCGATTTCAGAAATTGAAAAAAAATTGCTCGTTAAGTGTCTCAACTGATATAAATCACTGTTGTATGAATCGGTATTAACTTACGTTAATTAACAACGACGACAGCTGTTATTGTTTTACGCTTTCGTAACATGTCGATGAAAATTGTACGAGTTGTTATTATCGAGGTATTTATACTCCTCTTTTATCACTGAATTTTCTATGAACGAGATGCGTGCGATCGGGATATAATCGTAAATCTTGATATATTTTATAATGCCACCACAGTTTTGCAATTGTCCACCTGTCACGAGCGATTGATGCCGACCTTGCTGACGATACCTTACTCATACTTTATACGTTTGACACATTGCTTACTGCACTATCTGTCGATAGCGCATTGCACATCCTGCCGTAATATAAAAACGTCGAGAATAATATTTGTAATCGCTTACATGGGTAAAACCTTTTCTACAGGTCGATCTATATACAGGGTGTCCCACAAGTCCCGGATCAGTCGAATATATTTCATAAATTATGCACTTTAGAAAGAAATGTTTCAGACAAAAGTTGAATGGCTTGAAGGGGGCCATAAGGTGGTGTCATTAGTTTGATCTTGAAGAGTCACCTGAAGGTCACGTGAAAGTCATTTCCAATTTTTTAAATGAGACACCCTATATACTTTTACATATTTCTGTAGTCCATCTCGAGAGCTTTCCAAAACACTATAATTAAGTTAGTTTTCATTAAGTACTTTCCGAGTTATGAGGCTTGAAATCATTTCTTAATTTTACACAAACTGTAAAATATTCATTTTTCGATTATCTTACCTTAATACCTTTACAAAATAATGAAAGGAATCAATTGATGTAAAAAAAACATATAATTGTTTCGGAAAAAGAATGTAATTTGCAATTAACAATTACATTTTTTTTTCCGAAACAATTATGTGTTTTCTTTACATCAATTGATTCCTCTCATTATTTTGTACATAAAGGTATTAAGATAAGATAATCAAAAAATATTCATTTTTATATATATCAATAATATTTTACAAGATATTTTACGGTTTATATAAAATTAAGAAATGATTTCAAGCCTCATAACTCGGAAAGTACTTAATGAAAACTAACTTAATTATAGTGTTTTGGAAAGCTCTCGAGATGAGCTATAAAAATATGCAAAAGCATATAGGGTATCCCCTTTAAAAAGTTGGAAGTGACTTTCACGTGACCTTCAGATGACTCTTCAAGATCAAACTAATGACACCATCTTATGGCCCCCTTCAAGCCATACAACTTTTGTCTGAAACATTTCTTTCTAAAGTGCATAATTTATGAAATATTCGACTAGTCCGAGACTTTTGGGACATCCTGTATGAACAATCCCGTTGATCGATATAAAACAGAATTGGTAGCCTACCAACCTTGTAATAGTACAACACAATATGCAGTTGTAACTTTACTACAAAAAAAAAAAAAAAAAACAGTGTACTAAATATAACTCAAAATATTGGCAATTTTTTCGCCGCGAAACATCGTTGTTCGACTAAACGAAAATAGGATGAAAAAAAAAAAGGGAGGGAAAAAAATAACTGACGCAATCAGTTCGTGTAATAAATTGCGTATTTTTGAAAATTTGTTCATTCATCGAGAGATAACGCGATACTGAAATATTTAATGTTCCACTCCACCTTTTATTAGTATTTGGCAACTAACAGAACAAATCCTTTTACCGGCTGACTTTATTCGCTCGCGGAAAGAGACTTTCCGACGTAGTTGGCGAACGCTTTTACACACATCGCTCAATATTTAGTACAGATGTACGATGTACATAGCAGAGCAATGGGTGGCAACGCGTGTAATAGGTAGAGAGCGCAAGCACTGACCCTTCCTCAATTCAAATCTGTTCTGCGAGCTCGAGTCTCGGGCTCGGTGCCAACATCCTAATTATTCCTGCCCCGTTAAACCCGTTTAGTATATCGATTTGGCAATCCCCGCCATTCTTCGATCCACACACGCTCGTATGTGTGCACGCTGATGTGCGAATATTCGCGAACTTGAACGCCCGTGTACTCGCATATCTCGTGTATCCCTTGTTAATTTCAAGCGAAGCGTACATTACGACAAAAGATTAATAAATGTTGTAAACATTTTTTACCCACCCGAGTCTCTCTCTCTCTTTTTTTTTTTGTACGCGTACATAATATATTTTTTGTTACGGTACTCTGTGTAAAATATATCTTTGTACAACTATTATGATATAAATATCACTGTGAACGGCGTATCCAGCTGGAAAATTTACACAACCAGCATCGTTTCATTAATCGGAAGACACCGCGTTGTACACGCATCGTGGACAGACGGATGTATGTTAACGACCGACGATATAACACTAGCTCCTGGATCATTAACTGTTTATTCGCGTATAAAGCCATGAACGGATTCAATTGAGCACGTCAGTAACAGTGAACGACCTAGCGACTAGCGCAATGTTAGTGGCAATGAAATTTTATCGTAAATTTCACTTGACGTTATACACTGAAAAAAGGCCATTCTTGTTTTGAAAATATATTCAGTTTTAACGTGGAAATTTTGAAGTGAGATTATATCGTGTTAATTAAAGAAAAATATAATTGCTTGAATAATTGCTTATTTGAATGAAGCCATTTTGTATAGTTTAGTCGAGAAAAATATATTCTTATGATTTAAAATTTAATTTTCTTGAATGGAAAAGAAGTAAGATAGAAAATAACATTTTTGAATCAAAGATTATAATTTTCTTAAGGTAGAATTAAATAATTATATATTCTTGAGGTGACAATTACAATATTAAAATAAGACGAAAATATATTCTCATGATTTAAGATTTAATTTTCTTGAATGGAAAGGAAATAATGTTGGATAGAAAATAACATTTTTAAATCAAAGATTATAATTTTCTTAAGGTAGAATTAAATAATTATATATTCTTGAGGTGACAATTACAATATTAAAATAAGACGAAAATATATTCTCATGATTTAAGATTTAATTTTCTTGAATGGAAAGGAAACAATGTTGGATAGAAAATAACATTTTTAAATCAAAGATTATAATTTTTTCAAGGTAGAATTAAATAATTATATATCCTTGAGGTGACAATTATAATATTAAAATAAGACGAAAATATATTCTCATGATTTAAGATTTAAGTTCTTGAATGGAAAAGAAACAATGTTGGATAGAAAATAACATTTTTGAATCAAAGATTATAATTTTCTGAAGGTAGAATTAAATAATTATATATTCTTGAGGTGACAATTACAATATTAAAATAAGACGAAAATATATTCTCATGATTTAAGATTTAATTTTCTTGAATGGAAAGGAAATAATGTTGGATAGAAAATAACATTTTTAAATCAAAGATTATAATTTTCTTAAGGTAGAATTAAATAATTATATATTCTTGAGGTGACAATTACAATATTAAAATAAGACGAAAATATATTCTCATGATTTAAGATTTAATTTTCTTGAATGGAAAGGAAACAATGTTGGATAGAAAATAACATTTTTAAATCAAAGATTATAATTTTTTCAAGGTAGAATTAAATAATTATATATCCTTGAGGTGACAATTATAATATTAAAATAAGACGAAAATATATTCTCATGATTTAAGATTTAAGTTCTTGAATGGAAAAGAAACAATGTTGGATAGAAAATAACATGTTTAAATCAAAGATTATAATTTTCTTAAGGGAGAATTAAATAATTATATATTCTTGAGATGACAATTATAATATTAAAATAAGACGAAAATATATTCTCATGATTTAAGATTTAAGTTCTTGAATGGAAAAGAAACAATGTTGGATAGAAAATAACATTTTTAAATCAAAGATTATAATTTTCTGAAGGTAGAATTAAATAATTATATATTCTTGAGGTGACAATTACAATATTAAAATAAGACGAAAATATATTCTCATGATTTAAGATTTAATTTTCTTGAATGGAAAGGAAACAATGTTGGATAGAAAATAACATTTTTAAATCAAAGATTATAATTTTTTCAAGGTAGAATTAAATAATTATATATTCCTGAGGTGACAATTACAATATTAAAATAAGACGAAAATATATTCTCATGATTTAAGATTTAATTTTCTTGAATGGAAAAGAAACAATGTTGGATAGAAAATAACATTTTTCAATCAAAGATTAGAATTTTCTTAAGGTAGAATTAAATAATTATATATTCTTGAGGTGACAATTACAATATTAAAATAAGATGAAAATATATTCTCATGATTTAAGATTTAATTTTCTTGAATGAAAAAAAATAGTGTTGGATAAAAAATAACATTTTTAAATCAAAGATTATAATTTTCTTAAGGTAGAATTAAATAATTATATATTCTTGAGATGACAATTATAATATTAAAATAAGACGAAAATATATTCTCATGATTTAAGATTTAAGTTCTTGAATAGAAAAAAAATAATATTGGATAGAAAATAACATTTTTCAATCAAAGATTATAATTTTCTTAAGATAGAATTAAATAATTATATCTTCTTGAGATGACAATTGCAATATTAAAATAAGCCTATAATATTGTTGAAATTTAAAATTATTAAATTCTTCTAAGAAGATTATAATTTGATTATAAATTGTTGCGTATATACGAAACAATGAACGCGTTAGTTGAAGTATATAAGTTTTGATTTGACACTTATTTTTTTCTGTGTACGTACGCGTTATATATTATGCATTTGAAAAAATAAATTTCAAATTTCCTTGTAAATTTTCAATGAAAATTCAATGTAATTCAAGTTAATTCTAAGATATCTTTCAAGGCGATAGTTCGATACAATAAATCACGCGTACAATGTAAAACGCGATCTTACTGAGCTTACATACTTTTTCAAAGCAATTGTCATCTGACCAAATATCTGTAAGACGGTATTTTACATTCTCGCTTTACAACGGCGGAAATTAGTTTCGTTGCCGCGTTTAACATTTCATTCAACAAAGGTTAGATTAAATCAAAGGAAATGCGCTTGTTGTATCGAAACTTTTCCAATATCATTGTTTTATAAAAAATACGAAAGTCTTTAAATAAAATAGATCAATAAAATGAAAACCAATGAAAAAAGAATAAAAATACAATTTTAAATAATACGTGAATTTGTGTGCAAAATACTCCTTGAATTTACAAAAATAGAAGTCTAATATAAACAATTAAACACACAACAATCGCGATTAAAATTTCGCATTGTAAGATATATTCCACTATCTATTGGTAGTGTTACTTTGGCCGGGTCTCTTTCCCAATTCCAGCATACGGTACAATAAACGATCTGTATGAGTCATAGCCAGCTATCTGACCCCGTTGATCAGAACGCAATATTTTCAGGGGAATGATCAGTTACCAAACGAATATCTCTATAAAAAATGAAATGAAAAACGAAAAAGGTATTTTAGTGTTTGAAGGTGATATCGCATCGATTTTCGGAATTTTAATAAATAATAACAATGGACGCTTTTTTAAATATTATTTTAACCGCTTTTTGCTTAAAAAATATGATTATTTTTAGAAACAACTTATTGTGTTAGTTGCACATGCATATTTTGCTGTAAACTTTTTGTCCTCAAATAAATAGTAGCTCTTAGCATTTATATACACTATAATAAAGTCATATCATATAGAATATCTCTATAAAAAAATGAAATGAAAAACGAAAAAGGTATTTTAGTGTTTGAAGGTGATATCGCATCGATTTTCGGAATTTTAATAAATAATAACAATGAACGCTTTTTTAAATATTATTTTAACCGCTTTTTGCTTAAAAAATATGATTATTTTTAGAAACAACTTATTGTGTTAGTTGCACATGTATATTTTGCTGTAAACTTTTTGTCCTCAAATAAATAGTAGCTCTTAGCATTTATATACACTATAATAAAGTCATATCATATAGAATATCTCTATAAAAAATGAAATGAAAAACGAAAAAGATATTTTAGTGTTTGAAGGTGATATCGCATCGATTTTCGGAATTTTAATAAATAATAAGAATGGACGCTTTTTTAAATATTATTTTAACCGCTTTTCGCTTAAAAAATATGATTATTTTCAGAAACGTTTTACAGCAACCTATTGTGTTAGTTGCACATGTATATTTTGCTGTAAACTTTTTGTCCTCAAATAAATAGTAGCTCTTAGCATTTATATACACTATAATAAAGTCATATAGAATATCTCTATAAAAAATGAAATGAAAAACGAAAAAGGTATTTTAGCGTTTGAAGGTGATATCGCATCGATTTTCAGAATTTTAATAAATAATAAGAATGAACGCTTTTTTAAATATTATTTTAACCGCTTTTCGCTTAAAAAATATGATTATTTTTAGAAACGTTTTACAGCAACCTATTGTATTAGTTGCACATGTATATTTTGCTGTAAACTTTTTGTCTTCAAATAGATAGCAGCTCTTAGCATTTATATACACTATAATAAAGTCATATGATATAGAACATCTTAGAGTTCGATAATATAATAATATTTTACGGCGATCAATTACGGATAGATAATCGATCTATGAAACGAGAACGCGAAATAAAAATTTTTCCCATTTCCAGAGAAGAGTACGATGGCGATGCACTCACTTCCGGTCCGAATTCAGCTGGATAGGCGGTGGTGGGAGCACATATATTTCCTCGAGGGACAGAGAGATAGATCGGTTGACTATCAGATAATTAAATTCTCCCGCCGGCGAGGTGCCCCGAATATTTCCTGAGTATATCTCAAGTAAGAAGAAATTTAGAGCGGTGATTATTTTTAAAAACGGTGAAAATTAATAGAAAACCGCTAGCTAATGTGACTCGTAATATATCGGCATTATCTTTCTTATTTCGAATAATTCGCGCGCTTGACATTTTTCGTACACAATTTATAATATCTATATTAATTATATATTAATTATACAAAGTGTATCTTAAAAAACTTACACTAAACAAATAGCGTTATTCCTGATTAAAAACCGAGTCGAAAAATCCTGGACCATTTTTTTCCATAATGCTTAATAAAGCAGTAATTAATAAGTAAAGTCGCCAATAAAAGGACAAACTTTCTCGTTATCAACATATGAAGATTTGCATAAGCAAAAAAGTAAACTGTTTGGGATTAATTTTTAAACAATTCATCTTTTCGGAAATCTTTTCAATATTTAAATCTGATTAATTATTTAATGAATCTTGGAAAAAAAAATGGTTCAGGATTTTTCGACTCGGTTTTTAATCAGGAAACTATACGCTATTTGCTTAGTGGGAGCTTTTTAAGATACACTCTGTATATTAGTTATATTTTAGTTATATTTTAGTTATATTTTAGTTATAAATTAGTTATATATTAGTTATACAGGGTGTATCTTAAAAAGTTCCCACTAAGCAAATAGCGTTATTCCTGATTAAAAACCGAGTCGAAAAATCCTGGACCATTTTTTTCCATAATGCTTAATAAAGCAGTAATTAATAAGTAAAGTCGACAATAAAAAGACAAACTTCGTTATCAACATATGAAAATTTGCATAAGCAAAAAAGTAAACAGTTTGGGATTAATTTTTAAACAATTCATCTTTTCAGAAATCTTTTCAATACTTAAATCTGCTTAATTATTTAATGAATCTTGGAAAAAAAATGGTTCAAGATTTTTCGACTCGGTTTTTAATCAGGAAACTATACACTATTTGTTTAGTGGGAACTTTTTAAGATACACTCTGTATATTAGTTATATTATAGTTATATTTTAGTTATATTTTAGTTATATATTAGTTATAAATTAGTTATATATTAGTTATACAGGGTGTATCTTAAAAGCTCCCACTAAGCAAATAGCGTTATTCCTGATTAAAAACCGAGTCGAAAAGTCTTGAACCATTTTTTTCCATAATGCTTAATAAAGCAGTAAATAATGAGTAAATAAAAGGTCAAACGCTAATAAAAGGACAAACTTCCTCGTTACCAACATATGAAGATTTGCATAAACAAATATGCATAAAAAAATAAACAGATTGGGGTTAATTTTAAACAATTCATCTTTTCAGAAATCTTTTCAATACTTAAATCTAATTAATTAATTAATGAATCTTGGGAAAAAAATGGTTCAGGATTTTTCGACTCGGTTTTTAATCAGGAAACTATACGCTATTTGCTTAGGGAGCTTTTTAAGATACACTTTGTATATTAGTTATATTTTAATTATATTTTAGTTATATTTTAGTTATATTTTAGTTATATTTTAGTTATATTTTAGTTATATATTAGTTATACAGGGTGTATCTTAAAAAAGCTCCCACTAAGCAAATAGCGTTATCCTGATTAAAAACCGAGACGAAAAGTCCCTGACCATTTTTTCTATAATGCTTAATAAAGCAGTAATTAATAAGTAAAGTTGACAATAAAAGGACAAACTTCGTTATCAACATATGAAAATTTACATAAGCAAAAAAGTAAACAGTTTGGGATTAATTTTTAAACAATTCATCTTTTCAGAAATCTTTTCAATACTTAAATCTGATTAATTATTTAATGAATCTTGGGGAAAAAAAATGGTTCAGGATTTTTCGACTCGGTTTTTAATCAGGAAACTATACGCTATTTGCTTATTGGGAGCTTTTTATGATATACCCTGTATATTAGTTATATTTTAGTTATATTTTAGTTATATATTAGTTATAAATTACTTATATATTAGTTATACAGGGTGTATCTTAAAAAGCTCCCACTAAGTAAATAGCATTATTCCTGATTAAAAACCGAGTCGAAAATCCTGGACCATTTTTTCCATAATGCTTAATAAGGTAATTAATAAGTAAAGTCGCCAATAAAAAGGACAAACTTTCTCGTTATCAACATATGAAAATTTGCATAAGCAAAAAAGTAAACAGTTTGGGGTCAATTTTTAAACAATTCATCTTTTCAGAAATCTTTTCAATACTTAAATCTGATTAATTATTTAATGAATCTTGGGAAAAAAAATGGTTCAGGATTTTTCGATTCGGTTTTTAATCAGGAAACTATACGCTATTTGCTTAGTGGGAGCTTTTTAAGATACACTCTGTATATTAGTTATATTTTAGTTATATTTTAGTTATATTTTAGTTATAAATTAGTTATATATTAGTTATACAGGGTGTATCTTAAAAAGCTCCCACTAAGCAAATAGCGTTATTCCTGATTAAAAACCGAGTCGAAAAATCCTGGACCATTTTTTTCCATAATGCTTAATAAAGCAGTAATTAATAAGTAAAGTCGACAATAAAAGGACAAACTTCGTTATCAACATATGAAAATTTGCATAAGCAAAAAAGTAAACAGTTTGGGATTAATTTTTAAACAATTCATCTTTTCAGAAATCTTTTCAATACTTAAATCTGATTAATTATTTAATGAATCTTGGAAAAAAAAGGTTCAGGATTTTTCAACTCGGTTTTTAATCAGGAAACTATACGCTGTTTGCTTAGTGGAAGCTTTTTAAGATATATCCTGTATATTAATTATATTTTAATTATATTTTAGTTATATTTTAGTTATATATTAGTTATATATTAGTTATAAATTAGTTATATAATATATATATTAGTTATATGAGGAGTGGGCAATTTTTTTTCGATTACACATATGGACCATCAGCGTCGCTCGAATATTGTCGCTGTGGCACCGAACCACAAAAAAAGCCGCTTGGTAACACGAGAAATGGCACCGTGCGGATCTTACAGTAGTATTTCACAAAAACGGGTCGGTATGGTGTCAAAATGCGCGATACATTGCGCCAGCCTGTTAAATAATAACACCGACTATGCTCGTTCGCGCGTATCGCCCTTCCTTTTCCCTCGCCCGTGCAAATATTGCGCGTGTACCACCGCCAAGAAATATATACCGCGTAATATAAGAAAACATATGTGCGCGGCAAACGCGATGCGGTATCGCTCGTGTCTACCGGCGTGATAATGGATTCAACGAGTTATCACGAAGAGGCCTAAAGATACTCCGGAAAGGATTCCATAATTCACTCGCGTGTGAAGCCGCTATTTTGCCACGATAACTTTGACACTCTTTCATCGAGTTTTATATGTCTGTTATATACTCTCTAAAAGTGAATATCAGTGAAAATATTCAGTAATTTAAACAGTAAAATAAGATTTCATTGAGAATCAGTGAGTGATCTTCAATGGAAACGCTTATTTTTTTTGTTATTTTATCTTATATCTCACTAATTATGATCAGTTAAAATAAAATTCACTGTCAAATCAGTAGATTTTACTGTAAAACCAGTTCGTTTATTTACCATTACAATCGCTATCCCTCTCGTATTTAATTTTAGTTATAAGAATTATATAGAGTTTTTCAAAGAACGACATTTAAAATTAGAAGCATTACTTCGATTAATTTCTGATCAAGCTCAATAGAGAGGCTTCAGATATTAAATCGATCTTTATAAGTCGGACAAATAAATGTCTGGCTTTAATGAAAATTATTTGTTCGTTATCTATTTAAAATAACAAGTTCAATATGCATGTAATATAAATAAAATAAAATGTTTAATATAATAAATATTTAGTAAATATAAATAAAATTTTTAATTTTATATGAAACAGATAGAGAGATGAATTATAGTTTAATATTACTGAAAATAACGAAAGAAATATTACTGATATTGAGAAATATTACTGATTGAAACAGTCAAAATTAATTGATTACTGTTTTCAATAAAATATCATTGATTTACAGTATTATAATGCTGTAATCAGTGACTATTTACTGTTTTTGATATGATAATATACAATGATAATACACTGATTCACTTTTAGAGAGTACCTTTTATATATCTGTTATATACCCTGTTTCTACTTTTCATTTTATTATTGAGATCAAACAACTTTTTTTTTCACCGATTACGTAAATCTTGCACGAGAGATTTACTTCCAGCTTTAATGGTCACTTAAATGATATCCACCGTCTAGGTAATATTACGTCACATCGGATCAATCTACGAAAAGAATGACGCAATCTAGTTCCTTTCATTTTCTTTCTTATATAGCATCCTTCTTGGATGCTTAAATGTTCCCATAGGAAAGAAAACGATTTTCATCGTGGTCGACTTCATTACACGAAATGAACAGATAGGATAAAATTGAAACCGATTACACTTTTGCCAATTATGATGCTGACACTTAAATTTAAAAGATTTTGAAAAGTATATTTCCAGAGAAATTGTGAAAAATTCATTGTCCCAAAAATTTTGTAATGAGTATTAATGTCTTCTTAAGGATATATTGGACGGACCTGTCTGTCTCAAAAGTTAATCCAAAGTATCAAAAAGTTAAAGTTGGGCAGAATACGAATTCTAATTAAACGAAAATTTTTTAAAAATCACGAAATTATACTTCAAAGTATTCTTTAATATAAATAAGTCTTAATTTCCAAAAAAATGTTACCGCGTTTTATCATCAATATTGCGTCAAACCGATAATTACAGTTATTTTTTTAATAATAATTTCAAAACGAGCAAGTAAATCGTTTGAAAACTTTGTGGGAACATTTTTACATGTATGAAGAATATAATATTACAAAATGAAATTTTCATCATTGTTTTTTTATAGTTTGTGAATAATTTATTACCTGTCTCTTGAACGTTTACATAAGATCCTATGTTAAAATCGCAAAATTCAAAAATTAATAACTTTTAAAGAAGCAAGTAAAAAAATTTGAAATAATTCATGACGATTTAGAATGTTATTAAGAATGTTAAATTAAAAATTCACGGCTATCTCATTGATTGTAATATATCTCCAACATTTTTAAGGATGTATTGGACGGATCGTGTGTCTCAAAAGTTAATCCAAAGTATCAAAAAATTAAAGTTGGGCAGAATACGAATTCTAATTGATCACAAATTTCTTAAAAATCACGAAATCATACTTCAAAATATTCTTTAATATAAATAGGTCTTAATTTCCAAAAAAAAATGTTTTATCATCAATATTGCGTCAAACCGATAATCACAGTTATTTTTTAATAATAATTTCAAAACGAGCAAGTAAATCATTTGAAAACTTTGTGGGAACATTTTTACATGTATGAAGAATATAATATTACAAAATGAAATTTTTATCATTGTTTTTTTATAGTTTGTGAATAATTTATTACCTGTCTCTTGAATGTTTACATAAGATCCTATGTTAAAATCGCAAAATTCAAAAATTAATAACTTTTAAAGAAGCAAGTAAAAAAATTTGAAATAATTCATGACGATTTAGAATGTTATTAAGAATGTTAAATTAAAAATTCACGGCTATCTCATTGATTATAATATATCTCCAACATTCTTAAGGATGTATTGGACGGATCGTGTGTCTCAAAAGTTAATCCAAAGTATCAAAAAATTAAAGTTGGGCAGAATACGAATTCTAATTGATCAAAAATTTCTTAAAAATCACGAAATCATACTTCAAAGTATTCTTTAATATAAATAGGTCTTAATTTCCAAGAAAATGTTGCCGCGTTTTATCATCAATATTATGTCAAACCGATAATCACAGTTATTTTTTAATATTAATTTCAAAATGCATATTAATATACATTAGAGATCGATTCTTAATATATGTAGCAACTTCTCTAAAACGATCTATCTTTCTGCAGTGTATGCTTAACACTCGCGCAAAGAGCATAAGACTCTTACCAGTTGCGTTGCCCGTTCCTTAAAGTTTAAGTTTCTTCCCAGCTTAAATTGCACTTCGACCACTCGTAAGCATCATACTGAAGCCGTGCTTTCAGTTTAATTCGAGGCAACCATGAAGGAAACTAACAAAATGGTCGGCCGAAGTGCTTCGTACGCGTGTAACATCTTCTTGAGTATCATGGGAAGTGTTGGAAATTCCTGCTCTTAAGCAACACGCTTTAACGTTTATCTAGGGATAACTACGTACGGCACGATGTCAGATAATTACTCCGAGTTGGTAAGTAGTTAAGGACGAAAAAAATTTTACTACGCCATTGAAAATAAACAGTTCCGTGGGGTATAAACGTATTTAAAACTACTACAAGAACTTGAAAAATCTCAAGAATCTTGAATTCAAAAATCGCTACCTTCTCGCGTGTTACAGTAAGCGCCAATAATGCCTTAACATATGAAATTGATCGGATTCGAGACTAATAATAACTTAATAATAACTAGTCATTATTAATCCCACACAGAGAAAAAAATCTGGTTGCATTAATTAGAATTTTTGTAGGAATTACCAAGGACCAGATGAATCTGATTAATTTCTTTCTGTTAAATTTACCAAATTTTCTGGTTAATATTATAATATTAAACTCACTAGCATCAAGTCTAAAATATTTTCCATCTAATCTCAAAAGTCTGTTTAATATTCTGAATTCCAACAAAATTATTAGATAAATTCAATCCAGATTATTGAATAAATTAATTTAATTTCAATTTGTTAGAAATTAAACTGATAAACAGTGAGGATGCAGCTCAAACACACATAAAGATCTCGCATTAACATTAAATTCAAAGTATATTTTTTTGCTTTTAGGAACAGTAGTGCCAGAAAGAGGACGCTAGCTCTCTTCTTGCATCATTGTTTATCAGTTTAATTTCTAACAAACTAAATTTAAAATAATTTAATTTCAATAATCTGGATTGAATTTATCCAATAATCTTGTTGGAATTCAGAATATTTAAACAGACTTTTGAGATTAGATGGAAAAAATTTTAGACAACTTGGTGCTAGTGAGTTTAATATTATTAATCAGAAAATTTGGTAAATTTAACAGGAAGAAATTAATCAGATTCATCTAGTAATTCCTACAAGAATTCTGATTCGTCCATTTTCCAGCAGACATACTGGTTGAATCTATCAGAATTCTAATTAATGCAACCAAATATTTTTCTCAATGCAGTCATGATGTATGAATATGCTTGATACACTGAGAAAAATAACCGGTGAAAAGGTAACCAACGGATATTATCCGATTATTAACCGATCACTTTAATCGGATATCTGATCGGACAGTTTCGAATTTTGAACTTTCTGATCAGATATCCAATCGATTAATATTTTCTAATTGGATATCTGATCGGTTTCCTTTTTTTTCCGATTAAAGTGACCGATTAATAATCGGATAATATCCATTCGTTACCTTTTCACCGGTTATTTTTCTCAGTGTATGATTAGTTATTATGTTTAGTTATTATTAATCTCGAATGTGACCAACTTCACATGTTAAAGCATCATTGTCGCTTACTGTACATTTAACGCGCGAGAAGGTAACCATTTTTAAATTCGAGATTCTTGAGACTTTTCAAATACACATATTCTTCTTTCTTCTGATATCTTCGCTTGAAAATTGGTACATGATATAAAAAGAAAATCGATAGATTCCAAATGCTCTAATAGATGAGAAGAAAAATTGGCCGAACGAAGCACACAGTAATTTGTCAAGCCACGTTATCTTGAAATATCTAAATCCGTGCACGCGCCCTGCTCGAAAGGGAATCTCATTAATTATTCACGAGCAAATATCCGTGACGTGAGAGCAATTGACAATCGTTCCTGACGTTCAATGTGTAACTAGTAGCCAGTTGAGGTAAATCTATCGCAAATATTAGACACCGTTGATCGCCCGTATATTGGCTATAATTATTTGCACAACGCTCGGCTTCGATCGTATATCTTGTCTCGCAAGCCACTGATTAAGATAAAATCGATCGCCAATAAATCACTCTGCACACAAGACACTCTAATTCCTTTGTAATTATAGGCGAGACACGCTGAAAGCGATAAAATCTCATTATGAGATTCGCAAATATTCACGATTTGTAATGTATCGTCCCTTCTGGAATATAACGCAGTCTCTCCCGTGGTATTGTATGATCTTGGCGCAATGAAACTCAAGTCATGTCGACTCTGCCAACAGCTCCGAAGAGGTCGGGACGATAACAATAAAGTTCAAGTTAGCTCAAGTTATCCGAGAAGCCATTTTTATCTTCAACCTTGTGCCAGAAACAATTAACCTTAACGATTAAGGTCAAATTGTAAGGAAAAAGTCGCTGCGTTAACACGCTACTCTAGATCGCTCGTTACTTTCTTCAACGTTTGTGTATACCTGTAGAGAAACTTTTTATCACTAACAGATTTAGCGCACTTAATTACAGAGATTCGCGAAAAAAAGTGACATCGTCAATAATATGTTTTCGTTATTTTAATTCGGTGTTTCGCATCCAGGGTGAGTAACTTTCGCGCGTATTTATTTTCGAGATAATGGAAGAATGTAAACGTCAAATTATCACGTGTACATGAGCATCAGCATGCATTTCTGTCAGATTATTTTTATAATTCCATTCGATATATGTATATTATATAAAAAAAACAATTGAATCGCCGGCAATCAAATGTATCGCTGTAAGTGCGAATTTTCATTGTTTTTATCAAGTTAAACAACAAACTCAACAATATAATGATTATCGATATGGACTATTGAAATAACGTGCGAGCAAATGAATTGATATTTTATTTTCCTATCGATAACAACGTGAGATCAATTAAGCTAATTATGTCTCGTTAAACGAAAAAACATTGTAAGAATACGTATATGTATATTGCAATTTAAATCTGTATTTCTATCGCGCACATAATATTTTATAAGTATATAAATATTTACTAACAAAAATTTATATATTATGTATAAATTTTATAATCATAATCACACATTATTGATATGATAAAATAATTATTATAATAGTTATAATACATAGATATATATAATTTCATACAATCATTTTATTTAATATTATTTAATATTATTTAATATTATTTAATATTATTTATATTATTTATGTTATTTATATTAATATTATTTAATATTATTTAATATTATTTAATATTATTTAATATTATTTAATATTATTTAATATTATTATTAAAATTGTTTACCGATATCTGTGAAATGTTACATTTATTTATTTTTATCATTTAATTCTCTATTTAATCTCGACAATTACGCACATACACGTCCAAATTTGAACAGCAAGCTTTAATATTTACCCAAAGCCAAATGAATGAAGACGAATATCTGTATTGATTCATTCATGCGAGAGCACTGTCACGTATCGGACATGTATGCATCATAAAAAAGATGATAGATTGAGAGTAATGTTTTCATCGACCTACTTTTCATTCGTAAGTTTATATCGAAATAAAAGTGTTGCACATCCGATCTGTCTGAATTTATGTATCTTGCGAGAAATTAATTAGACTAGAAAAGCATCGCTTTTAAAATAGCGATATTTCTTTTGTTGCATTTGTTGAGAGGATTGAAGCTCCAACTTTTTTATGTTCTATAAAAAAAAATATAGCAGACGATTAAAAACGGATCTATTCTCTAAAAGTGAATCAGTGAAAATATTACTAATTTAAACAATAAAATAAGATTTCACTGAGAATCAGGGAGTATTTTACTGATCTTCAGTGGAAACGCTTATTTTTTTGTTATTTTATCTTATTTTATCTCACTGATTATGGTCAGTTAAAATAAAATTCACTGTAAAATCAGTAAATTTTACTGTAAAACCAGTAATCGCTAGTTCGTTTATTTACAATCGCTATCTCTCTCGTTTTTAATTTTAGTTATAAGAATTATATAAAGTTTATAAAGAGCGACATTTAAAATTAGAAGTATTACTTCGATTTAATTTTTGATACACTCTCAATAGAGAGGCTTCAGATATTAAATCGATCTTTATAAGTCAGACAAATAAATGTCTGGAGACTTAATGAAAATTATTTGTTATCTATTTAAAATAAGAAGTTCACAGTAAAAAATTTTGTGTTAAATTTAACATATTTCACATGTCCCAATTTATCCACTCTCAATTTTAATGTTAATTTAACAGAAGGCAAGTATGTAAATAAATAACACAAATAATATGTTTAAAAATTAACACAAAAGTGTAACACTTAAATTTTATCTGGAAATAAAGTTTATGTTAAATTAACATATTTATAATGTTAAATTTATTTAAAAGAAAATGTTATTCTTACATTTTTATGATAAATAACGGAAGAGATATGTCGATTTAACATATGAAAATTGTTATAAAGAGAAAAATAACACAACTTATCTGTTCATTTTAACATATAACTTATTTCATCAAAAATTTGTGCATTTACATATTAATTGCGTTATTTTAACTCTTAGAAACTGTGAATATTAACTCAACGCAGAAATGTCAAAATAACACAACAATAATACGTTACATTAACATAAGAGTATGTTAAAAATTTAACACAAAAATTTTTACACGAGAAAATTTCAACAGAAATACAAAATGTTTTTTACCGTGTTCAATTTGCGTGTAATATAAATAAAGTAAAATTTTTAATATAATAAATATTTAGTAAATATAAATAAAATTTTTAATTTCATATGAAATAGATAGAGAGATGAATTATAGTTTAATATTACTGACAATAACGAAAGAAATATTACTAATATTAAGAAATATTACTGATTAAAACAGTCAAAATTATTAACTGATTCTTTCAATAAAATATCACTGATTTACAGTGCTGTACTTAACTGCTGTAATCAATGACTATTTACTGTCTTTCAGTGATAATACACTGATTCACTTTTAGAGAGTAGCAATCCCTCGCGGAAAAATATATGATTGTACTCCACGTACTGACCTTATCATTTATCAGAACCGATGAATTACGTGCGGCATGTTAGACAGAGATTCGCGATGAATGAAAAAAGGAACCCAAAGGGCCAGAGTAACAAGTATCTCTCTTCGTTAATTCTGATCGTAATAAAGTTGGGCACGCGAATCGACCAAGAAGAGTCAATATTTCACATTACGCGCACACGTCCACTCGAATACACACACACCCACACCCACACACACACACACACACACACACACACGTACGTGTCTTCCAGCGAGTGGTTAAATTAGTGGCGCTCGTTCATTATACGTGATGAATACTTTAACAGACTCGTTTCTCGAACGTAATTTTCCTAGATGTCAGTACATATATGTATGCATGTGTGTATGGGTGCACGTCGTGGTCGAAGTTCGCTTCCAAGATTCCGATAACAGGCCGAGTGTTCCACACATAAACTTACCTGGTCCTCGATCCTGATGCGACGACGGTAAGTAACCACCTCGGGTAAGCTCGTCCAATTTTAAGAGGGGCCATGAAAATGGGGTTCGCGGGTTTAACCGAACCGGATGCCTTCTCTGCACTTTCGCCAGGATCGCACGACGATACGGACGCTGTCCTCCAAGGGATTACGAGACGGATACGAATGTAATCCAGAGGCAAGTGGCCACGTGGGATCGCACCCGGACGCATTCGATCAAATGGAAAATGTTTCCTTTTTCACGGTTGTCCGAAATACTTTCCGAAACACGAAGTTAAGTCGTTTCGTTTATTTGGCGATCTCACGAGCTTCGCTCCTGTTTTTTTCAACAAGTGCCGGGAAGAAGCGTGATTTCTCTAACGAGGTTGTAAAGATTGCATTATTCACCCCCCAAGTAAATCGTTCAACGAAAAAAAAGTTATCGAACTATTCCGCCTTTGGCGGAAGCCATTAACGATATATTTATAGGAGGATTCGAGAGAGAGTCTATATTTATTGACGAGCGATGCAATAGAAATGTCATGAGCTGTATCATGCAATATATACTGCAGACGTCAGAAGCAGCACTTTAAAGTCTCCCTTCAGGCTGCAAAGGGTTGAGCTGCGTTGTAGTGATTTTGAGAAAACGAGCGTGTGCTCGAGAGGTACGCGAGCTTTAGGTGAGACTGGAAGCGTGACAATATGCAGACAATGGTAATAATATTGGGCAGTCGTGACTATTGTACCTCGGTCCCTGGAATTCTCCTTCGAAATTCTCGACGAGGGCACATGGTCTTTCGAGCGATTACGATAATCCCCGATAAATGACAGATGAGATGGAAAAATTGTTCTTCGTTGATTAGAAATTAGCTGGAAATTGGAGCTCGCGTATCCACACCGAAAAAATTGTATTCTTGAAATGTATACTTTATAAGTCCTCTTAATAAATATTCTTAATAAATAAGAATATATTCTTAATGAATAAGAATATATTCTTAATTTGCAACTTCTACATCACAACTCGATTTTCGTGTGCGCGACATGTTTCTTCATTTGCCGCTACGCGGCGACACCACTCTTAATTTTTCTCGTATTCAATATTTATCGTGAAATGTATATAAAGGACTTGTATTAACGTAAGATCTAAAGTATATTTTTTTCCTTTAGCAGTGATGAAAGAGAGGACTGCTCTCACACATAGGTTCTATGCATGTGAGTCCTCTTTGACATCACTGTTTATCAATTTAATTTCAAACTGAATTTAAAATAATTTATTTAATCTGGATTCCCTTGTTGGGATTCAGAATATTAAAAGACTATTTGAAATTAGACGGAAAAAACTTTTAGAGCCAATTAAACTTATTTGACTTCAACAAAATTTATTAAACCCAAAGAAATATTTTTCTCTGTGTATTAAGAATATCTTTTTAGAAGATTTGCCTCTTAACTTAAGAGGATCCTCTTGGCGCCTATTTTAGTGGTATATATTCTAAAGATAAGTGGTATATTCTTAAATTAAGAATACAATTTTTTCGGTGTATGCATGTGAGTCCTCTTTGACATCACTGTTTATCAATTTAATTTCAAACTGAATTTAAAATAATTTATTTAATCTGGATTCCCTTGTTGGGATTCAGAATATTAAAAGACTATTTGAAATCAGACGGAAAAAACTTTTAGACCAGTTAAACTTATTTGACTTCAACAAAATTTATTAAACCCAAAGAAATATTTTTCTCTGTGTATTAAGAATATCTTTTTAGAAGATTTGCCTCTTTAACTTAAGAGGATCCTCTTGGCGCCTATTTTAGTGGTATATATTCTAAAGATAAGTGGTATATTCTTAAATTAAGAATACAATTTTTTCGGTGCAGTGTTGGGTAATGTCTAGATACATGTGAATATATCTCAGATACAGGCAAGATACACAAAATGTATCTAGATATTATATAATCTAAAAAGAACGTACTTATTTCCATTATACAGACAAAATACATCAAAAAGGAACTAAAAATGTATCTGAAAATATTATATATTTGAAAGTAGTTCAGATACTATGTTTTATATCTAGATAAAGATACTTCAATTTGAATATATCTCTGATACAGGTAAGATACACAAAATGTATCTAGATACTGTATCTAAAAATGTAGTTGTACAGGCAAGATACACAAAATATATCTAGATACTGTATCTAAAAATGTATCTGAAATATATTCAAATTGAAGTATCTGTATCTAGTAGTATTTGCTGGTTTTTTATCTAGATGATTAATCTAGATATAATCATCTAGATAAAAAAATGGATCATCTTTAACTAAATGAAGAAATTACAAAATATCTTTATCTAAGATATTTTAGATTTTTATCTAGATTTTATGTGATTATCTACATAATTTTATCTAGATAATCATTTAGATAAAAAACTCTGGTATCTAGATATAAAACATAGTATCTGAACTGCTTTCCATTTTCAGATATATTTTTAGATACATTTTCATGTATTTTTGCCTATATAATGGAAATAAGTATGTTCTTTTTTATCTGCCTATAACTTTTACTGTCGTTGATAGCGCCATAAATTTGCGTCAATTCTTTAAATTTTTAAAAGATCAAGATCATATGGAAACAACAACGGATAGTGCTATCAAAATGGAGGTGCTTTTTTACTCTATCCAATAAACAAGAAGATATTATGTCGATAACACGTTTTCCAAATAAACTTGATTTAAAGTTAATACAATTATATCATCATCAGCACCAGTTGAGCGGTTATTCAGTACTGATGATCAAATTTTAATACCAAGGTGAAATAAAAGTGACGATATTTTTAAAGAATTTTTGATGTGTAAGACTAATAAATAAAGCAAAAATGTCTGTTGTTTCTATGTGATCTTGATTCTTGATCTTTTAACACAATAAAGTAGAAATACAAAGAAATGTAAATTCTTTTTACATTGTTTCATCTGTGTCCGTAATAATTTACTTAAATTCTTTACTATCTCTTTTTCTTGTTTTCAAGTTTTTTTTAATTTTAAATAGAAGGGAAATTACACATTTGATAAAAACCGAAAATACCTCGCTATCGACTACGATATTAATTCAAATAATTTGCTCGAGTCACTCTCGCTGCGGTTTGTATAAAAAAATCATAGAAATGCAAACAAAATATAAAATAAAAAAAATAAAAGATATATTGAGCAATTTTCTCTGTGCATATTAATAAAATATTATTAAAATCTTCTGTACATATTAATAAAATATTATTAAAATAAATTAATATAAATAAATTAAAATAAATATTAATAAAATATTAATAAAATATTATTAAAATAAATTACTATAAATAAATTAAAATAAATATTAATAAAATATTAATAAAATATTATTTAAAAGTATCTTATTTGAGATACTTTTAAAGTATCTGAATATCTGTATCTATATACATTTTAATTTCTATATCTATATCTAGATACATTTTTTACACGTATCTGTATCGAGATACATTTTTAATGTATCTTACCCATCCCTGCGCGTATTTTTGTGAGCAAATTACGTATAAAGCTTGATCAATGTTGCGACGCGCATCGGCGATGCAATATTGTACAGATGATATGCAAGTAGACAATAGAACCTGATAGCTGAGACAAATGATATCGGATGACATGGGTAGAGTCCTTACTTCTGAGAGATCGCGCATTAAACATTATCTTGGCCAATATAATCGCGCGGTTTTTCTCTTTCGCGCACACATCTTGCCTCTCATATCGTTCCAGGGAAATTAGTCGTGGCCGCGATAATACAGCAAGAGCGGCGAATAATAGTCGGCAAGTATCGATCCCGTGCAAAATGTGATTAACCGCTTGATGGCTACCATTATGGGTCTTCGAATTTGCATGAAACTCCAATCAATAATTCAGAAGTTCGATTAAAGCGTAATCAGAAGACAATTTTTCATCGGAATGACATCGCGTTTTCGTCGTTTTCGCAAAATACCGCTTATGTAACACGCGTATAAGGTAATAATGATCGTAACAAGCGTTTTACGTGATCGACGCGACTGCAACAATTATATCTGTCGTCGGGCGAAACGCAGCTTTCGTTAATTCCCGGTCCCTTGCTCTGCAGTCGGACGCAAAATCACGAGATACATCCCACGAGCAGTTACGTAATACGAGGGCCAACATTGTCGAATCCTCATTGTTAGCACGACGGAGTGTAAATGCGGCAATAATCCTGAGGTGATATATAATTATGTCTTACGTGTGGCACGTTATTACAGATAGGCTGTAGGGTGTGACTCTTGTGGCCCGTGCACACCGTATGTCTCCCTCTCGCCCCCTGAACCTCCTCTGTCACCTCCATCCCCCCCCCCTCCTCTTGTGCCATTCTCTCTGGAGGCCGTTATCTTCTCCTCCCGGTGCATCTGCCCTGACTACCAGGTAATACGAGCCTCATATGTAAATCCCATTCTGATTAACATTCACGTGTACCAACACGCAGAGGACCCTACATCACACAGGGTCGACCTACCTCACCTCCTCCTACTGCTCGCCACTTACTCATAACTGCCTCCGCGATGCGAACAAGCCTCTCGCGCAAGCATAAGCGAACTTGTTTGTGGCGAAATTTAGCCGGCCAGCGTAATACGTGACGCAAAATTATATTAGGGCGTTATATTAAAGTGATGTGACGTCGTCTTTACATATTACAATATGTTTTTCTTACGGCGCTGTTGTTAAGGATGTATTGGACGGACCGTCTGTCTCAAAAGTTCATCCAAGGTATCAAAAAATTAAAGTTGGGCAGAATACGAATTCTAATTGAACGAAATTTTTTTTAAAAATCATGAAATCATACTTCAAAGTATTCTTTAATATAAATAGGTCTTAATTTCCAAGAAAATGTTGCCGCGTTTTATTATCAATATTGCGTCAAACCGAATCACACCATAATCACAGTTATTTTTTAATAATAATTTCAAAACAAGCAAGTAAGTCATTTTAAAACTCTGTGGGAACATTTTTACATGTATGAAGAATATAATATTACAAAATAAAATTTTTATTACTGTTTTTTTATAGTTTGCGAATAATTTATTACCTGTTTCCTGAACGTTTACATAAGATCCTATGTTAAAATCGCAAAATTCAAAAACTAATAACTTTTAAAGGAGCAAGTAAAAAAATTTGAAATAATTCATGACGATTTAGAATTTAGTTATTAAGAATGTTAAATTAAAAATTCACGGCGATCTCATTGACTGTAATATATCTCCAATACATTCTTAAGGATGTATTGGACGGACCATCTCTCTCAAAAGTTATCCAAGGTATCAAAAAATTAAAGTTGGACAGAATACGAATTCTGATTGATCGAAAATTTTTTAAAAATCACGAAATCATACTTCAAAGTATTCTTTAATATAAATAGATCTTAATTTCCAAGAAAATGTTGTCATGTTTTATCATCAATATTGCGTCAAACTGATAATCACGGTTATTTTTTAATAATAATTTCAAGACAAGCAAGTAAATCGTTTGAAAACTTTGTGGGAACATTTTTACGTGGATGAAGAATATAATATTACAACAGTAATAAAATTTTTATTACTGTTTTTTTATAGTTTGCAATAATTTATTACCTGTTTCTTGAACGTTTACATAATATCCTATGTTAAAATCGCAAAATTCAAAAATTAATAACTTTTAAAGGAGCAAGTAAAAAATTTGAAATAATTCATAACGATTTAGAATGTTATTAGAATGTTAAATTAAAGATTCACGGCGATCTCATTGATTGTAATATATTTCCAATATATTCTTAAGAATGTATTGGACGCAACGTCTGTCCCAAAAGTTAATCCAAGGTATCAAAAAATTAAAGTTGGGCAGAATACGAATTCTAATTGAACGAAAATTTTTAAAAATCATGAAATCATACTTCAAGTATTCTTTAATATAAATAGGTCTTAATTTCAAGAAAATGTTGCCGCGTTTTATTATCAATATTGCGTCAAACCGAATCACACCATAATCACAGTTATTTTTTAATAATAATTTCAAACAAGCAAATAAGTCATTTTAAACTCTGTGGGAACATTTTTACATGTATGAAGAATATAATATTACAAAATAAAATTTTTATTACTGTTTTTTTATAGTTTGCGAATAATTTATTACCTGTTTCCTGAACGTTTACATAAGATCCTATGTTAAAATCGCAAAATTCAAAAACTAATAACTTTTAAAGGAGCAAGTAAAAAAATTTGAAATAATTCATGACGATTTAGAATTTAGTTATTAAGAATGTTAAATTAAAAATTCACGGCGATCTCATTGACTGTAATATATCTCCAATACATTCTTAAGGATGTATTGGACGGACCATCTCTCTCAAAAGTTATCCAAGGTATCAAAAATTAAAGTTGGGCAGAATACGAATTCTAATTGAACGAAATTTTTTTTAAAAATCATGAAATCATACTTCAAAGTATTCTTTAATATAAATAGGTCTTAATTTCCAAGAAAATGTTGCCGCGTTTTATCATGAATATTGCGTCAAACCGATAATCACAGTTATTTTTGAATAATAATTTCAAAACAAGCAAGTAAGTCATTTTAAAACTCTGTGGGAACATTTTTACATGGATGAAGAATATAATATTACAAAATAAAATTTTTATTACTGTTTTTTTATAGTTTGCGAATAATTTATTACCTGTTTCCTGAACGTTTACATAAGATCCTATGTTAAAATCGCAAAATTCAAAAACTAATAACTTTTAAAGGAGCAAGTAAAAAAATTTGAAATAATTCATGACGATTTAGAATTTAGTTATTAAGAATGTTAAATTAAAAATTCACGGCGATCTCATTGACTGTAATATATCTCCAATACATTCTTAAGGATGTATTGGACGGACCATCTCTCTCAAAAGTTATCCAAGGTATCAAAAAATTAAAGTTGGACAGAATACGAATTCTAATTGAACGAAAATTTTTTAAAAATCACGAAATCATACTTCAAAGTATTCTTTAATATAAATAGGTCTTAATTTCCAAGAAAATGTTGTTACGTTTTATCATCATTATTGCGTCAAACTGATAATCACAGTTATTTTTTAATAATAATTTCAAAACAAGCAAGTAAGTCATTTTAAAACTCTGTGGGAACATTTTTACATGGATGAAGAATATAATATTACAAAATAAAATTTTTATTACTGTTTTTTTATAGTTTGCGAATAATTTATTACCTGTTTCCTGAACGTTTACATAAGATCCTATGTTAAAATCGCAAAATTCAAAAACTAATAACTTTTAAAGGAGCAAGTAAAAAAATTTGAAATAATTCATGACGATTTAGAATGTTATTAAGAATGTTAAATTAAAAATTCACGGCGATCTCATTGATTGTAATATATCCCCAATACATTCTTAAGGATGTATTGGATGGACCGTCTTTCTCAAAAGTTAATCCAAAGTATCAAAAAATTAAAGTTGGGTAGAATACGAATCCTAATTGATCGAAAATTTTTTAAAAATCACGAATACAACACCAAAGTAATTTTTTTTTAATTTTATTATTCCGTTATTATTCCCAGATTCTGATTTATTTTGCTTCAATGCAAGCTTGTTTCATCAGAACTGAGATAACGAGTTTATGTATTTCTTTTATTTTGAATTAAAAAAACAGAGTGATTTCGTTTAATGAAAAATATCATGCACATTTTTTCAAATAAATTTTGCCTTTATCGAATAAGATACGCCTCTTATTTTATCTCAAAAGAGAATGCTGGCCGATCTTCTATGGTGATAGAGAAGCGCGCGCTCGCCACAAGTAAACTTTCGCCTTAGTTTCATTTAAGACGCCGCAAATCTTCACCGGGTACTACCCATTTAAGACTTCGCTCTGTTGTCGAATTATAGTTCGCGAATGGAGTACTCTATAGATAAGTTTAAGGCAGATTCGCGAGAATTTGACGGTTAAACGCATCTTGAAGTGGGGCGCATCTACGCGTGAATGTTTTAATCACCCTTAATACATTTAACAATCATTAGTTCACCTTCAAATATCCGATTAAAAAGAAGAAGAATTAAATTAAAGGATTTAATGTGCATAAACGTTTTTTTATATTTAAGGGGATCCCTCAATCTATCTATTTTCTCGACAAAACACTGTAATTTTTAGACATGTGCCATTTTTTATTGCATATATAGAATTAAAAATCCTTTTTTACGATTAAAGTATAGATGCAAACGGACACAGGAAAGCCGATTATACAGGGTGTAACTTCCCAAAAAGCCCTCACTAAGCAAATAGCGTTATCTCTGATTAAAAACCGAGTCGAAAAGTCCCGAATCATTTTTTTCCATAATGCTTAATAAAGCACTAATTAATGAGTAAAGTCGTATAAAAAGACAAACTTCCTCGTTAACAACATATGAAGATTTGAGTAAGCAAAAAAATAAATGTTTTGTGTTAATTTTTAAACAATTCATCTTTTCAGAAATCTTTTCAATACTTAAATCTGATTAATTATTTAATGAATCTTGGGGAAAAAATGGTTCAGGACTTTTCGACTCGGTTTTTAATCAGAAATAACGCTATTTGCTTAGTGGGAGCTTTTTAAGATACATTCTGTATACTGAGAAAGGAAGAAAAGTATAAAATTATATATTTATTTATCGACTTCTTTCAACATGGCGTCTAAAGCTATCACCTCATAAAGACATTAGCCTTGTATAAATATTTTATGACTTTTATGCATGAAATAATAGCAATATTCAATGCATAAAATAATAGTAATACTCAATAGGTGCGGACTGCACAATAAAAATTTGAGGAACTGTGAAAATTAAGTTTAGTGGTCTAATTAATAAATGGCATATGCTCAAAAATTTCGGGCCGTATGTACTTGAAATGTTGGTAAAGCAAAGTAGAAAAAGCAGTGCATCTTCTTTATAAATAACATGATAGAGAAAAATACAGGATGAAGATTAGATGAGGGCTGTAATCGTGTAACAGCCGTTCAATGAGGGATCCCCTTAAAAGCTATCGAAAAAGATGACACTGATAAGTAAAGTTAGAAATAAAGCGTCATATACGGGTGTTCATTTTAAAACTTTCCTGCCATTTATTTCATAATTGACTATTTTTTGTGAAAAAAGCCAAAAAATGTCAATTTTATTTTCGAGGACATTTAAGTATATTACATTTTCCACTGATTTTCCATAAACAACGGATTTAAGTGTCCCCTACAGAAAAAAGTCTCTTTCAAAATATTCGTCCAGAATTTGAGAATCGTTTATATTATTGTTTAGAAAATAATAGAAAAGATTTTGAACATTTGTTGTATTAAATAACTAATTGGCTTCTACTGTATCTTTATATGTAAAACTTTGACATCTAAAACTTTCAAGTACAATTTTTCAAAAAATATTCATGTAAAAAAAAGTTTTACAGAAAATCAAAAGACATTTAAAATAATATATTATTGTACATGATTTCTATTATCATTTAAGATTTTTGAAGAGATAACCATCCTCCTGAAAGGGATAAGAAAATTTCATTGCATTTAAAATCCTCCTAGAAAATAAACTTGACATCTTTTGGCATTTTTTCGCAAAAAATAGTCAACCATGAAATAAACCGGTGAAAAGTTTTAAAATGAACACTTCGTATATTACACATAATTTATTTATCGTATAATTTGCATATCATACAATATATATTTATATTTTTGTGAAATGATGGAATAAATAAAATATAATTACGCTTCCGTTAATTGCGAAATAAACACGTATAATTACAGCGGATTTCCTTCCAACGATCTTCAAGCTCTCTTAGCGTCTCGCCTGGACGGACCCCTTTAATTTTCGAATAATATATTTTGAGATTAAAACGCTATTCCGGGCATTATAGTGTTAGATAAGCTACGAAGGAAGCGTGGAAGCGCGATATGAACGCTTTTCGTCCTTTGCAGGCCGTAATTGCATAATATCCTTGGCTTAACCTGACGTACTTAAGCTAAGCCTCTGTTCTAAGTCTGTCAAACAAATCGTTATTTAAATATTTTCACCCTATACATGATTATTCACATAAATATTACTTATTAAATTTTCTGATTCTTTTTTTCTTTTTTTTATCCTGTACAAAGAATATCTCGTAGAATCGGTTTCCGATTTGTATTAGAATCAGTGTTTGCTGGTATCTAGATAAAATTATCTAGATAATCATCTATATAAAGAAATCAGATCATCAGATCATCTTTATCTTTAATTAAATGAAGAAATACAAAGTATCTTTATCTTTATCTTAGATGAAAACTATATGTCATCTTATCTAAAAATTGTCTAAGATGATGTTTCCATTATGCAAAAAAGTTTTTCAGGCAAGCTTCTAAAAATCTATCTAAAATATATTTTTTATATTATTATTATTAATATTAATATAAATAATATTATAAATGTATTATAAATATATTATAAATATAAATTAATAAATAAATATTTATCATATCATTTATATACCTTTTTGCTATTATTTCTTTATAATATTAAATATTCTTTAGGAAAAGAGAAAGAATATGTGTTTATGATTTTAATATCTCATTTATAATCTGCGTCACATTTTTTACAAATATTTATAGTCTTTTAAAATAAACAAAAATATCTAGATAATTATCTAGATTATCGCAATAATTATCTCATCTTTCATCTAGATTAAGTAAAAGCAAAATCATCTTTATCTCATCTAAAATAAATTTACAGATTTTTCTTCTTTATCTTCATCTTTATCTAGATAATTTTGAAATTATCTACAGCAAATACTGATTAGAATGCATCAGAAAATAGCGTCAAATTTTATGTGAATTATAAATGGACGCGTTGCCTTGATTAAATCATTTATGTCTTTCTAAAATATACACATGTATAACACATTTTACCAGCGTTTAATATCGTGTTCGTATCACCTTGTAGAACGCAATACTCTCGCCACACTCGCTGCAGAGGTTTTCCAAAACTGCGCCGCTGGATCGCGAAATATGTGATCCATGGTCGAGAATTCGTAGCGTCTTGAGAATGTGAACATCGCAGGAATTCAGCGAATGTTTTTCACGTAATGGTGAAACTCGCATTATTTGACGTTCCCCAAAAAATTCTAAGTAAGAATGGAATTCTGGCAATATATTTTCCAGAAAGACAAAACTAACGAAAAAGTAACAAGCGAAGAATGTATAAGATACTGCAACGATATCTCGAAATGCGCCAAGTGCATCGGAACTGAATGCACACTGTAAAAAACTTTTGTGTAAATTTACAACTATTAATTAGTAATATCGAGACCAATTATTAAAGGTGTATACTTAGTAAATTTACATTTCATAAATAAAATTATTATTTTAAATGGTAAGCATCTTGTACTAATAAATTTACACGTTAGAAGTAGATCTAGAAATTCTTTCTAGAAATGTTTGTATGTAATAATACATTTTGTATTTATACAAGTTCACATATTAAATTTAATTCAAAATTACATACATAATTAATGTATGTAATTTTGAATTAAATTTAATATGTGAAATAATAATTACGCTATTTATAACGAAAATATATAAATATATAAATATAAAATAAATATAAATATATAAATATAAAATATATAAATTCATGTACTTTTATAAAAATCAGTAATTTTACTCTTTATTGCTTATTAAGTGTAATTTTTAAATTTTATAGAAATGTTACCAAAAATTGTGCATTTACATAAAATCCAAAGATTACACTTTTAACCTTGTAATTTCTCATCAAATATAAACGAATATTTACACAATAAATAATAATATTTACACTGATTATACGTGTAATTTTACATACTTTTTTTACAGTGTATTCACACCTCTCTCCCTTAAGAATTCCTCGGCCATTTTGAATTATCTCCTTTTTAAGAGAGAAGTTTTACTTGATATTATTTATACCGAGGACAATACGCGCACAATTTGCGCGTAGAAGTATTTCCGAGACATTCGTAGAATAAAATCGAATAATGTGGAGAATATCTTGAATATAATAAAAACGTTTGAGAATTTCTTCCACCTCAATTTGCAATGCAATCTTTTTCTATTTCGAGCGTACGATATAATCGCGCACGTCAGACGATATATAACTTCACACATCGCGACGAGGATAAATTTTTATCGCATGATGAATGAACTTAAATTCATCAGACTTTGCGGACTCACGGTGAACGATGTTTGCCACATCATGAAGTCCATTCGTGCAGATTCACGTTTCTGCCGCGTGCTGAGGAATACATTCACAGCAATGAAGTCCACGGATCCCCGGTTGTAACTGGCAGTTAAATTAAACTTTGTTTATCAGCGCATATAACGATTTTCCATTTTTTTGTCTCGGCGAACTTTGCACTGGATTTTACACCGCGATAGTTGCTGAAACTGTCCGTTTTTCACTTCATCCTACCCAACTTTTTTTTTTTGACGCGGAGGGGGACGTTATCGATTTTTTATCGAGGCTTTTTCTTTTAATTGGATATGCAAATTACTCGTGAGACGTGTGAGAACCGTCTGCGAATTCGTACATAAATATTTCGCATTGATATCGTTCGCACATTTTTACGGGAGGAATATTCTCGACATCGTTTGCACTCCTTCTTGTAAGCAAAGCGTAGCGGAATCGGCATGATGCAAGATTAAAGATGTCGTGCGCCTGGCAGTTTACCTTGTACGTAGAAAGGTTCGCCACGACGCAGGAGAGGATAGCTTCTCTTCCCACTGGGATCGTCACGTTTGTTATTGGCGCGGTGAAGCTCGGTCCCTCTGAAACAGAGCGACATTAAATGCTAAGTGACCCATTTAACAACATTTCGTTATATCAACCGACCACGGTTGAACGCTATTAAATTGCATGTGTAAGGATGACGCAAGATTATCGTAATCAGTAATATTAAATTTGCTGTGACTACCTGCGACTAGCGCGATATCAAAGAACATAATAAATTTTCTACAATTAAAGTTAAATTAACAGTTTATTAAATTAGTTCTCGAATGAAATAGAACATCCACGCTCCTGGCACGGCAAAAACGTGACGTTGGATTCGGTGAAAAAGATTAGCAATGTTAAATTTACCGCTCGGTGACGCGACCAGCGCGATATCAAAGAACGTAATAAATTTCGTATGTAATAATTAAGGATGTATTAGAGATCTATTACAATCAATGAGATCGCCGTGAATTTTTAATTTAATATTCTTAATAACATTCTAAATTGTCATGAATTATTTCAAATTTTTTTACTTGCTCCTTTAAAAGTTATTAATTTTTGAATTTTGCGATTTTAACATAGGATCTTATGTAAACGTTCAAGAGACAGGTAATAAATTATTCATAAACTATAAAAAAACAATGATAAAAATTTCATTTTGTAATATTATATTCTTCATACATGTAAAAACGTTCCCACAAAGTTTCAAAACGATTTACTTACTCGTTTTGAAATTATTATTAAAAAATAACTGTGATTATCGATTTGACGCAATATTGATGATAAAACGTGGCAACATTTTCTTGGAAATTAAGACCTATTTATATTAAAGAATACTTTGAAGTATGATTTCGTGATTTCTAAAAAATTTTCGATCAATTAGAATTCGTATTCTGCCCAACTTTAATTTTTTGATATTTTGAATTAACTTTTGAGACAGATGGTCCGTCCAATATATCCTTAAGAATGTTGGAGATATATTACAATCAATGAGATCGCCATGAATTTTTAATATAACATTCTTAATAACATTCTAAATCGTCATGAATTATTTCAAATTTTTGTACTTGCTCCTTTAAAAGTTATTAATTTTTGCGATTTTAACATAGGATCTTATATAAACGTTCAAGAAACAGGTAATAAATTATTCGCAAACTATAAAAAAACAATGATAAAAATTTCATTTTGTAATATTATATTCTTCATACATGTAAAAACGTTCCCACAAAGTTTCAAAACGATTTACTTACTCGTCTTGAAATTATTATTAAAAAATAACTGTGATTATCGGTTTGACGCAATATTGATAATAAAACGTGGCAACATTTTCTTAGAAATTAAGATCTATTTATATTAAAGAATACTTTGAAGAATGATTTCGTGATTTTTAAAAAATTTTCGATCAATTAGAATTCGTATTCTGCTCAATTTTAATTTTTTGATACTTTGGATTAACTTTTGAAACCAGACGATCCGTCCAATACATTCTTAAGAATGTATTGGAGATATATTACAATCAATGAGATCGCCGTGAATTTTTAATTTAACATTCTTAATAACATTCTATATTGTCATAAATTATTTCAAATTTTTTTACTTGCTCCTTTAAAAGTTATTAATTTTTGAATTTTGCGATTTTAACATAGGATCTTATGTAAATGTTCAAGAGACAGGTAATAAATTATTCACAAACTATAAAAAAATAATGATAAAAATTTCATTTTGTAATATTATATTCTTCATACATGTAAAAATGTTTCCACAAAGTTTCAAAACGATTTACTTGCTCGTTTTGAAATTATTATTCAAAAATAACTGTGATTATCGGTTTGACGCAATATTCATGATAAAACGTGGCAATATTTTCTTGGAAATTAAGACCTATTTATATTAAAGAATACTTTGAAATATGATTTCGTGATTTTTAAAAAATTTTTGATCAATTAGAATTCGTATTCTGCTCAATTTTAATTTTTTGATACTTTGGATTAACTCTTGAGACAGACGATCCGTCCAATACCTTAAATCTAAATTCACACTTTATCAAATTGGTAAATGAGATAGAATACGCATGCGTGTCTGACATGACGTGAAATATGACATAAAACTCGAAACTCGGCGAAAGAACAAACAGACGAAGATCGGAAGCGGAACGACTCGAAAAATCTCAATACAGTGGATGACGTGAGATGCCGCACGTATCCTAAGTGAGTCATTCCCGACATTTCGCTGTATCGGCATGTTGCCGAGAATTTACTGACGCGAAACAGTCTCGTTTTGCGCGACACACCATACGCGGCAGACTGCAATGCCGGCACGTGTGCGCCGAAATATGTCTCTGTATCCATCCCGAGATGTTCATGTTCCCTGACAGCGCGCCACTTCTCGCGGGGAAGTTCTGAATATCATTACGCTCTGGCGTTTTCGTTGCCGGGAACATACTCGTCCTGTGACGCGTCGCATCTCTCCGTTGCATCTCTCCGTAACGATCTCTCCTTTTCACAGGGAGACAGGGATTATTTAAACAAAGCTATTTACACGACGCGTAATAAGACAAGTCTCCTGTATGTGCACAATCCATTAAAAATGATTGTCACTTTCAACAAGAAGATTATCGGATAAAAATAACTCTCGATTATGTTTGAATTCATATTAAGATGTTAGACAGCAGACTAAAAAGGTATGATGTTTGGGAATTTTTTTTGAAAAGCAATAATTTTTTTTACAAATTAACTTTTATTCGAAAGTACAAATATTAAGGCTGTTATTATACTTTTTTTAAGGATATATTGGACGGACCGTCTGTCTCAAAAGTTAATCCAAAGTATCAAAAAATTAAAGTTGGACAGAATACGAATTCTAATTGATGAAAAATTTTTTAAAAATCACGAAATCATACTTCAAAGTATTCTTTAATATAAATAGGTCTTAATTTCCAAGAAAATGTTGCCGCGTTTTATCATCAATATTGCGTCAAGCCGATAATCACAATTATTTTTTAATAATAATTTCAAAATGAGCAATAAATCGTTTGAAAACTTTGTGGAAACATTTTTACATGTATGAAGAATATAATATTACAAAATGAAATTTTTATCATTGTTTTTTTATAGTTTGTGAATAATTTATTCCCTGTCTCTTGAACGTTTACATAAGATTCTATGTTAAAATCGCAAAATTCAAAAATTAATAACTTTTAAAGGAACAAGTAAAAAAATTTGAAATAATTCATGACGATTTAGAATATTATTAAGAATGTTAAATTAAAAATTCACGGCGATCTCATTGATTGTAATATATCTCCAATACATTCTTAAGGATGTATTGAACGGACCGTCTGTCTCAAAAGTTAATCCAAAGAATCAAAAATTAAACTTGGACAGAATACGAATTCTAATTGATGAAAAATTTTTAAAAATCATGAAATCATTCTTCAAAGTATTCTTTAATATAAATAGGTTTTAATTTCCAAGAAAATGTTGCCGTCATAAATATTGCGTCAAATCGATAATGACAGTTATTTTTTAATAATAATTTCAAAACGAACAAGTAAATCGTTTTAAAACTTTGTGGGAACATTTTTACATGTATGAAGAACATAATATCACAAAATAAAATTTGTATCATTGTTTTTTTATAGTTATAGTGAATAATTTATTATCTGTCTCTTGAACGTTTACATAAGATCCTATGTTAAAATCGCAAAATTCAAAAATTAATAATTTTTAAAGGAGCAAGTAAAAAAATTTGAAATAATTCATGACGATTTAGAATATTATTAAGAATGTTAAATTAAAAATTCACGGCGATCTCATTGATTGTAATATATCTCCAATACATTCTTAAGGATGTATTGAACGGACCGTCTGTCTCAAAAGTTAATCCAAAGTATCAAAAAATTAAAGTTGGACAGAATACGAATTCTAATTGATCAAAAATTTTTTAAAAATCATGAAATCATACTTCAAAGTATTATTTAATAGGTCTTAATTTCCAAGAAAATGTTGTTGCGTTTTATCATCAAACCGATAATCACAGTTATTTTTTAATAATAATTTCAAAACGAGCAAGTAAATCCTTTGAAAACTTTGTGGGAATATTTTTATATGTATGAAGAATATTACAAAATTAAATTTGTATCATTGTTTTTTTATAGTTTGTGAATAATTTATTACCTGTGTCTTTTGAACGTTTACATAAAATCCTATGTTAAAATCGCAAAATTCAAAAATTAATAACTTTTAAAGGAACAAGTAAAAAAATTTGAAATAATTCATGACGATTTAAAATGTTATTAAGAATGTTAAATTAAAAATTCACGGTGATCTCATTGATTGTAATATATCTCCAATACATCCTTAAGTAAGATATTGAAAAATGTAAAAGTTATAACTCTTCTCCCGGATATTGTTTTTTTTAAAAAACGCTGCGCGGTGAACAGTGCTATTCGAAGTTGATTTATCTGATATCAAAAATTCGATAAACTATAATTAATATGAAATTGTCTAGTAAATGAACGAAAGATTAATTGAAAAATTATTTTGAGACAAAATGACAGCCATTTGACACTAAGATACTCTTTTTCGACTTAAAAATTATTCATTTTTTATTAAATAAAAAAAAGATATTCATTAAGAAACAAAATCTTTCGTTCATCTACTAGGTTTATACATGTAAAAGAGGTCTGTAAAATTTCGAGCAAATCGATGTAACGGTTTTTGAAATATCTTGCTTACCAACTTTGAAAAAGTTTAAATAAAATGCAAATTTTTTAATTTACACAGAATCATCTATGCCGGGCCCATATATTTTTAGTTTATTTAAACCTTCATATATTGGCTTGATAGCTCTCAAAAAATATCAAAGCTGAAACTTTATAATCATGTTTAAACAAAGTTATACATTCTGGCGCTTCATGAAAGATACACTTATAATTCCGTCAATTTGCATCCGATTAATTTGAAACTTTTAGAAAATATTTTCAATATAATATACTTCAAGAAAATGTAGAAACAAAAATCGGTTTTTTTTTACTTTTATGACTAGATATAATCCTTTAAATGGTAAAAATCAATCGGAAAGAATCATTATAAGCCGAATTAATCTGATGCTTTAATCAAAAAACAAATATTAATATTATTAAGTCAGTCACAAATACAATACAAATATTCTATTCACTAATCAATACAAATATTGCATAGCGTGAAGCTGTCGCGGAAGAAGATTGGAGGTTTGCAAGGAGAACGAGCACGAGGAACACGGTATGCGCCAATAGATAAGCACCGATCCAAATTACACGTCGGAATAGAGCTGTTCCCAAGCTGAGCGGATCATGGATTATTGACTTCATCGCGATTACCTCGCGGTCGTTGCCACAATCGGTAGATCGATACACTTTCGACCTTCTATGTTTGGCATGAAGCCGTGAAACCGAACAATTTAAGCCTATCTTAACGGCTCGCAAACTATCCTGCAACGTGGGAAAGAGAGAGAGAGAGAGAGAAAACTCTCCAACTATTTTTCAACATCGGGGATGACATTGTTAATAATAATGTGAAGTATTTATAGAAATAAAATTTGACGAAACAATTTATTCGAGGATTTTGCAAATATGTGACGATTCATCCACTTTTTTCTCACTACTTTTCAATACTTCCCGATTTAACATATAAATGAACTTTAAAAAAGTCTATATTAAATATAAAAGAGCACACTCTCTAAAAGTGAATCAGTGAAAATATCACTAATTTAAACAGTAAAATAAGATTTCACTGAGAATCTGGGAATATTTTACTGATCTTCAGTGCAAACGCTTATTTTTTGGTTATTTTATCTCACTAATTATGGTCAGTTAAAATAAAATTCACTGTAAAATCAGTAAATTTTATTATAAAACCAGTAATCGCTAGTTTGTTCATTTACCGCTACGATCGCTATCTCTCTCGTATTTAATTTTAGTTATAAGAATTATATAAAATTTGCAAAGAGGGATATTTAAAATTAGATGAATTACTTCGATTTAATTTCTGATACAAGCTCAAAAGAGAGGCTTCAAATATTAAATCGATCTTTATAGTCGGACAAATAAATGTCTGGCGATTTAATGAAAATTATTTGTTCGTTATCTATTTAAAATAACAAGTTCAATATGCATGCACAGAAAAAAAAGAAGTGTCAAATCAAAACTTATATACTTAAACTAACGCGTTCATTGTTTCGTATATACGCAACAATTTCTAATCTTCTTAGAAGAATTTAATAATTTTAAATTTCAACAATATTATCATCTTATTTTAATATTTTAATTGTCACTTCAAGAAAATGTAATTATTTAATTCTACTTTAAGAAAATTATAATCTTTTTTTAAAAATGTTATTTTCTATCCAATATTGTTTCTTTTCCATTCAAGAAAATTAAATCTTAAATCATGAGAATATATTTTTCTTGATTGAACTATATAAAATGGCTTCATTCAAGTAAGCAATTATTCAAGCAATTATATTTTTCTTAAATTAACACGATATAATCTCATTTCAAGATTTCCATGTTAAAACTAAATATATTTTCAAAATAAGAATGTCCTTTTTTTCTGTGTGTAATATAAATAAAATAAAATTTTTAATATAATAAATATTTAGTAAATATAAATAAAATTTTTAATTTTATATAAAATAGATAGAGAGATGAATTATAGTTTAATATTACTGACAATAACGAAAGGAATATTACTGATATTGAGAAATGTTACTGATTGAAACAGTCAAAATGATTAACTGATTCTTTCAATAAAATATCACTGATTATAGTGTTGTACTTATAACTGCTGTTAAATGACTATTTACTGTTTTTCAGTGATTTTCAGTGAATACACTGATTCACTTTTAGAGAGCAAAATGATAAAATAAGTCAAAATTTGGGATAATGTATTGATAAAAAAAAACAGCAATTTTATGACCTTCTTTCGTTCGCTGCAATCTCTGTCGATCGAAGCAACCCAATGCACCTGCGATTCGTCCTTGTGAACTCAGGGAAATTGAATTCAGCAAGGAAAGCTAACCCGAGTCAGTGAAGCGTTCGTAGACACATGTACCATCAAGAGCAGACAGTGAGAATGAAATTGTCTGGTGGACCATATCGTCCCTCTTGAATCACTCGGAACGGTAATTACACATCGGTAAATATTCTGTTAATGGCAGCCAAGCGAGCGAGAACACGCTAACACGTTCCTGCCTTAGACTTTGCTCAACTCGTGTGTCTCAACCCACTCGTGTCCGCATTAAAAAGAAAAACCGTATGATTGCAAGGCCGAGTTTAAAGGTGTGGAGGTCCCGGGGCAACGAAGAGGTGGAGACCCTTAACCATTTTTAAATCAAAATTAAATAAATAAAAATAAAAATTTTTACGTTATTTAAATAATTTATTATTGTGAAATAAGGTCAAGCAATATACGTAGATCTTGTAATTGTTGTATACCATTCGATAGGAAATTTTACCCAAAAATTTGTGTTGCGGAGGCCTCTGGACTTTAGCCCCTTCCCCTCTCCCCTAAATCTGGCCCTGGTCAAATATAAAGCATTCGTGACTCTTTATCTATTTTTCGATTATTTAAATATAATTTAAATATAATTAAATATAATTTAAATATAATTTAAATATAATTATTTAAATGATTATTTAAATGAATCAGATTGATTCAGATCGTGCAGTAAAACGATCAAATCGTAAATATAAATATATATTTAAGTTATTATATTTAAATATAATTATATTTAAATATTTAATTAAATATATATTTAAGAAATTTAGATTTTAAATGATATAAATTAATTATATGATTATTTATTGAAGGATCACTTTTATTATAAATATATATTTAATTAAATATATATTTATAATAAAAGTGTAAAATATATATTTATAATAAAATCCTTCAATAAACAATCATATAATTAATTTATATCATTTAAAATCTAAATTTCTATACTTTAAAATATTTCGCGTATATACTTGTCGAAATACGTAAAATATTTCGAACGGACAATGGTATAATGTTTGACTTTGAGGACGTATACAATAGCGCGCTAATGTTTACATTTCGCGGTCTTGGTATCATTCGCACGGCGACACTGGAGCAAGATAGTGGTGCGAAATGATACTCTTCGTATATTATCGAATTTATTATTAATCCAACGATTATTATGATTTTCAATTAGATTAATCGTTCGATAATTTTATAATTTTATAATTTCGTACATATTTGTCAAAATATGTAAAATATTTCGACAATAACACAGTGTTGGGCCTTGAGGGCGTATCTTTCGATTTTATAATTCATGTTAATATAATATTAATAAAACGGAGCAATTTGAAACTTTATATAAACTTCATATCGAACGAAAACTAGTATTTCTCTCGTGTCTTCTGTTTCTTACGATATATTAAAAAGTGCGTTTCTCATGTATTATAATTATTCCGCGATCGGGAGTGTCGTGCAAAGTGTCTCGCGATCGTTCCATATATAATTAATTATTATTATTCGTATTTTCGGAAGTAAATGTGAGTGCTACGAAGAAATAGCAAAGGACGAAAAAGAGAGAAAAAGGAGAAAAGCACATACGGAGCAACGAAATATAAAATGTAAGTCATTTATAAATTATTTATTCATTCATGTTACTTTTAAACATATTGCCTGTTCATTTTCCACCTTTCCGAATTTATTCTTAATTATCATCTAACATATAACGCATATATAAAAAATATTTCAGTTTTTATTTTAATTGTTGTAATAATGTAACATACATTAATTCATTGATAATTTCGATTTGCATTTAGAAAAAAATATATTGAAAACATTTTAACTATATCTTCTAAAAAATTATTTGCAGATTTAAGAACACATTTATTGTTTTATATAAATAATTCGCAACAAATGTTATAAAAAGACACAATGCTTACTTAAATGAGAGATACGTTGTGTTATATTTTTAATCAATAAAAATTGTCATTGGTTCAGTTTAAGATAGTATGTTTTATATGTACAATTAGACAGCTTTCTTATTTTATTATCAAGAGTATATATAATTAATATGTTTATTAAAATTGCATGTTATCTAATATATAAAATATGCAAATATGTAACTGTATTCTTTCATATTATTATAAAGGGTTTTAATTATTAACAACGTTAAATAATTTTTCCATTATTTTTATGGTTGCCTAGTTGAAAGTATCATCACGTTTTCAATGTGCGATTAATAATTAATTATCTGTCATAAAAAAAATATTTTTTGTAACTACGTATAACACGATAGATTTCGAAACGCATATTTCGCGTAATTTATTTATTTCATAATCAAGTAAGACTCGTAATGACAAATTCAAAATAATAAATTATCGTTTTGATATGAAATTGATTTATACGAGCAAAAGTTTTTTTAATAATATTAAGAGTCAAATAAAATTTGTACGGAACAACTTATCGTTTTATTTTTTGGCCATTTAATAATTCAGAAAATGCTCGATTAAAATAATCTAGTCATAGATCTAAATAATTAATATAATGGAAGGCTCCATAAAATATTATATATATATATTTTTTAATAAATAATTATTTAATTATTTTATATAATCTATAAAAAATATTTCTCTTTCTATATTCTAATATTCCGCGCATATATATGTTAAAGTATGTAAAATATTTTGACAATGAATAGACAATAACACGGTGGTCGACCTTGGCATATGACGGGTTATTGTTTATATACGTCATGATCTGGTGTTAGTCGCACAATGATACTCGAACAGAAAAGTAGTGGTGCGAAATGTTCCGTTATTTCTTTTCTAAATGCGATAAATATCGTGATATCGAAAAGTTGTTTGTTATAATAACATATTATATTAACAATAAGTAATTAATCTTTACAACAATAATATGTAACTATATTTATAGTGAAGTGAAAGTTGTAATAATTCAAAATAATAAATAATATATTATCGTTTCGAAATCGATCTATGATATAAACAGAAATTATTTAATAATGTTTTGTTAGAGTCAAATATAATTCGTCCGTGATGTTTATTATTCTACTCTTTTATTATTTAAATATAATTCGGATTTATAAAAGATTTAATCATATATTAAAAGATTTTAAAAGATATAAAAAGATATAAAGGTTTAAAAGATATAAAAAGATATAAAGGTTTAAAAGATATAAAGATATTAAAAGATTTATATGTGATTAAAAGATTTATATATTTTATATATTTTATATATAATCTTTTAATAAACAATCATTTAATTCTATATAATCTAAAATATTTCTCTCTATATATATATTTTAATATTCGCGTATATACATGTTAAAATGCGAATATTTTGGCAATAAACGGACAATAACACGACCTTACACGGCATTCGACCTTAGCGACGTAAAGTGTTATAGCGCGTTAGTGTTTACATGTCGTGGCTTTCATATCATTCGTATCACGACACTCGAGGAGTACAGAGTGATGTGAAATACTTCGTATATTATTAAATTATTTTGAACACAATTGCGATTACTATTTCGTGCGCGGGTTTTACTATCTCGCGATTATCGTATATAATTAAACATAAACGTGTTTTCGAGTGTGAATATTATGAAGAAAGCAGAGGAACAAGAAAGAAAAAGCTCGAATCGGAAAAGTATTGGAGCAACAATATGCGGTAAATAATTTGTAAATTATTTATCCCTGATATTATTTTTTCATATTATTTTTACATATTGCTTGTCTTTTTTCTTTATTTCCTCGACAATGATTCATTCTAAATTATCTAATTTTCTAAATTATATAACACATATATATAAAATATTTCGTCATAACAAATTTAACTAAAATGTGACATTAAAAAATTAATACATATTAATATTAATTCACCGATAATTTCTATTCAAATTTAAATTATATTTAAAACATATTTTAACTTCATCTTTTGAAAAATATTATTTTAAAGATATATTTATAGTTTTATATAAATAATTCGTAAAGAATTATTCGTAAAAATTGTTATAAAATTTAGAATATAATATTTTCTTAGATAAATTATTAACCACTATTTTAATCAATAAAAATTTCACGTCACCTATAATTTAAGACAGCATGTATTATATTTACAATTATTTTTTATTTCGGGCTTTTATTTTTCGATTGACATTTCATATGCATATAACAGTGGAAATAAAGAATAAAAAAAGAGATAATGGCAGTTTATGTATTTTACCAATGCTGTTCAAGAATGATTTAAGGATTGCAATAATTTTAACAATAATTATTATATTAATAATTTCCTCACTATTTATCGTAACATCCTTTCTTTTGTGAATTAGATTTCAGTTTTCCTTTATTAAAGAAAATTATTGTCCTGGAATTTTTTATTCAATAATATAACGTATAAATAGACACCTTTTTACACTGAGATAAAAAACATTGTTATATTTATTGCGTATATGACATAAAATCGAAAACGCAACAATGATTTATATTACATCATCGAATGTTATATAATGAATTCCACACTAATTATATAAATTATATAAATTATATAAATTATATAAAATTATATATAATATAATTTTCTTTCTCTTTCACAAATTATATTATATCATAAATTTATACAGGGTGTCCCGCAACTATCGCTCAATATTTTAAAGGTAGATTCTCTGACCAATTTAGAAACGATTTTTCCTCAGCGAAAATGCCGAAGAAGATCATTATTTTTTGCATATTCCTAATTTTTGTCATGATGTATCTTTCTAACTAAGCCTTAAATTAAAATTCTATTAAAGTAAACTCTACCTAAAATTAACTAAAGAATGTGATTTTATTAATATTTTATTCCCATAAGGCTTAGTTTGCGAAAAACCCTTTATTTTCAATCATTTATAACTCGAAAACTATTAGTGCCTCGACATTTTCGCTGAGGAAAAATCGTTTTTAAATTGGCCGGAGAATCTACCTTTAAAATATTGAGCGATAGTTGCGGGACACCCTGTATAATACAACCCCCCATGGGTACACCTTGACGTGGTGGGAGGGCTTAGTACCTGGATGGTGCCTTAAGATTTATTTTAAATTTTTTTATTTGGGATAAATCTCAAGGTGCCTGAATGGGAAGCCAAGTACCCTTTCGCGTCGTCGGTGCCGTCAACGTGTCGCGGACGGCAAGCGCTTCGTCAACGCGTCGCGTTAGGTATACACATATTCGGGAGTGCCGAAAGGTATATACATATATTAAGTATATACATCGCGCGATCAAATATAAAATTTTCAATCGTATCGAAATAGTGCGGGAGTGCCGTTCAGTATCGCGCGTAAAATAACGAAGATAGCGATATAAAAATATCGCTCGTGAGTGCGGGAGTGCCGAAAAGTATCGCGCGTTTAAGACTGAGAGGAGGAAGAGACCTAGGAGAGGCATCGGGCTTCGGCAGAGCAACCTTCTGGTAAGTAATTTATGTATATTAAATATTAAATATATTTATTATAATTTAAAAAAATAAAAAATCAAATTATGCGATTAATTGTTTAATTTATAATTTATTCTAAATTAAATTATTTATTATAAATTAAACAATTAATCGCGTAATTTGATTTTTTATTTATATAATTTAAGTAAGAGAAAATTTGGAAGAAAAAGATTTTTATATAAAATCTATAATCTTATAAAATTAGCTATTGTATAAGCTTTTATAAAGTATTGGAAAATTATTAGTAATGTTTTTTTTTTTTCTAAAATTTGTAGAATTATTTTATTATTTTATTAATCTGTTGTTATTATATGCATCGAATGTAAAATTCAATACATGTAATAACTTTTAAAATATTAATTATTTTGATGTTATTACAATTTAAATCTTCTATTTGTTATAGATCAACCTGACAACCCTGATGATCTGAGAGGATGCGCAGGCCTAGGAAAGGCATCCTGCATCGGCGGAACAACCTGACGGTGAGTACTATTTATATTATTTATTTATATTATTTATTTATATTAATTATTAAATCGCGTACACGTATTAATTTGAGTCATTTATTTGAATGATGAAATAAGAAAGATTCAAAGAAAAAAGGTTGTACGTAAATAATCCTATAAAACTTTCTATTTAAAAAAAAATAAATTAAAATAACTAATTGGATAAAGGCCAATACAGAACTAGCTCGCTGATATTAGTGCGAAAAAAACAAAAATAATAATATTGTTAAGACATGTGATTAATAATAAAATGATACAATAAAAACATCGATCGCAACATTTCGGTCAATCATATGACCCTTTTCAAGCAACGGAAAGAATTTTTAAAATTAAAGATGTTACATTTTTATTGTATCATCTTATTATTAATCACATGTCTTAACAATATTATTATTTTTGTTTTTTCGCACTAATATCAGCAAGCTAGTTCTGTATTGGCCTTTATCCAATTAGTTATTTTAATTTATATTATCAGAACTCTTAAACGCTTATTTTTTAATTAAAAAAAAATAAGTTTTTCAGAATTTAAAAAATTATTGCATATTTATTTATTTGTTTATTATTGCACATATCGGATATAAAATTTGGTGCGTACAATAATAATTAAATATAATGAAAGATTAATTATTTTAAGAGCTGTTAATTATATGAATTTTATATTTGTTACAGACAACGTAGCTTCAATATTGACAACTCCGCTGTTGCGCATCAGTGTCGGTGAGTGAAAACTTTTATTTAATTTTAAGGTAACGGATTTGTGTAGAGCTTGTAGATGTAGATTGTAGATTGTAGATTGTCCGTTACCTTAAAATGGATGGACTAAAACAAATTAAATCATAAAATTTTTTAAAGTTTTTTTTTCAATATACATAAAGCTTATTAAAAATCCAAAATTAAAATATTAATTAAAGGAAAATTTCATTTTTTTATTAATTTTAATTTATTATAATCAATTATTTATTTTATTTAAAATAAATAATATACATAAATACAAAACATAAATAAAGAACATACTATTAATTTTATTTTTTAATACTCTATAATAATTTACTTTTATAATGCATACTGACATTATTTTAATTTTTTATGGTCCATCATGTTTACGTAGTGTAACATATTTAAAAACTTTGCTTTAATTGATATAAATCTAAATAAATTATCAATCTATTGAACCATATGTAATGTTTAAAAAGACTTTAAAAAAATGTAATGTTAAAAAGATGAATGATACTATAGAGTGAAAATATAGTAGAAAATATATAAATAATGTGAAATTAATTTATTTTATCGTAAATCCTTATTATAAATTTTTTATTATAAATAATATTATATATTGTAAAAATTGCAATCAATTAATTTTGATTAACTTGACACTATATAGCATTATATCAATTAAAGCAAAGTTATATTAAGATGATAACAAACGGTCATAATATTCGTAAATGAGCGTAAAATTATGCTCATGTACCGGAAAATAAGTAGCCGGCACCAGAAGGAGTTTTTCTCCTTTATTGACTTATGATACAGGTCAAAGCTACTCTATCCTTAGCTAAAAATAGCCTGGATATTCGAAAAGTTAATCTAAAAACGTGCAACAGCATGTAATAAATGCGTAAATTAAACGGATAAAATGGGTAAAATAAATAATAAAAACGGCATAAAATAAATAATAACACATAAAAATAAACTCGGAAAGTCGCGAAAAATAAAGAAACATTACGTTTGTGCAATAAAATCTTAATTAGGGCATATTCCCCAAATCTCAAAAAATCGCATATTTCCGCTGGTTTAATTTGCAGAGCAATTAAATTAGGGTTGTTAGAGTCATTGAAACTATTAGGATCTTTAAGGTTGTTAGGATCCCTTAGTAGGATTGTTAGGTAGGCTCATTAAAATTATTATGATCGTTAGAATTGTTAAGATCACTAAGATTGTTAGGATCATCAAAATGTTTAGGATGATTAGGATTGTTAGGATTGCTATAATATTAAAATATTAGATATAATTTTTATTAAGATATTATTATTAAGATATCAAGATATTAGATATTATTAATTTTTATTAAGATATTAGATATAATATTTTATATATAATAGTAGGATTATCGACTTAAAAATAATTTATTCAATAATCTGGATTGAATTTAACAAATGTTTAAACATGTAATCTTTTCGAATCACAACATGAAAAAATCCTTTAAATGGTTCACATAATAAATCTAGTAATAGAAAAGAGGCTATTATGGACCACGCACAACGCAGGTGATAAAACAAAACAGAAAATTTATTAAAATTAATTCTTTATAGAATCATTAAAATTCCTACAAACGTTTCGGTCCTTTTCGGACCCTCTTCAGGGTGACAAATTAATATAATAATATAACGTATCGAAAATATAAAAGTACAAAATAAAAATAAAAACATTACTGTACAAGTCGAATGGTAATAATTTCAAAAAGATATAAACAATGTTAAACAAAGGGCAGTGTTTGCTGATTTTTTTATCTAGATGATTATCTAGATAATATTATGCAGATAATCATCTACATAAAATCTAGATAAAAATCTAAAATATCTTAGATAAAGATACTTTGTAATTTCTTCATTTAATTAAAGATGATCCATTTTTTATCTAGATGATTATCTAGATAATTTTATCTAGATAATCATCTAGATAAAAAACCAGCAAACACTGACAAAGGGATACCGTTTGGCATTTTAAAAAATGGATTGAATTTATCCAATAATCTTATTGGAATTCAAAATATTAAATAGACTTTTGAGATTAGATGGAAAAAATGTTAGATAACTTGGTGCTGGCGAGTTTAATATTATTAACCAAAAAAATTGATAAATTTAATAGGAAGAAATTAATCAGATTCATCTGATAATTCCTACAAGAATTCTAATTAATGCAACCAGATTTTTTCTCAGGGCGATTGCGCTTTTTAAAAATCTCACGCTTGCAATAATAAAATATAAATAATAATATTATAAATAAAATATAAATAAAATATAAATAAAATATAAATAAAATATAAATAATATATAAATAAAATATAAATAATAAAATATAAATCGTTTCATTGCAGCCTGTCACTTCGATTAGTCATTTATAAGACTCCTAAATGTGTCGAGATACACAATGCCCGAGGAGGACAATTCATAAAATTAATCAAGCGCCTTGATCCGATTCTATTCACCGCGAAGTTGCGTATTAACGGCAGATCGTAGCCGCTCTGTCACTTCTGGAAGGGACTGAATAGCGGAAATGGATTCGAAACAGGGTTGAGCGATGCCTCCGCCAATGATTAATCGGGACGCTCGCGCGAAATAGAATTATTGTGTCGTGACAACAATAAATGATGCACGCACAATCACCGCATTCCGGCCTCTTGTCGTTCGCACCGTCACACTTCGACACTCGCGTTCGACGACCGCGCATTGTTTTATTTCCGAACGAGAGGGCGAACGAGAGGTGCGGCAGTTTGCTCCGATCCTACCTCTCGTCGCGACCGTTCGGTTAACGCTTTTCTCCGGCAGAAACGGGCCAAAAACGACGCGCCAATTTGTTGAATCGCACGGGGAGGGGAAAAAAAAAAAAAAGAGGCATCCTTTCTGCCTCGAACTACTTCCGAACGCGCATTATTTCGCGGTCCGTTTCACGGAACGCGTGATTCATTCAAAATCGCTTTAATCCCATCGTCCTGCTGCTTTTCACTTAATTGCTTCCCCTACGTTATTCGCAAAAGTTATCGCGTTAACTTTCCGCATTAAACAAGGAAGGCTGACGAAGCAAAATAATCACAGGGATGCAGAAAGAATAGGGGTTAATGAGTTTTCGGGGCGAGTTGAGTCCATTCTGTATCTAATATGCAGCTCGCAAACTAGGGTTTACAACGTTTTCTGTCATTGTCAAGCTTTAATCGATTCAGCCGCGATGTGCGCGCTCCCGCGTTCGTGATGTCCGTCGTGTCGGGAGAGTTAAAAAAAATCGCGACGTACTCTCTAAAAGCGAATCAGTGTATTATCATTGAAAAGCAGTAAATAGTCACTGATTACAGCAGTTATAAGTATAGCACTGTAAATCAGTATTTTATTGAAAGAATCAGTTAATAATTTTGACTGTTTCAATCAGTAATATTTCTCAATATCAGTAATATTCCTTTCGTTATTGTCAGTAATATTAAACTATAATTCATCTCTCTATCTATTTCGTATAACATTAAAAATTTTATTTATATTTACTAAATATTTATTATATTAAAAATTTTATTTTATTTATGTATATTGAACTTGTTATTTTAAATAGATAAGGAACAAATAATTTTTATTAAGTCGCTAGACATTTATTTGTCCGACTTATAAGATCGATTTAATATCTGAAGCCTCTCTATTGAGATTGTATCAGAAATTAATCGAAGTAATACTTCTAATTTTAAATGTCGCTCTTTGCAAACTTTATATAATTCTTATAACTAAAAATATGAGAGAGATAGCGATCGTAGCGATAAATGAACGAACTAGCGATTACTGATTTTACAGTAAAATTTACTGATTTTACAGTGGATTGTATTTTAACTGATCATAATCAGTAAGATGAAATAACAAAAAAATAAGCGTTTTCACGCGAAGATCAGTAAAATACTTCCTGATTCTCAGTGAAATCTTAGTTTACTGTTTAAATTAGTGATATTTTCACTGATTCACTTTTAGAGAGTTTTAATTAGAGATGTAATATAAATAAAATTTTTAATTTTATATGAAATAAATAGAGAGAATTATAGTTTAATATTACTGACAATAACGAAAGAAATATTACTGATATTGAGAAATATTACCGAGTGAACAGTCAAAATTATTATACAGGATGTCCCGCAACTATCGCTCCATATTTTAAAGGATTCTCTGGCCAATTTAAAAACAATTTTTCCTCAGCGAAAATGTCGAAGAAGATCATTATTTTTTGCATATTCCCAATTTTTGTCATAATGTATCTTTCTAACTAAGCCTCAAATTAAAATTCTATTAAAGTAAACTCTACCTAAAATTAACTAAAGAATGTGACTTTATTAATATTTTATTCCCATAAGGCTTAGTTTACGAAAAACCCTTTATTTTCAATCATTTATAACTCGAAAACTATTAGTGCCTCGACATTTTCGCTGAGGAAAAATCGTTTTTAAATTGGCCAGAGATCTATCTTTAAAATATGGAGCGGTAATTGCGGGATATCCTGTATAAATAAAATTTTTAATATAATAAATATTTAAATATAAACAAAATTTTTAATTTTACATGAAATAGAGAGATGAATTATAGTTTAATATTACTGACAATAACGAAAGAAATATTACTGATATTGAGAAATATTACCGATTGAACAGTCAAAATTATTAGAGTGCCTCGACATTTTCACTAAGGAAAAATCGTTTTTAAATTGGCCAGAGAATCTATCTTTAAAATATGGAGCGATAGTTGCGGGACACCCTGTATAATTCTTATAACTAAAATTAAATACGAGATCGTAGCGTTAAATGAACGAACTAGCGATTACTGGTTTTACAGTAAAATTTACTGATTCTACAGTGAATTTTATTTTAACTGACCATAATCAGTGAGATATAAGATAAAATAACAAAAAGATAAGCGTTTCCACTGAAGATCGATAAAATACTCCCTGATTCTCAGTGAAATCTTAGTTTGCTATTTAAATTAGCGATAATTTTCACCGATTCACTTTTAGAGAGGACAAACGTGTGCGTGTATCAATGATGTGTACACGATTTAATGTACCAACGACATAAAACTGCAGCTAAAGAGACGAGCGTTTTAGACATTTGTCGGGAGAACGATTGAGAAATTTATTTTCCGCGCGGGACCAGTGCCGTTTCGTAGAGATAAAGCCACACGCGTGTGGCTTACGAGATAAAGCGAATGTGAATTTGACGCATCCATATTCGTCCGAGTTTTCGTAGAATCGCTACAAACCGTTGAAATAGCCAGCTTGAAAAATATTTCCTTTTAAAACGGTCAGCATTTGCCGACGCACGGGGGCGGAACGATCATTTTTATTTGCGAATAAGAAGAATGGAGATAAAAAAAAATATAGAGTACGATCCGAATAAGCCAATGGAGTTTCACTGCCATTCCACCTACTCGGAGTTTCTCTACCTGTATTCGCGTATTACTTTTAACTGTTGAATTTGATTAAATGAAATAACATTGTTCACGGCGCGAGAAAATGCTTAAACTGCGATATAAATCAAAATGCAAAACCCGCAGGGAGAAAGAACGCAAAAATACTCTCCTTCAATATATCTCATGGTTATTGCATAATTCGTAACAAAGTAATTATGTACAATAAACAGGGAATCGCGCGAATCAATGTTTGCAATAAAAGTTGCTAAAATATTTTAACTTAATTGCAAAACATAATTACTACCAATTATAATTATTTCGTTTCATTAGAGCGTAAAATATAAATTAACATGGGATTTTACAGCATTTAATAATTAAGCACATTATTGGTATTTTACAAAAAAGATTTTAATATAAAAGAATAATCAGCGTATGTTTTAAGGATGTTTTGTATGTACAATGCCAGCAAAAAGTAGCTAAAAAATATTGACGAATATATCCACTTTTGGTGTATTTTGAGCATGAAAAATTGTGTGGAATATTACAATTTGATCTTAGCTACAGTGCAGAGATATATTTTTTAATATTTATTGCGTTTTTTACTGAAATATTCCGAATTTTGTTAATCGAAATGATTAACTTTTGGCAGAGAATTTTGCCTTGGGACAGGACACATGGCTAACTTCATTGAATTATATTTCATATTTTTTTAACCAGTTAGTACTTGTATAATATTATTCGACCAAATATTTTCTATGTATCTAAACTTTTGCAAATTTTAAATAAATTCTGGAATATTATTTCCATGTGTTTTTGTCATTTGAATCGACGTGGTTATACGTTTCCCATAAGAACACATGTTAATTCGGTGCAAATTAAAATCCTTATAATTTGTGAATGCTTTAGTGAATCGATTGAAAAATTGTACTGAAGATTCTAAACATATGTAAGGACATTCTACACAATTTTCATTAAATTCTCAATATTTTAAAATAAGGTACAAAACATCTTTAAATCTTCATATATCGATTTGATAGTCCTCAAACATCAGATCTGAAGCTTTATTGTCGTGTTTAAATAAAGTTATACATTTTAATGTTTCATGAAACATATACTTATAACTCTGTTAATTTGCATCCGAATAATTTGAAACTTTTAGGAAATATTTTCAATATGATATATTTCAAAGAAATGTAAAAACAAAAATCGTTTCGGTGCAAATTAAAATCCTTATAACTTGTGAACGCTTCAATGAATCGATTTAAAAATGTAAAAATTGTACTGAAGATTCTAAACATATGTAAGAACATTCTGTACAATTTTCATTAAATTCTCAATATTTTGGAAATAGGTACAAAACATCTTTAAATCTTCATATATCGATTTGATAGTCCTCAAACATCAGATCTGAAGCTTTATTGCCGTGTTTACACAAAAGTTATACATTCTGACGTTTCATGAAACATACACTTATAACTCTATCAATTTGCATCCGAATAATTTGAAACTTTTAGGAAATATTCTCAATATGATATATTTCAAGGAAATGTAAAAACATAAAAATCGTTTTTTTTCGATACAAATTAAAATCCTTATAACTTGTGAACGCTTTAATGAATCGATTTAAAAATGTAAAAATTGTACCGAAGATTCTAAACATATGTAAGGACATTCTGTGCAATTTTCATTAAATTCTCAATATTTTGAAAATAGGTACAGAAACATCCTTCATACACTGATAGTCCTCAAAACATCAAATCTGAAGCTTTATTGTCGTGTTTAAATAAAGTTATACATTTTAATGTTTCATGAAACATATACTTATAACTCTGTTAATTTGCATCCGAATAATTTGAAACTTTTAGGAAATATTTTCAATATGATATATTTCAAAGAAATGTAAAAACATAAAAATCGTTTTTTTTTCGGTGCAAATTAAAATTTTTATAACTTGTGAACGCTTTAATGAATCGATTTAAAAATGTAAAAATTGTACTGAAGATTCTAAACATATGTAAGGACATTCTGTACAATTTTCATTAAATTCTCAATATTTTGAAAATAGGTACAAAACATTATTAAATCTTCATATATCGATTTGATAGCCCTCAAACATCAGATCTGAAGCTTTATTGTCGTGTTTAAACAAAGTTATACATTCTAGCGTTTCATGAAACATACACTTATAACTCTGTTAATTTGCATCCGAATAATTTGAAACTTTTAGGAAATATTTTCAATATGATATATTTCAAAGAAATGTAAAAACAAAAATCGTTTCGGTGCAAATTAAAATCCTTATAACTTGTGAACGCTTCAATGAATCGATTTAAAAATGTAAAAATTGTACCGAAGATTCTAAACATATGTAAGAACATTCTGTACAATTTTCATTAAATTCTCAATATTTTGGAAATAGGTACAAAACGTCCTTAAATCTTCATATATCGATTTGATAGCCCTCAAAACATCAGATCTGAAGCTTTATTGCCGTGTTTAAACAAAGTTATACATTCTGACGTTTCATGAAACATACACTTATAACTCTATCAATTTGCATCCGAATAATTTGAAACTTTTAGGAAATATTCTCAATATGATATATTTCAAGGAAATGTAAAAACATAAAAATCGTTTTTTTTCGATACAAATTAAAATTTTTATAACTTGTGAACGCTTTAATGAATCGATTTAAAAATGTAAAAATTGTAGGGAAGATTCTAAACATATGTAAAGCCATTCTGTGCAATTTTCATTAAATTCTCAATATTTTGAAAATAGGTACAGAAACATCCTTCATACACTGATAGCCCTCAAAACATCAGATGTGAAGCTTTATTGTCGTGTTTAAATAAAGTTATACATTTTAATGTTTCATGAAACATATACTTATAACTCTGTTAATTTGCATCCGAATAATTTGAAAATTTTAGGAAATATTTTCAATATGATATATTTCAAGAAAATGTAAAAACAAAAATCGTTTTTTTTCGGTGCAAATTAAAATCCTTATAACTTGTGAACGCTTTAATGAATCGATTTAAAAATGTAAAAATTGTACTGAAGATTCTGAACATATGTAAGGACATTCTGTGCAATTTTCATTAAATTCTCAATATTTTGAAAATAGATACAGAAACATCCTTCATACATTGATAGTCCTCAGAACATCAAATCTGAAGCTTTATTGCCGTGTTTAAACAAAGTTATACATTCTGACGTTTCATGAAACATACACTTATAACTCTGTTAATTTGCATCCGAATAATTTGAAACTTTTAGAAAACATTTTCAATATGATATACTTCAAGAAAATGTAAAAACATAAATAAAAATCGTTTTTTTTTCGGTGCAAATTAAAATTCTTATAACTTGTGAACGCTTTAATGATTCGATTTAAAAATGTAAAAATTGTACTAAAGATTCTAAACATATATAAGGACATTCTATACAATTTTCATTAAATTCTCAATATTTTAAAAATAGGTGCAAAGCATCCTTAATCGAGAAAAAAACCAACATCAAATCAAATCAACAGAGTATTATTTTCAATATATATCAATTGAAAAGTTCCTGATCTCTTACTTGAAATGTTGAATAATCTCGATAGGAGCACGATAATTTAATAATCTAATAATAAAAGCAAACGTGAGGAAGATAAACTGCGCCAGCCCGAGGATCCAAACGCTTATGCCGTTATGAACAAACAAAGGAAGACTATGAAAACAAGTGCAACGTGTATGTACGCATCATCCCTCATCTCCGCACATAGAGTATAAACCTAAGAGTATAAACAAATGTTAATGAATCAACGCGATAGCGTTTCTCCCCTAAAGTACATACATATAATGATGTAACAAACTCAGGGAGATATTACAACAGTATCTTTTACAGATATTTTACAAAATAAATAAGCTTTTTTGAAAATATTTTGAAAATGTACAATTTTATTTTTTTTCTTTTGTCGATCATTAAAAAAGAAATAAAATTATCTGTCTCGTAATAATATATGTCATGAATTTATAAACACTATAATAATCACGTAATTATGATATTATATGTAATTATTTTATAAGATTTGCGGTTTATATAAATTTAATAACTCAGATGGCTTTTGCGTGTAATTTTATATGTTGATGAATATTTATAGCATATAATAATGATAATATTATTTAATTTTCTTTTTGCTACATGCCGAGCAGGATATTAATTCGATAAATGTATATTTTTAACATTAATATATAGAATAAATTTGTCGCAAAAATTACATTAATATTAAGAAGAAAAAATTATATTAATATCATAATTATGAAATGTGTTACAAAGATGTCTCGCAATATGTAGCTGTTAAATCTGATGAAGATTTTGTCGTCGTAACGATTGCTTTGATCATACTGATGTTGCTAATCAAGAAATTCATTTTCAAAGACCATATTAATTACCGTAATAAAGGACTGGAATCAAGAAACAGAGATAACAGGCGTAACCCTCGAGAGCTAATGAAATGTACACACTATATATATGTCAACCGAGCATACAAAGTGACGCATAGTAATTTGCAAATATAAATTGCATATAACTTGAAAGTTCGCTACGATATATTTGATTATTTCCGCTAATTCTACAATTATTGCGCGCAATTTTGAATAAATGTTTAAGGCAGAAATTAAACGTTATCCTTTGATGGAACAACGGATGCTTTTTATGTCATTTCTAGACACTTTTAATTATGTCAGCTCGCCAGCGCGTCTCAATGAGTGTTATATCTGTGATAAAAATACAAGGCGCATTCACTCCGAAATTGTTGCGTGCAAAAAAGTTTGTTTTAATTAATTTGCCTTGGATGCCGCATAAAAATATTGCGTACAACGCCTTTTGTAGCTGTTTTCTGGCACACAACTGATGTGAAATATGGGGCCGGCATGTACCCAACTTACGTTTCATAAAAATATCACCCGTCGTGCTTTGTATCTGATCTCCACTTTTAAGAGTATCATAAAATTCAACTTCAGGGAGACAATTATTCAAAGAACTTTTTTTACGATGAGTACTTAGCATATTTTCTAATAACTGCAGTCGCACTTTATGTACATGCTATTAAAATTGTAATATAAAGATAAAGAGGAAGAAGAAGAAGAGAGGAACAAATAGAAGCAATAAAAATTTGCAAAGAAAAATTACTCATATTAATTCATATATGTATCATACATATTTTCATTTATAATATATATCTTAATCACCTTTTAAGGATGTATTGGACAGACGGAAAGTTAATCCAAAGTATCAAAAAATTAAAGTTGGGCAGAATATGTATTCTAATTGATCAAAAAATTTTTTAAAAATCACGAAATCATACTTCAAAATATTTTTTAATATAAATAGGTCTTAATTTCCAAGAAAATTTTGTCACGCTTTATCATCAATATTGCGTCAAATCGATAATGACAGTTATTTTTTAATAATAATTTCAAAACGAGCAAGTAAATCGTTTTAAAACTTTGTGGGAATATTTTTACATGTATGAAGAATATAATATCACAAAATGAAATTTTTATCATTGGTTTTTTATAGTTTGTGAATAATTTATTACCTGTCTCTTGAACGTTTACATAAGATTTTATGTTAAAATCGCAAAATTTAAAAATTAATAACTTTTAAAGAAGCAAGTAAAAAAATTTGAAATAATTCATGACGATTTAGAATGTTGTTAAGAATGTTAAATTAAAAATTCACGGCGATCTCATTGATTGTAATATATTTCCAATACATCTTTAAATGAAACGATATGCATATACATGTGTCAAATATTTTTTTAATATGTACATATCTTTCAATAAATCTAAAATCTCAGAAATTTTAGCTTTATGAAACTCGTTACACCAATCTCCCTAAAGATTCTTAAAGTTTTTACAGCCCTCTTAAAGTTGCACAGGTGTAATTTTATATTGATAAGCTGCATTTAATTTAGTAGCCCTCTTTTTACATCGTTTTAAGGATACTTAAACTCCTTTTTCCTGAATATCTCGTATATCCTGTCATGTGAATTAAAAAAAAAGGTCGAATTTGCTTTAAAATAATCTTTAATAATTAAAATTTGCTTTAAAATAATTTTTAATATAATTAGAAGTGTTTCTTTATAAGTTAACTTGCTGTTAATGAACCACTTGATGGAGAGACGCTAAAATTTCCGAAACTAGAGAAAGGACAGAAATGCGATATGAGAACTTTCAAAGTAAAAGTCGCTATACTCGACCGGTTGAATCGAAGTAAAGCTTAATTAGATGAATAAATCAAATCAAATTTATATGCTTAAATGCACACTAATTAAAGTACTATTAAATATGAACGATAATCGATCAAGTATTTAATATCATTATTCTAGAAGAATAATGCGTTACATTATTATACAAAAAAAAAAAAGAAAATAAGAAAAGTTGGATTATTGTGTTAATGTAAATCGCAAGAATTTAATATTTCCATCTCAATTTCTGTTAAATTGCACACAATTAAATATATAACGACAGAATGATAAATTCTGAAATATATGTAATTTCTTATAATGCTATAAAATTCTATTCATATCATGAAATTCAATTTTGTATATATCATTAAAACGTATATTTCATTGATTATCTTCAATCATGCGAGTAATCTGACTACAAAGGAGTCAAATTTCGTAACGCTTCCCACTAGTTACATGCATATCGAGCATACTACGCTTTGCATATCTTGATTTGACAGGTATCCGGATTAATCGACACCTGGCTAGGGGATGTCCACAGTTATCCGACAACTATCAATCCACCAAACACATAGTACGCTATATTGCTGACTATCCGTAAACTGTATCGTGGCTAACGATGGCAGAATTTAATGTTGTCTTGTGTTTAGGATACATAAGAGAGAAAGAGAGAGAGAGAGAGAATTTATAATATTGCTCTCTAAAAGCGAATCAGTATATTATCACTGAAAAACATCAGTAAATAGTCACTGATTACAGCAGTTATAAGTACAGCACTGTAAATCAGTGATATTTTATCGAAAGAATCAGTTAATAATTTTGACTGTTTCAATCAGTAATATTTCTCAATATTAGTAATATTCCTTTCGTTATTGTCAGTAATATTAAACTATAATTCATTTCTCTATCTATTTCATATAAAATTAAAAGTTTTATTTATATTTACTAAATATTTATTATATGAAAAATTTTATTTTATTTATATTACATGCATATTGAACTTGTTATTTTAAATAGATAACGAACAAATAATTTTTATTATTTATTGTCACCAGACATTTATTTGTCCGACTTATAAAAATCGATTTAATATCTGAAGCCTCTCTATTGAGCTTGATCAGAAATTAAATCGAAGTAATACTTCTATTTAATTTTAAATGTCGCTCTTTGCAAACTTTATATAATTCTTATAACTAAAAATATGAGAGAGGTAGCGATCGTAGCGATAAATGAACGAACTAGCGATTACTGATTTTACAGTAAAATTTACTGATTTTACAGTGGATTATATTTTAACTGATCATAATCAGTAAGATAAAATAACAAAAAAATAAGCGTTTTCACGCGAAGATCAGTAAAATACTTCCTGATTCTCAGTCTTAATTTACTGTTTAAATTAGTGATATTTTCACTGATTCACTCTTAGAGAGTTTTAATTAGAGATGTAATATAAATAAAATTTTTAATTTTATATGAAATAAATAGAGAGAATTATAGTTTAATATTACTGACAATAACGAAAGAAATATTACTGATATTGAGAAATATTACCGAGTGAACAGTCAAAATTATTATACAGGGTGTCCCGCAACTATCGCTCCATATTTTAAAGGATTCTCTGGTCAATTTAAAAACAATTTTTCCTCAGCAAAAATGTCGAAGAAGATCATTATTTTTTGCATATTCCCAATTTTTGTCATGATGTATTTTTCTAACTAAGCCTCAAATTAAAATTCTATTAAAGTAAACTCTACCTAAAATAAACTAAAGTATGTGACTTTATTAATATTTTATTCCCATAAGGCTTAGTTTGCGAAAAATCCTTTATTTTCAATCATTTATAATTCGAAAACTAGTGCCTCGACATTTTCGCTGAGGAAAAATCGTTTTTAAATTGGCCAGAGAATCTACCTTTAAAATATGGAGCGGTAGTTGCGGGACACCCTGTATAATTCTTATAACTAAAATTAAATACGAGAGAGATAGTGATCGTAGCGTTAAATGAACGAACCAGCGGTTATTGGTTTTACAGTAAAATTTGACTGATTTTACAGTGAATTTTATTTTAACTGGCCATAATCAGTGAGATATAAGATAAAATAACAAAAAAATAAGCGTTTGATTCTCAGTGAAATCTTAGTTTACTGTTTAAATTAGTGATATTTTCACTGATTCACTTTTAGAGAGTAATATTATCCATATTTGTAAAATGTGCAATATCAGTATTATTATCAGTATATATTATATCAGTATTATTATATATATTATATTATATTATATTATATTTTAATATCAGTATTATTTTTCGAAATTTAAGGAACATATTCAGAATATATTTACAGACAGGTAGATAACAATATCCCTTATATAACGACGAGTACATTGTATCACGAAAAATCAATTCACGTATGAGAGCACATTGGGCAAATGCAATATTCGGCGAGCAGCTACTTTGCGTTATATCTACGGTTTATAATATACTTCGCGCAGATTATAACTCTAATATTCCGTTATTCTCGTTCACCTCAGGAATACGCGCATCACGTGGTTGCCTAAGCACCGTAGGTGGCTCGTAATATTCGACTGTGAGCCGAATTTCAGAACTTGCCGAATGTGGAATACGTGCCAGCTAATGACACTCCCTCGTGTGTACCAGTCGAAGTGGGTTATTCAAAGTGGCTCGTTAAACTGTATTCTATTCCGTTTTAAGTAGAATCACGGCTCTTTGAGTGTCGCCGGTAAATACCGCATAAACCATTTCTGCTAATATGTTTTGGGATGAAACGTGTTGCGGGAGCCATTCGCTCGCCCTGCATCACTTAATTAATTAGCCTTTACGCTCCATTGTGTGTATCACATTATGCGGAAATTTCGGTTACCTTTGTATTGTTGTGCGCCGCATATATCTGTCGGGATATATTTTGCAGTTACATTACTCCTCAGCCGCAACTTATGATTGTTTCGACGGAATTTATTTCGATGTTGCATTAATTCTGACGTATAAAGATATGTTACTCCTATTAGACGCGCAACAAAATTCGTTGAATAATTACAAAACGTTTCGACCATAGGACTACACCTTCGTACATTTCCTTGTCGTTCGTGGAGGGCTTAAGTAGCGAAATTAGTCGCGTTTTTTTAAAAATGTAGGTCTTAATGCGGTTTACAATGTACCTAAAAAACTCAACGCACTGATTAAACGTGGTAAAGATAGGTTACCTACCAATAACAGGACGGAAGTCGTTTACAAATTAGACTGCAAAAACTGTAATAAGTCATATATAGGCCAAACAAAAAGACATGTAAGCACTCGTGTAAAAGAACATCGCAACAACATAAAAGTAATTTTTCGGTTATCAGCAAACATAAAGTTGAATTTAATCATGACTTCGATTGGTTATTTTACACAATGAGAAACACGTGAGAAAGAGAGAGATTGCCGAAATGTTTTTTATAAAAAAGTTTGACAACACAATTAACTTACAAAAGGACACTGAAAATTTAAACAATATTTATGATAGACTAATAAAGGCTAGTCTTTCTCTGTGTGTTGATGGAGAGGTTGACGAAGTGATTTTTTCACGATAGAATAATTAACTAAATTACTGTATGTACAACTTCTTTGCTCATTAAATGTAATATTTTTGTTTGTAATACTGGAAATAATTCTTTTTTTGTACTTCACTCGAAAAGGACCAAAACCTATGGTCGAAACGTTTTGTGATTTTTTTACCTCAATAAAATTGCCAGTTTGGTCGATTTTAATTACGTCTTTTATTTTACTTACTGACGACCCTCAAGAACTTTATGTTAATATTATTATAATTACGTAAATAGTTATATTAATAGTTGTATAAATAATTCAATGTGCAAAGATAACATTTACAATAATTAAATATAATTAAATATATTAATAATAATTAACTAATATATTTACATCGTACTATTAATATACGTTGCATTGATTTCACGATGCACTAACGAGCGGAGTGATTGGATTTAAATAAAACACTCTCCGCTTTATATGTATATTGTGCACACCAATTGGACTGACGATTTATTTTAAAGTATTTATTTTAATTAACAATATCTGTGTATGTGTATACCGTCGATTAAAACTGATACCCTGAATATTAGATTGAATTTTAATTTAACAATATTCCCTTCTCTCTTTCTACAAGTTGTAATTAAATGCACGCATCTGTATTGATGCTCTTTCAATGATTAGCGGAAACTTGAACTATTTAATGAAAAATTCCGCTTCGTCGCGATATCATGCAATCTCTAAACGGCAACAAGAGTATTTGTATCCGGAGACGCCTCTTTAAATTATCGAGCGGGTCTTAATGACGTTAAACGCCACCCATAAGAATTCGAGAAAGAAAATTCGTTTGACTTCCTAATGCAATTCGCTGATCCTATTGAAGATTTAAATACGCACCGACAATTTCAGTGCCGCATGTGCCGTAGATTGCCTTAAAAAGAGAACTTCGTATGGCTTTTTATCCATTTCAAGAAATAAAAATGTTTAAGACAGATTAAATCAGAAAATAATTTAAAGATGTATTATTTGTTGTGAAACTTGAATTCATTCCGTCAAATAAATACGAATGAATATCTTTCGATATTTTATGAATTCAATCGCTTTTAGTGCCGAGAAATAAAAATGTTTAAGATAGATTAAATCAGAAAATAATTTAAAAATGTAATATTTGTTGCGAAACTTGAATTCATTCCGTCAAATAAATACGAATAAATATCTTTCGATATTTTATGAATTCAATCGCTTTCAGTGTCATATCAAAAAATAAAAATGTTTAAGAAATTTCATTCAAGAAATAAAAATGTAAGATAGATTAAATCAGAAAATAATTTAAAGATGTAATATTTGTGAAACTTGAATTCATTTCTTTAAATAAATACGAATGAATCTTTCGTTTTTTTTATGAATTCAATCGCTTTCAGTGTCATATGAAGAAATAAAAATGTTTAAGAAATTTCATTCAAGAAATAAAAATGTTTAAGATAGATTAAATCAGAAAATAATTTAAACATGTAATTGTTCCGAAACTTGAATTCATTCCGTCAAATAAATACGAATGAATATCTTTCGATAGTTTATGAATTCAATCGCTTTCAGTGTCATATGAAGAAATAAAAATGTTTAAGAAATTTCATTCAAGAAATAAAAATGTAAGATAGATTAAATCAGAAAATAATTTAAACATGTAATTGTTCCGAAACTTGAATTCATTCCGTCAAATAAATACGAATGAATATCTTTCGATAGTTTATGAATTCAATCGCTTTCAGTGTCATATGAAGAAATAAAAATGTTTAAGAAATTTCATTCAAGAAATAAAAATGTAAGATAGATTAAATCAGAAAATAATTTAAAGATGTAATATTTGTGAAACTTGAATTCATTTCTTTAAATAAATACGAATGAATATCTTTCGATATTTTATGAATTCAATCGCTTTCAGTGTCATATCAAAAAATAAAAATGTTTAAGAAATTTCATTCAAGAAATAAAATTGTTTAAGATAGATTAAATCAGAAAATAATTTAAAGATGTAATATTTGTTGTGAAACTTGAATTCATTCTGTTAAATAAATACGAATGAATCTTTCGTTTTTTATGAATTCAATCGCTTTCAGTGTCATATCAAATAAAAATGTTTAAGAAATTTCATTCAAGAAATAAAAATGTTTAAGATAGATTAAATCAGAAAATAATTTAAAGATGTAATATTTGTTGTGAAACTTGAATTCATTCCGTTAAATAAATACGAATGAATCTTTCGTTTTTTTATGAATTCAATCGCTTTCAGTGTCATATCAAATAAAAATGTTTAAGAAATTTCATTCAAGAAATAAAAATGTTTAAGATAGATTAAATCAGAAAATAATTTAAAGATGTAATATTTGTTATGAAACTTAAATTCATTCTGTCAAATAAATACGAATGAATATCTTTCGATATTTTATGAATTCAATCGCTTTTAGTGTCATATATGTATATGTCTCGAAAGAAATGTTTTTATCTTTAACTAGATATTAACATTTTTATCTTCAAATTCTGAGATTAAGCTTAAAAGCGAATAGAATATAATAGTTTATCAAAAGATTTAATTCTAAAAAATATAATCAATCATGTGATAAAAGAAATATATTGCAAGAAATATTCAAAAAAAAATATTCAAAAAGATTTTCAAATATTTTCAATTAACAATTTATTCACATTATTGCGGCTGCAAATGTCCTGGGTATTAACATGCGTGTAAATTAGGACAACATGTTGTATCGAAATAGCGGCGGCTATTGCGCAACAACCCCCTAATTTGGTAATTGATTTATCATACATTATCTGTGATATAAAACTAACAAACTCGTGAATTACCGGCGTTAATTAAAGCACAGTAGGCACAGCTTTTACGGTCTAATTGAATATATTTACTGTTAATGCCAATCGAACTCTCTGTAATTATATAAACGATCAAATATCAAAAAAGTATAAATCGATAATAAAACATGTATATAAAACTTTTACAAAATTATTTGAAAAATTACAGATTTATTAGGAAGGAAGATTTTTATATTTCCATATAAATTTATATATGATTATAATTGCATAAATATGATTAATAACCCAAACAAAATATACATTGCAAAATTTCTAGTAGCTATAATATGCATCGTTAATACGACTTTATTTTGCAATTTCTAATATTGTGAGAGATTTACGATGTTGATTTATATCATAGATTTATGATAGAGCTGTATCTGTAAATTTATGATATATTTAAATAACTGTAATTTAAAAATATATTAAAAATAAAATATAATCTATAAATTTTTGGAACAAGAGAAACGAGATTTTATGTTTTTCAAGAAGAAAAATTGACGCGTATAGATCGATTTATGCAGTCGAAAGATATTTATAAAAATTTATTTTAGTAAATATAACATTACATTCAAGTTATCCAAGTTTATGTTGTAAAAAATCTCAAGAAAAATTTACCCCATTAGTAAGAAACGAACAAACTTCATCCTAATAAAACGTTCTCAGACTTATCAGCTCCGTGTAGAATTATGACAGAAATAACAATCACAATAGTTCATTTACATATCAAACCAAGTTGGAAATTTCGTTTGGTCATACTTTAATTTAATTTCCGAGGAAAACGACCCTTACAATAGCGAAATTAATTCATACTTATCTCGATATTCATCGAGATAAATTTTAAGACATACTTTGTCACTTTAGGCTATTATTGTAGATTAACGAAAGGGAAAGTTAAATTAAAAGTATTAAAAGTAAATTAAAAGTATTAAATAATAATGCCTCGGGCACATCTTACTTTAGATTTAATTTGCGGTTATAAGCAACACACGGTCTTCCCTAAAATGTAACAAATATCCTTTTTCTGCTAAATTAATTCCATTATTGAATAATAATTAATTCATTATTAAAATTCATTATTAAAATTTTTTCAAGATACAATTTCAAATATAAATATAAATCAGTTCAAATATAAATATTAGTCAAATATAAATATAAATCACAATATTTTTTATTTATAATATTAACTTCTCAACAATCGATCAAAATATTTCTTAATTAATACGATTTTATGAGAAGATCAAAATGTTCAATAAAACTTATAATATTGCTGATGCATTCTAGATTATTCCAAATTAAAATGGCATGCTTTTTACTTGGACTAATCAATGACTTATCTAAAAATAAAACATTTATACGATTGAAACATATACATCGGTATTTTTTATTTTTGAATGAAGTCATTATTGGCGAAAATTCCCAGTGTTTTTGCTCTTCTTCATCACCAATAAATACGCAGAACGCATTAAGCGCAATCGTTCGTTCATTATATCTCTTTACCATCATAAAAAGTCCGCCATATATAAACTTTGAATAAAATTCATCTTGCAAATTCGATCACGTATTACTTTAAGTAAACTGAAGCTTTAATTTATTACAAATATTTTCTTCTGATGGAAAATTCTCGTTAATATCTTATATTAATAATAGATCCTTTAGTAATCTCTAATCTGAAAAAATATGAATTCTATAATATCCATTACATTCTTTCCAGCTGCAAATAAAAACAATGTCTTTTTCGTACAATTTATTAGATTATTTGTTAGATTAACATTCTTTATTGATAAGCTCCTTTTAAAATATCAGCTACACACGTTACTTTTGCTTAATAATTCATCATATTTTGCCGATATATGCATTCACGTTGCACACATATGGCGATATCTGACTGTATCAATTTTGGCCAGCTTATCTCTTGTTAGTGTACAGTATGTATAATACGTAAATGTAATATAATGATACCCGGTGAAGCATAGCTTTACGCATTGAAACGTTTGTTGACGCTAGTCAGATAATTTTGCTATCCTGCTTGCTTTCAATGTTAATATAGAATGTAATCCGTCCCTTACAAAACGAATCGGATAGATAATCCATTCATTCGATATACGTAAAACCGTATACACGGGATAGCACAGAGCGTGATGGATTTACGCAATCCTATAACAAACGTGCTAATCCGACTAATCGATGATCCGCCGTTTTCCGCTTTTGAAATAACACACATTTTCCGCATATCGAATAAATCCATATTCAGCTGGAAGCACGTAACGCAAGCCGACCGCGTGATATTAAAAATTATGTGAAATATCTGATATTAAAGCTACGTGAGGTGGCATTAATCGTGAATTATTTTGCAAATATACAGACACACGGATGTAATTAGGCATGCTATTTTCCATTAGCTCTCGGTGGCCTCCGTTGATTCTGTATTTTAATTATTTCTCGAGTGGCATTATATGCTTTACCAAACTCGCGCATCACAAATTACACAATATGCCTCCTACATGTGATAATTCAAGTATTTCTTAACACTGTTTACGTTGTAGTAGGATAATATATAATAATTTTTATGAAAATTTTAATAACCATGGAATTTTCTAATTCAATCTAATATTATATTTTGCAAGATGCATTAATTAAATTAATTAAATATATCAATATTTAATTAATTTATGCATCTTGCAAATATAATATTAGATTGAATTAGGAAGTTACATAGTTATTACAGAATTTTCATAAAAATTATTTCATATTTCATATATATTTCATAAAAATATCAATATTTAATATAACATAAAAATTATTATTCTGTATTTTAATTATTTTTCGAGTGGCATTATATGCTTTACCAAACTCGCGCATCACAAATTACACAATATGCCTCCTACATGTGATAATTCAAGTAATTTCTTAACACCACCTGTTTACATTGTAGTAGGATAATATGTAATAATTTTTATGAAAATTTTAATAACCATGGAATTTTCTAATTCAATCTAATATTATATTTTGCAAGATGCATTAATTAAATTAATTAAATATATCAATATTTAATTAATTTAATTAATGCATCTTGCAAAATATAATATTAGATTGAATTAGGAAGTTACATAGTTATTACAGAATTTTCATAAAAATTATTTCATATTTCATATATATTTCATAAAATTAAATATATCAATATTTAATATAACATAAAAATTATCACACTATCATCCGCGGTGGCTCTTATTGCTCTTTTCTCGTATATCGGTTGTTTAATACATTTCAGAGCCTAATTCCTTATCTATTTTAATTTGTTAAATTTACGCGGAGCTAATCGCGTTCCCATTATTTCTACAAATAGGCGAGGGGGATATCGGTGTGGGGCTGAATAGCTCAGTTGGTTTAGAGCAGTCGTCCGGCAAGCGAAAGACTCGGGTTCGACTCCCGATTCAGCGACTTCGCCCCGATATTTTTCTCGCTTACATCTCTGTAGGGGGGTAAAGAGGGATCTTATATAGTATTCTCGAATGGAGAATCTACCTTGGTTTATGCACCAAGTAAAATATATGCATGTCTTATTTTCGCGTCTTATTTTTCGCGATTTATTAATCTTTATAAAATTTTACGCACTATCATCCGCGGTGGCTCTTATTGCTCTTTTCTCGTATATCGGTTGTTTAATACATTTCAGAGCCTAATTCTTTATCTATTTTAATTTGATAAAAATTATTATTCTGTATTTTAATTATTTCTCGAGTGGCATTTTATGCTTTACCAAACTCGCACATCACAAATTACACAATATGCCTCCTACATGTGATAATTCAAGTAATTTCTTAACATCACCTGTTTACGTTGTAGTAGGATTAATATGTAATAATTTTTATGAAAATTTTGTAATAACTATGGAACTTTCTAATTCAATCTATTATTATATTTTGCAAAATGCATTAATTAAATTAATTAAATATATCAATATTTAATTAATTTAATTAATGGCATCTTGCAAAATATAATATTAGATTAAATTAAGAAATTACATAGTTAGTACAAAATTTTCATAAAAATTATTTCATATTTCATATATATTTCATAAAATTGAATATATCAATATTTAATTAATTTAATTTACAAACTTTGATATGTTTAATTAGTATAGAAATATGACAATATCTTTATCCGCATCGCATGTACGGTTAAAATTTATTTTTAATTATTTTAAATAAGTTTGTCATCTCTTTTATTATAAACCATATTTCATTTAATTATTCTTATTATTCTTATTTATAAGAATAATTGTACATGTACAATTATTCTTATATATGTACAATTATTCTTATAAAACGAGTTTGATGGAAACATTTACCGTTTAAATTATATAATTTGCAGCTGAATTGTTACTACTATATTGTGGCTTCTATTAATTTTCGAGAGAATCATTATAGATGATTAAAGCATTGGAAATACAAATAGAAGTCAAAGGTTAAACTAAATCCACAAAATACGAGTACGAAATTTGTATAACATCTCTTTCGACATTTGCCAAACGAGAGAGGAAGGAATAATAAATGCTGTGGAAAATTTGATTAAATTCATATCATATTAATATAATGGAATATAATGTTTTCAAAGAATATAGTTAATAACGTTTTAATAATATTTGGATTAGAGTTATATAATGTTTTCAAAGGTTAGTTAATTATTCAAATAATTTCTGTAAAAATTTAAAAATCTTTTAATAAATAATTTACTTATTTAAAATTTTTAAATTTTAAAAAATTGAAAACTTTAAATAAATAAATATGTAAATTGCGTATCCTGAAATTAATAAATTTTACATCTTGGAATCTTATTAAAAAATAAATATGTATATTTTACTTTCATCGAAATTTAACACTGATATGGAATAATAAAAAGCATTTATATTTTGAAAAGAATATTTTTTAATAAATGGAACTAGAAATTTCATTTTCGAATCGAACGCGCGAGAAAGAATGCATTTATCTATCAATAGATTACTTCGCAGTAACAAGATTGAGAAATTCTTTATCAAAGGAATGCAATTTTTCCATCTTTACGTCTCACTGAATTCACTTTCTAACCGAGTGAAAGAATCTTGATGTTCAATCAAGCGAATTCCCACTCAAAGCACTGCATTAAATACTCCGCACATTGTACTCTTGTTTCACTTTTTTCTGTCATCGAAGTAAAAGAAAATAGCGAAGTGTAGCCTTAAATTATAATGTATATATATATATATATATTATATATATATAATGAGCCATTTGGACCCACCCAAATTTCTCCGTTGGTAGGCAGATACAGAAAAATGTTTTAGACAAAGTTGTATAGTTTCGAGGGGGACATAAGATGGTACCATTGTTTTGACCTTGAAGAGTAATTTGAAGGTCACGCGAAGGTCACTTCAATTTTTTTAAATGGAACACCCTATATGTTTTTATATATTCTTGTAGCTCATCTCGAGATCTTTCCAAAACACTATAATAAAGTATTTCTTCATTGAATACTTTTCGGTTATGAGGCTTGAAATAATTTCTTAATTTTACATAAACCATAAAATATCTAGTAAAATATTCATTTTTCGATTATCTTACCTTAATACTTTTATGTACAAAATAATGAGAGGAATCAATTGGTGTAAAGAAAACATACAGTTGTTTTTAAGAAAAAATATGGAATTGTTAATTGCAAATTCCATATTTTTTCTTAAAACAACTGTATGTTTTCTTACACTAATTATTCCTCTCATTATTTTGTACATAAAAGTATTAAGGAAGATAAGAAAGAATATTTTTACTAGATATTTTATGGTTTATGTAAAATTAAGAAATTATTTCAAGCCTCATAACTCGAAAAGTATTCAATGAAGAAATATTTATTATAGTGTTTTGGAAAGATCTCGAGATGAGCTACAAGAATATATAAAACATATAGGGTGTTCCATTTAAAAATTGAAGTGACCTTGTGACTTTCAAATGACTCTTCAAGGTCAAAAAATGGTACCATTGTCCCCTCGAAACTATACAACTTTGTCTAAAACATTTTCTGTATCTGCTACCAACGAAATTTGGGTGGGTCCCGTAAATGGCCCATATATATATATATACATATTATTTAAAGAAACTAGTTTTTTATCTAAAAATTTTCACCTACACAAAAAGGAATATAAACCTACTTCAATAAGAAATTGCATCTGATAATCAGTATATTTTCTTCTTGCCCTCATTCTCTTCTAAATATCGTTTATAAAATCTTTATAAACGTATATATAATCTGGAGAGAATGCAAAACTATCGTAAAATCGATGTCGAGCTGAATTTAAGCATCGATTCGTCAAAGAGTCAAAAAGTTACACGGCGTATCGACGTGCGCTTTCGCAGACGCAGTTTTCTTCTTCATTCGAGTAAGAAAGTGGTATTCATTGAATATGTGCCGCTCGAGCGACGACGCGTCTTTCAACGGCCACTTTTCTTCTCGGGCGCAGCCGAGAGATGGAAAGTACACAGACTGCAGATCGATGAACCAGCCTCGGGCATGAGATGATCTATCTTTCGTCGCGACACTAAATTGCGTATGCGCAGTTCCATGCCGAGTATTTACTAGAGAATCCTTTTTACTAGAGACACACGTGATTCCTTTTACACTTATGTTAGTTGGATTCCGACGAAAATACACGTCTAAAATTCAACGGATATTCGCACGTAATTTTTCTCTTGGATATCGGTTGATCCTTCTTTATTTGAATTATAAATATTTTTTATTTTCCTTTTTTCTTAATATCAGTTAATATCAGTTCCTTTTAATATCGTTTGCTTAATATCGATTAATGTCTTAAGAAAAACTCGCTCCGCTATTTCATGCCACGTAAATTAAGGATGTATTGGACCATCTGTTTCAAAAGTTAATCAAAAATATCAAAAAAATTGGGCAGAATACGAATTCTAATTCATCAAAAATTTTTCAAAAATCACAAAATCATACTTCAAAGTATTCTTCAATATAAATTGATCTTAATTTCCAAGAAAATGTTGCCGCGTTTTATCATCAATATTGCGTCAAACTGATAATCACAGTTATTTTTTAATAATAATTTCAAAACGAGCAAGTAAATCGGTTGAAAACTTTGTGGGAACATTTTTACATGTATGAAGAATATAATATTACAAAATGAAATTTTTATCATTGTTTTTTTATAGTTTGTGAATAATTTATTATCTGTCTCTTGAACGTTTACATAAGATCCTATGTTAAAATCGCAAAATTAAAAAATTAATAACTTTTAAAGGAGCAAGTAAAAAAATTTGAAATAATTTATAACGATTTAGAATGTTATTAAGAATGTTAAATTAAAAATTTATGGCGATATCATTGATTGTAATATATCTTCAATACATTTTTAAGGATATATTGGACGGACCATCTGTCTCAAACGTTAATCCAAAGCATCAAAAAAATTAAAGTTGGGCAGAATACGAATTCTAATTGATCAAAAATTTTTTAAAAATCACAAAATCATACTTCAAAGTATTCTTTAATATAAATAAATCTTAATTTCCAAGAAAATGTTGCCGCGTTTTATCATCAATATTGCGTCAAACCGATAATCACAGTTATTTTTTAATATTAATTTCAAAACGAGCAAGTAAATCGTTTGAAAACTTTGTGGGAACATTTTTACATGTATGAAGAATATAATATTACAAAATGAAATTTTTATCATTGTTTTTTTATAGCTTGCGAATAATTTATTACCTGTCTCTTGAACGTTTACATAAGATCCTATGTTAAAATCGCAAAATTCAAAAATTAATAACTTTTAAAGGAGCAAGTAAAAAAATTTGAAATAATTCATGACGATTTAGAATGTTATTAAGAATGTTAAATTAAAAATTCACGGCGATATCATTGATTGTAATATATCTCCAATACATTCTTAAGGATGTATTGGACGGATCTGTCTCAAACATTAATCCAAAGTATCAAAAAATTAAAGTTTGGCAGAATACGAATTCTAATTGATCAAAAATTTTTTAAAAATCACAAAATCATACTTCAAAGTATTCTTTAATATAAATAAATCTTAATTTCCAAGAAAATGTTGCCGCGTTTTATCATCAATATTGCGTCAAACCGATAATCACAGTTATTTTTTATCACTGAAATTTTTATCATTGTTTTTTTATAATTTGTGATTAATTTATTACCTGTCTCTTGAACGTTTACATAAGATTCTATGTTAAAATCGCAAAATTCAAAAATTAATAACTTTTAAAGGAGCAAGTAAAAAAATTTGAAATAATTCATGACAATTTAGAATGTTATTAAGAATGTTAAATTAAAAATTCACGGCGCTCTCATTGATTGTAATATATCTCCAATACATCCTTAAATTAAATGTTCCAACAAAATAATATCATCTAACGTACAGAATTATATTATCACATTTTATCATATGACTAAAATAAGCTAATGACAAAATAGTCGAAACCATTATGAAAGTAAACCATCTAAATTCGTAGACCGGACCTGACTATATCGGGAACCACCACAGAGGAATCAACATGCTTCCCACCAACGACCATTCCCGTATCCTGCCCTGGCTGATCTAGCTTCAGATCGCGTTCTATATCCTCGAGATCGCCCTAGGAATGTTATTACCGGTCGTAATCCACAACGCGCGGAATATCAGACCGGGCCAACAGCCCACTAAAGCCTCCTTTAACCATCGTCCTCAAGAGACCACTGTTACTCTTTTCCGGTCTCTATTCACTATACAGTATCTAGAAAGCGAGCATCGAGGCCATGTTACAATTATATGCGGCTTCCTTATTTCTATTGGAAATATTTTTCCGATCGGTTAATAGTTTTATAATGCGATGATTTTTTTTCTCCAAGACCCAGTTGCGCCAACATTATTTTAGCTTTGAACGAAACTTAAATATATATCTGTCTTCATTTAGAAAGAAAAAAAATATAAAGATAGACATATATTTAAGTCTTAATAAATTTATACGAAGAATAAATTCTTGGATCATCGTGCGATTTTTGCAAACGTTCAAGGCTTTTTATAAATGACTTTCCTATTAGTTTATATTGTTTTATCTATTTTCACGCATTTACTTAACGTTCCCAAATATATTTTAGCCGCGTCGATTGAATATTCAGAGAGGCAAAGACGGATGCGCAAGATGAAACGACATGAATTGTGAAACGACGCGATGTAGGTACAACCCTCGCGAGTGCCTTTACACTGGCGAGCAATAAATCTGCTTTTAGATTCCTGTCGAAACGCCAGACAAATTGTCGTGTGTCACTGCCTTACAGTAGCAAGCCACTTTTCCTTGCGTAACGCCCCTCTATTCTTGATGCTTCACCCTGTAAATCTTGCGCCAGGCGAAACGAGGAGGTCGGGTTTATGCTCGGTAATGGCAGAATCATATGCGGATCGGATTTTCAAAGGCTCCCAGCCTGCCTTTGACAAGAATTAATTAGAAATTATATTAAAAGAGTTAATAAAAGAAACTTTTTTTCGCGAAAATGAGATGGTTCGGTATTTTATAAAGGGCTTTCAAGTGTTATTATCTTGTTAATAATCTTTGTAATAGCAATGTATATATTAATGGTTTTTGAAGTATAATGGAAGTCGATTTCTTTGCATAAATTTAATTGATTATTGTAAATTTTTACAAATTTTTAACTGTTTGAATAAATTATCTTAGCACTTCTGCCTTTGATTTTATAAATTAGATTTGCAAGAAATGCAAGAATTATTTTTTTTTCTCAATTTTTTTTAATTTTTCACATTTTTAGTGTAATATTTTTAAATAATTTATATAAAACTTCAGTAAATGATTTAAAATTAATTGATCTTCTTATATAAATGTGTGATAAGAAATATAAATTTTTTAAAATATAATATCGTACAGATCACTTTAAGTACGATGAATTACTGGATACACTTTTCAATCTACGAAAGTGCAGCTCAATCCGGTCTATCTTCTTGATACCAAAGAAATAGAACAGAAGAAGACTCAAACGACTAAAAAAAATCTACCGTATCTAAAGACTCATGATAGTACTGTGTCCTTCTTCTAAACAATGTGAAGTATAATAAAAATGGTTTCATATCAAGAATGGAGCTTTAAAGACGGAAAAAAATTAATAGAAACGTCTTTAACAAATGAGAAAGAAGATTAATTCTGAAAAATGATAACATAAAATGATGATATAAAGAACACAAAAACCTTATTGAATATATTTATATAAAATATATAAAGAGAAACCATATATATTCATTAGAGATATGAAAACTATTACTTCTCTCTTTCTCTCTCGACACTATTTTATGATTGATAAAATATTTTTCCACTTTTCTCTTAAAATGTTCAAATATTTTTAATATTTGATGAAAATATTAAAACAAATGTCAATAATATTTTAAATTCAAATAGAGGATATTTCAAATAGACAAAAAAAAAGTAGATACTTCATAGAATGAGTAAGTCCATAAAGAAAATTCAGAATTTCAAGAAAAATTCATTCACATGGAACATCAAAGTAGGATGTAGAAAGTAGAAATCGACAAAAATGCATCGCCGTAGTATATCGGAATCAGCAACCCAATCGGCCCTTTGAGTATCAAAATAGATTACGTCATATACCAATAGGTCGGCATCCCGATGAGTATCGATCGCAAGAAAAGGTTCCAAAATTTAATGAATATATTCGATACATGATCAGTTAATTTCGTCAATATAATTATATCCTCCTTTTTTCGCGGAGTTTCTCATACTGATAAAAATCTTTTGATTGTACCAACAAGACGTATATGATTAGGCATTTTGATTAAATCAAATAAGAATTTCTAGTTATCATGATAAGACTCGATTTTTTATAACCAGAACGTTTAATAGATTTTATTATAAGGATTTGCTTAGTATTTTCTGGTTGGATCTATCAAATTTCTTGTTACGTTAATTTCTTTGCTTGCTTCTTATCTTAACTCGTATTCAATTTGCCATGAAATGTAAGAAATGTAAATAAAGAATTAATATTAACGTTAAATCCAAAGTATATTTTTTTTTTTTCTTACAAGCAGTAGTACCAGAAGGAGGATGCTAGCTCTCTGATTGTGTGTGTTTGAGCTGCATCCTCTTCTTGCATCACTATTTATCAGTTTAATTTCTAACAAACTGAATTTAAAATAATAATAATTTATTCAATAATCTGAACTGAATTTATGCAATAATCTTGTTGGAATTCAGAATATTAAACAGACTTTTGAGATTAGATGGAAAAAATTTGAGACGACTTGATGCTGGGGAGTTTAGTATTATTAACCAGAAAATTTGGTAAATTTAACAGAAAGAAATTAATCAGATTCATCTGATAATTCCTACAAGAATTCTGGTTCGTCCAGATTTCTTTCTCAGTTTAATTTCTAACAATTTGAATTTAAAATAATTTATTCAATAATCTGAATTGAATTTATTTCAATAATCTCGTTGGAATTCAGAATATTAAACAGACTTTTGAGATTAGGTGGAAAAAATTTGAGACGACTTGATGCTGGGGAATTTAATATTATTAACCAGAAAATTTGGTAAATTTAACAGGAAGAAATTAATCAGATTCATCTGATAATTCCTACAAGAATTCTGGTTCGTCCATTTTCCAACAGACATACTGGGTGAATCTGCCAGAATTCTAATTAATGCAACCAGATTTTTTTCTCGTGCGTTTAATTTCTAACAAACGAATTTAAAAATTTCAAACGAGAATCAAAAGAGAAGAGTAATAATATTATTAACCAGAAAATTTGGTAAATTTAACAGGAAGAAATTAATCAGATTCATCTGATAATTCCTACAAGAATTCTGGTTCGTCCATTTTCCAACAGACATACTGGGTGAATCTGCCAGAATTCTAATTAATGCAACCAGATTTTTTCTCAGTGCAGTTTAATTTCTAACAAATTGAATTTAAAATAATTTATTCAATAATCTGGATTGAATTTATGCAATAATTTTGTTGGAATTCAGAATATTAAACAGACTTTTGAGAAAAAAGAGATGGAAAAAATTTGAGACGACTTGGTGCTGGAGAATTTAGTATTATTAAGAAGAAAATTTGGTAAATTTAACAGGAAGAAATTAATCAGATTCATCTGGTAATTCCTACAAGAATTCTAATTAATGCAACCAGATTTTTTTCTCACAAGTATCCAACTGTCACTCACGGATTCTAATGAAACTTTGTACACTTATAACATATTGTGCAAAATAATAGGCACGTATTTTTTTATCTGCAGAGAAACGATTTTAAGAAACAACCTCTTGTATACAGGATGGGCTATTTTTTAAAATGGAACCACCTACTTTTTATTGCATATTCTTGCAACTTATCTCGAGAGCTTTCCAAAACACTATTATAATGTTACTATACGTCAAGTATTTTCCGAGTTATAAGGCTTGAAATTTACATTAAAGTAGATAGGCAGCGTTGTTTCTGCCTTCAAAATCGCTTCTCCGCAGATAAAAAAAAATACGTGTCTATTATTTTGCATAATTTTACAAGTGTACAAAGATTCATTAGAATCCATGAGTGACAGTTGGGCTACCTTAACTTGTCAGTGTTGTCGCACATCTAAACAACGAATATTTTTTCTTCAATATTGCATGTTACACACAAGAATCCGCCGTTATCCCGCGATTCAATGGAAAAAGGAAACGGAACCGTTGGCACGTTCCAATATTTCTCCCTGCGATCCCGACGTGTCGAAAGCAACGGTAACGTTTTCGACTTGACGAACATATTGCGCGTTGCGAATAGCAGTAGTCGACATAGAGGACACACGTCGGGCGGGCAAAAGGGGCTGCAAAAGGGGGAGAGAAAAGGGCGCGATCGGGCGCGAGAAGCAACGCCAGCAAACAGGTGTCATAAAGCGAGAACGTGTGTTCGAACCGAAGGAGGTGGCTCAGGTCAAAGCCGAAACGTGACGCGGCCTTACGTTTTCGCGCTGCAGAAGCCCCTGGGTTCTCCAGCTTCCTCCGGTCGTGCGCAGTTCGCAGCCAGCGTTGCACCGCGGACGATATTGCAGCCGGAGATCTTATCCGGTTGATCAGTTTCTGGCGCAAGAGGTAGAAATCGCGCGATACCTTGATCTATGATGTATCGATATCGACTTGATAAAAATCTCATTTCTGTCCGATCGTTCACTTCGCGGAGAATGTGATGTTCCAAAATATTAGATCATGCGCTGTTTCCCTCCCCCTTTTCCCCCCTCTCCGTCGAAATTTGCACTGAATATTCTAACGTGAGGTTTATATAAAGTTGTTTCAATCTTCGAGTGATCCCCATTATTTTTACGGTTGCACGAGATATCAAGATTAGTCTTGATATTGAATTTCAAGACATGATCAAGACAAGATTTTTAATTAGTTATCAAGACGATACCGAGACTGAGACGATGTCAAGATTATTAGACCTGTCAAGATTATTGGTTCTCGAAAAAACTAAAATATTTATATTTGTAAATGAAAAGGAATCATTATATACGAATTTAAAAAAAATTTATTCAATAAAAACATTCAGATTGATAAATTTAAAAACATTTAATATTAATACAGTATAGCATTTTTATAAATTAGAAATCAAACTCGCAAATTTTAGATATTAAAGAACATTTCATCCAGAATTGATGCACAGTAGTGTTTTTAAAGATTTACTTTATAGGGTTGTACAAGACAATATTCGTAAAAATATTGTATTGGTATTGAAAATTTAATTTTCAAAAATTTAAATCTTGTCTTGGTCTTGAGTGAATATTGGTAGCAAAAATCTCGTCTTGTATTGTCTTGTCTCGATTTTATTAGCAATTTTTTATCTAACAAATTATTTAAATAATATTTAACATAACTTCTAGTTCTATTTTTTGACATAGTCTCAGAGAGACTATGTCAAAAAATAGAACTAGAAGTTATGTTAAATGACAGTTGAATTTAAAATGTCTCGAGCCATTTTTGACAATAAATATGAACCTGATTTTTTTACCACTCCAAAATATTTATATCTGCACATTCCCTTGAAGCCTGTAAATAGTTATTAATTTCTGTTTTCCATAAATGTTTTTTATGTAAATAAACATTTATATCGATTACATAGTAATAATTATAATTAAAATATAATATAATAGTAATAATTATTTCAAATTATATTATAATACAAAAATTATGTTAAATATTATTTAAATAATGTTTTAATATTAGATAAAAAATTGTTAATAAAATCGAGACAAGACAATACAAGACGAGATTTTTGCTACCAATATTCACTCAAGACCAAAACAAGATTTAAATTTTCAATATCAATATTTTTACGAATATCGTCTTGTGCAACCCTAATTATTTTTATTGGTGGATTAGAAGTGGAACAGAGCGATAAAAGGAGGGAATTCGTTATTGTCTCTCTGCGTCATATAAGTTATTGTACAAAGTTTGTGCAAATTATAACCGCGATATCGCAAAAACGAAATGTAATACACAAAAATAGTTGTATTCGTATGAATATAAAATTTAATGAAGAAAAAAACCTTTATATTCTCATAAAAAAAACCTGCGTGTTTCAAATAGTCAGACATCTGGCGCCCGATATTACGATATTGCACGACTTCGAGCTCTTATCCAGCCGATCGGTACCATTGTAAAATGCAAATCATGATAGAAATTTCTTATCTCGCAACTCCGCCCGCTGGTGTAGCCAAGTAACACAGAGATTTCAAGCCAGTTTAATTTATCGTCTCTCGATAGTTAGCTATTTTCAATCTTCGCAACTTCGTTTCATCATCATCCTAAAGGTCCATTTAATGAAAAATAACTGTTGGCTAATTTGAAATTGAAATATATCTCTCTCAATTATCTGCTTAAGTAACAGTTTTCCATCTTCACAGTAATATATAATAAGGATTAAAAGAAATAGTATATCATAACTTTTTTATCAATTAATTTACCACGAGGAGATATTAATTAATATTTCAAGAAACTTAAATAATTACGTTGGATAATTTTTGTAATAAAAAACGTGAAATATAAATAAATATAAATAATAAATATAATAAATAATAATAAATAATAAATATAAATATAATATATAATAATATAAATATAATAAATAATAAATATAAATAAGAAACTTAAATAATTATGTTGGATAATTTTTGTAACAAACGTGAAATATAAATAAATATAAATAATAAATATAATAAATAATAATAAATAATAAATATAAATATAATATATAATAATATAAATATAATGAATAATAAATAAGAAACTTAAATAATTACGTTGGATAATTTTTGTAACAAACGTGAAATATAAATAAATATAAATAATAAATATAATAAATAATAATAAATAATAAATATAAATATAATATATAATAATATAAATATAATGAATAATAAATATAAATATAAATAAGAAACTTAAATAATTACGTTGGATAATTTTTTGTAACAAACGTGAAATATAAATAAATATAAATAATAAATATAATAAATAATAATAAATAATAAATATAAATATAAATAAAAAACTTAAATAATTACGTTTTATAATTTTTGTAACAAACGTGAAATAAAAAAGGGCAATTTATTGCGTCAAATATATTGTAATTATTTAGATAGAGAGTTAAATGACATTTTGCTCTTGGAACAATGGATACATGGAGAACATAACATGGCTAATAATGCTATCCTTTACGGAAGATATAGACATAGAGAAATTTGTTCTAGTTAAGTGCATGATCTGTGAAATGGATCAAATGCCATTGATAATAGCCGTAACATTCATCAAACGACTAAAAGACCGCATCAATTAATCTCTGTTTGATTACATATCTGATTATCTTGTAATGTGATTGAAAGAGCGATAGTATCTAACATGGATGAATCTATCTGTGACACAAATGTGTGAATAAGTAAAATTTAGAAATAGTGTAAATGCATCTTCATTATTACTCTTTCACTCGATTAAAGTTTAAAATCTATTTTCCATTATATTATTGTCGAAAAACATCTTTTTATATTATTTGTGTCATAAATAATATATTATAATATATTAAATACATTTAATAAAAATCGAACAAATATTGAAAATATTATTATAATTATATTCGTAGCAATAAATTATGTTTAATTAATAATATTTTAATTATATTTAATTAAATATATAATAAATATATAACAAATATATAATAAATATTAATTTAATTAATTACTAACACTAATAATAAAACCACGAAAATCAAGATAATCCGAATTTCAATAACCGAACAATTCACTTCAAAGAGAGGATTAATTAGTCTTTGTTAGTTGCATCACAGTATCTGTTTGTCGAATATCTAGAACCATAAATATTTCACGGTTGAATGCATAAGATCCAATAAAGAATTTATTATATTGTTTAATGTGTGATTGAAATTTTGATAAAAAAGAAACTTCAATCTAATTTCAATATTAATTTAATGGTTGATGGCAAAAGTAATTCAATGGAGGTACTGAACTTTTAAAATCTACGACTCTATCGATATCTCCCGAATGAAACTCGTTAACGAAATATCATCGGTGTATCCACAATGATTCAAAAGATCGGTCAAACGAGCAGCGGCGACGAGTTAAGCCGTCAGCCAATTACTTTGCAGAGATCTCTCTCGTCGTTTGACTGATTCGCAGGTGAACGTCGAAGTCGCGCCGATGCACTTTGTGCATGAAAAGCGGCCCAACGTCAAAGACACGGGAAATACGAGGAGACTGGGAAATTCTACCGCGAAATGATTCGCGGTAATCTTGGAACTTCCCAAGTCTGAAACTAACATTAAGCCCGATATTATACGGATAATATTACATTCGCGAAATTAGAGGAGCCCCCGATCGGCAGCCACATCGCACGTCAGGATCTCATAGGGTAGCCAGGTGCGCATGAACGCGCGGAAAGTCCCGTTTCGGGTATGTATACCTTGCAAACGAGCGCGCGCGAGTGTGTAACTTGCGCAGGGAAATGTATATAGGAGGGTGGAAGCGGCACCGGTTCGGCTGATATCAAAGTTTGAGCTCTTCTAGGGATTCCACGAGCGATTCCAGCATCTCTTCCGCGATGACGTTTCGTTCGGATCGACGCTGTCCCTTTCGCGTCGCATCGCAAATACAGAGGATCGGGTGAAACGAGCACCACCTCCCCGAGTTTGTATAATGCTCGAATGAAGAAGATTTTACGAGTCGAAAACCGCGAGATCGCCCGCTGCATTTTTTTCATTTGATGCAAATGATGCGCAAATCGAGGATGTCGCGCGGGATACTTGGTCCTGGAGAGGGATCCTGCGAGCAGCAATTCTCCTGGTCACGAATCACAGCCTCGACACGGCTCGTCGATACTATTACAGAAACGCTCTCGACATTATATACGGTTGAACGCGTTCTACCCTCCGTCTTTAGAGTCAGCGGAGCTCGCTGCTGGGGCTGTCTCCATGCCCGAATAGCTCGGTGCTCGAGAAGACGGATCAGACGACGTCGTATGTACCTTCGCCTTCGATATTACGCCCGTAGGTAGGTGGGTAGGTTGGAGCCGAGAGCGCGACACCAAACCGGAAGGAATGAGACGTACGCGCAAGTATCCGGGCTTTGCTTGGGCTGCCATCGACCAGAATCAATCCATCGTTATTTGCCGGAAGGATTCGCGAAAGCTGCGAAATATTGACTCGCGTCGAGAGGGTCTTCCGGCGAAGTTCATTCAGCAAATATTCAGTACGCGTTCGGAACGTCATTATTTAAATTTCTTCGAGACTCATCGTTGGTTGCGGTTAACGCGAGTATGAGATCCGTCTTATATCTGTCAAAATTTCGTAGAATCGATCTTTGAGTTTTTATAACAGGAAACTCATGTTTTACTTGAAAAATCGGATATCAGTTGTAAAAAATCGAGTCTTATAACTAGATAGTGATAACTAGAAATTATTTGATTGAACCAAAATGCCTTCAATCATATACGTCTTGTTCTCTCAGTGTGTTAATTCGAAAAGGAATCGACAACATTATTTGACAATTGTTCATACACATCTGTTTAACAGTTTTAAATGCAATTTTTAAAAGATTGTAGGCATAATTTTAAGACAAATATTATCGGTTTCTTTTCTAATTAAGAGTCATGAATAGATAATCTAAGAATCTTGATCTGATGCGTTTAATTATTACTAGCCTGTGAATGTAACCAATTTCAGTTACTATAATAAACGCCAATAATTAACACATGAAATTGATCGTATTCGCACTAAGAAAAATCATGTCTTCTTGAGTGTACCAACAAGACGTATATGATTCAAGGTATTTTGATTAAATCAAATAAGAATTTCTAATTATCATGATAAGACTCGATTTTTTATAATTAGAATGTTTAATAGATTTTACTATAAAGATTTGGTTAATATTTTCTGATTGGATCTATAAAATTTCTTGTTACACTAATTTTTTTGCTTGCAACTTTTAACTTAATTCGTATTCAATATTTGTCATAAAATATAGTATATAAAGAACTAGTATTAACATTAAATCCAAAGTATTTTTTTTCTCTTACGAGCAATAGTGCCAGAAAGAGAACGCTAGCTCTCTGATTGCGTGTGTTTGAGCTGCATCCTCTTCTTGCATCACTGTTTATCAGTTTAATTTCTAACAAACTGAACTTAAAATAATTTATTCAATAATCTGGATTGAATTTATCCAATAATCTTGAAATTCAGAATATTAAACAGACTTTTGAGATTAGATGGAAAAAATTTGAGACGTCTTGGTGCTGAGGAATTTAGTATTATTAATTAGAAAATTTGATAAATTTAACAAGAAGAAATTAATGAGATTCATCTGGTAATTCCTATAAGAATTCTGGTTCGTCCATTTTCCAACAAACATACTGGTTGAATCTACCAGAATTCTAATTAATCCGTTCGGAACGTCATTATTTAAATTTCTTCAAGACTCATCGTTGGTTGCGGTTATCGCGAGTATGAGATCCGTCTTCTATCTGTCAAAATTTCGTAGAATCGATCTTTGAGTTTTTATAACAGGAAAATCATGTTTTACTTGAAAAATCGGATATCAGTTATAAAAAATCGAGTCTTATCGTGATAACTAGAAATTGTTTGATTGAACCAAAATGCCTTCAATCATATACGTCTTGTTGGTACAATCGAACGATTTTTCTCAGTGTGTTAATTCGAAAAGGAATCGACAACATTATTTGGCAATTGTTCACACACACATCTGTTTAACAGTTTTAAATGCAGTTTTTAAAAGATTGTAGGCATAATTTTAAGACAAATATTATCGGTTTCTTTTCTAATTAAGAGTGAATAGATAAACTAAGAATCTTGATCTGATGCGTTTAATTATTACTAGCCTGTGAATGTGACCAATTTTAGTTACTATAGTAAACGCCAATAATGTCTTAACACATGAAATTGGTCGTATTCGCACTAAGAAAAATCATTTGATTGTACCAACAAGACGTATATGATTGAAGGCATTTTGGTTCAATCAAATAATTTCTAGTTATTATGATAAGACTCGATTTTTTTATAATTAGAATGTTTAATAGATTTTACTATAAGGATTTGGTTAGTATTTTCTGGTTGGATCTATAAAATTTCTTGTTACACTAATTTTTTTGCTTGCAACTTTTAACTTAACTCGTATTCAATATTTGTCATGAAATATAGTATATAAAGAACTAGTATTAACATTAAATCCAAAGTATTTTTTTTCTCTTACGAGCAGTAGTGCCAGAAAGAGAACGCTAGCTCTCTGATTGCGTGTGTTTGAGCTGCATCCTCTTCTTGCATCACTGTTTATCAGTTTAATTTCTAACAAACTGAACTTAAAATAATTTATTCAATAATCGGGATTGAATTTATCCAATAATCTTGAAATTCAGAATATTAAACAGACTTTTGAGATTAGATGGAAAAAATTTTAGACGACTTGGTGCTGGGGAATTTAGTATTATTAATTAGAAAATTTGGTAAATTTAACAAGAAGAAATTAATGAGATTCATCTGGTAATTCCTATAAGAATTCTGGTTCGTCCATTTTCCAACAAACATACTAGTTGAATCTACCAGAATTCTAATTAATCCGTTCGGAACGTCATTATTTAAATTTCTTCGAGACTCATCGTTGGTTGCGATTATCGTGATATGAGATCCGTCTTCTATCTGTCAAAATTTCGTAGAATCGATCTTTGAGTTTTTATAACAGGAAACTCATGTTTTACTTGAAAAATCGGATATCAGTTGTAAAAAATTGAGTCTTATCGTGATAACTAGAAATTGTTTGATTGACCAAAATGCTTAGTATTTTCTGATTGGATCTATGAAATTTCTTGTTACATTAATTTCTTTGCTTGCCTCTTAACTTAACTCGTATTCAATATTTGCCATAAAATATATATAAAGAACTAGTATTAACATTAAATCCAAGGTATATTTTTTTTCTCTTACGAGCAGTAGTGCCAGAAAGAGGACGCTAGTTCTCTGATTGCGTGTGTTTGAGCTGCATCCTCTTCTTGCATCACTGTTTATTAGTTTAATTTCTAACAAACTGAAATTAAAATAATTTATTCAATAATCTGGATTAAATTTATCCAGATCTTGTTGGAAATCTTGTTGGAATTCAAAATATTAAACTAAATTAGACTTTTGAGATTAGATGAAAAAAATTTTAAACGACTTGGTGCTGGTGAGTTTAGTATTAACCAGAAAATTTGATAAATTTAATAGGAAGAAATTAATCAGATTCATCTGATAATTCCTACAAGAATTCTGGTTCGTCCATTTTCTAACAGACATATTAATTGAATTTACCAGAATTCTAATTAATGCAATAAAATTTTTTTCTTAGTGCAGTTTAATTTCTAACAAATTGAATTTAAAATAATTTATTCAATAATCTGGATTGAATTTATCCAATAATCTTGAAATTCAGAATATTAAACAGACTTTTAAGATTAGATGGAAAAAATTTTAGACGACTTGGTGCTGGGGAATTTAGTATTATTAATTAAAAAATTTGGTAAATTTAACAAGAAGAAATTAATGAGATTCATCTGATAATTCCTACAAGAATTCTGGTTCGTCCATTTTGCAACAGACATATTGATTGAATCTAGACCAAAATTCTAATTAATCTAGATTTTTTCTCAGGGCATGTTTAATTAATATAACAAGAAGTTTTATAGATCCACCTAGAAAATACTACCCAAATCCTTGTAACAAAATCTATTAATCTCTAACTTCTAGTTAGAGATAGAGTAAAAAATCGAGTCTTATCGTGATAACTAGATATTCTGCTTGGTTTAACCAAAATGCCTTCCATCAGATACGTCTTATTGATACAATCAAACGATTTTTCTCAGAGTATAAGTATAAAAACACGCCAAGACATGCAGATAAACACTTCGTGAGCACGAAGACGGTTATTTTTCTCATTCTGATTTCTTCGCTTCTGAATCGCTTCTGTCAACAAGTCGTACGACAGAAATTACGAGCGCTTAGCCAGCGCAATACCAATCATAACTCGAAAGTCGTAAAAGGAGTTTCCCTTCGTCCTCGTTAACCGCAACGTTTCCACCGGCGTGAGATATTAGTAACAAAACGTAGGTCAGTTCCTTCCCAGATGTCTTATTAAAGAAAACGAATGTACCGATGTCCGGGGAATCTCGCGGAATCCGCAGAAAGAGTCGGTTCAGTGGTCCCGCGGGTATGAATCATTTCCGGCCAAATACTGAGGTCAGACCAGAACATAGCTCTTCTCAATCTCTTCCTCTCTCTTTCTCTCCCTCATCCCCTTCCCCTCTCTCTCTCTCTCTCTCTCTCTTTCTCTTTTTCGCCTCCATCTATATCTAATCTTTACCTCCCACCTATCCTTCTCTATTCGAGTTATCGTAGTGCTATAGGAATGGCTTTCGCGCCCAAGTTTTAACGAGGAAAACACCAATCTGCTACAGCGAATATATGGATCGTTACATATTATGTATCCCCTCGACCGTAGGATCCGACCACGCTTAGCAAGTCGTAAAGTATACTGATGGCGAACGAAAGATTTTGCCGATCATCCCTTGGAAATCCCGCCATTTCGAAGAATACGCCGGTAATTTTTACAATACGCTTCCAGCTGGCGGACGATCACAAAAATTAATTTACCAGGACGTGCCCGAGAATAAGATAAACGTTTGCGCGGAGTAATTTTCTTCCATTATGTGTTCCTCGATACAAGGCGTACTATATTTCACACTCATCGTGATATTACATAGTATTGCCTATTCATGCTTTTCTGATTTATCGCGGCGAGGTCAAAAACTTCTTACGAACTTCTTGGAAACTACATTTATAATATAAGTAATCAAGCAAAGTAAACTTATTAATCTGGCAGGGAAAGTTAAGATGTTAATTAGATTTTTTAAAATCTTCTTTACCCTTCTTCATATTTTATATCTTCTCATCTAGCAAAGAATGAAATAATATGCAACTTATGCGTGAAAAATATCTTTTCTATTTTTAATAAAATATAATAAAAATATGTATTTTCGAGCAAAGAATGAAATAATATGCAACTTGTGTGTAAAAAATATCTTTTCTATTTTTAATATAATATAATAAAAATATGTATTTTCGAGATCGAACAATTAAATACATAAAGCAACAAAAGGAGCAGCAAATGATGAAATTTCTAAATGAAAAATAAATATACAAAAATCATAGTTATAAACATATGTCATAAATATATGTAAAAGCTTATATATTTTAAATAAAATATAGAGCAAAGGTTGCATAATGTGCTTATAGCATTTTTATCAAAGTATGCTATCTTTGATGCAAAAAATAATATAATAATTTTGAATTACTTTCGTCAATAATTGTTATTTTTTATTTTTAAACAGCATATCTTAGGGAACTTTTCGAGACAAATTACTTAATTATATTTTCATAGAAATGGTCATTTTTTTCTAATGTAAGATTGCACATTAAGGATATATTGGACCGACCGTCTGTCTCAAAAGTTAATCCAAAGTATCAAAAAATTAAAGCATTGAGCAGAATACGAATTCGAATTGATCAAAAATTTTTTAAAAACCACGAAATCATACTTCAAAGTATTCTTTAATATAAATAGGTCTTAATTTCCAAGAAAATGGTGCCACGTTTTATCATCAATATTGCATCAAATCGATAATCACAGTTATTTTTTAATAATAATTTCAAAACGAGCAAGTACATCGTTTTAAAACTTTGTGGAAACATTTTTACATGTATGAAGAATATAATATTACAAAATGAAATTTTTATCTTTGTTTTTTATGGTTTGTGAATAATTTATTACCTGTTTCTTGAACGTTTACATAAGATCCTATGTTAAAATCGCAAAATTCAAAAATTAATAACTTTTAAAGGCGCAAGTAAAAAAATTTGAAATAATTCATGACGATTTAGAATATTATTAAGAATGTTAAATTAAAAAATTCACGGCGATCTCATTGATTGTAATATATCTCCAATACATCCTTAATATATGTTCAATTTCTTTGTTTTCGTATCATAGTTCATTGTGTCAAACCAACAAAAGTAACTGTTGCAAACATCTTTGAAGCACGAATCGATTGGGTCGAAAGTTGGGTCGGATGGAATCGACGTTTATGTTCGAACGATATGTCTGACGGAAAGCTGTTAAGTACGGACGCAGGACAAGACCCTCAGGGCTTTGCAAACCCTTGCTTTCATCACGCCACCCCGTCGTGCGTCCAGCTCCATCATCTAGCGAACTAGACCAGTTCTGGGAGAGGCAGTAAATGATTGAACAAAGAGGCGAGAGCGCCAGGCCGTGTAAAAATAACGATCCAACATATAAAATGACCAGCAGGAGATGCCGGGTAATACTAGTACCGTTCTTACACCCGTTCTTTCCCTCTCTCTCTCTCCGCACCTACGGACCAAAGTCGTAGCCGACCTTCGTAAATCTTCGCGAAAACGGAGAAATACGCCGGTTTGGAGCAATTTGTTTTTATAGGGAATCGTGAGAGGAAGTGGAACGCCACTCGGGGCATTACCTTCGGGTATCTATGCGAAGATGCTGAAATTCCCGCTGGCGCCAGATAGAAGCTGAATCTTTCGCCAGGGGGTAAGAGGTCAGTCTCGTGTGGCATCTAACGAGCATAATCCTGGAATGCGACGTAGTGCGAAAAATTCCAAGAAGAGAGATTGCTCCGGATCATTTCATATAGCGCTTTTTCATCCCGAGTTGATTTTTCTAACGTAATTATAAGTACGTATGATAGATCATTTTCGCTCAAGACGAAAATTATGGGATAATAATAATTTTCTGAGCTCAAGAATTAAGCTAGCGATTCTAAATCGTTTGGATTGATCTTGTAATTTATTTTTCCATTTAAAAAGCTCTATTATAACAATGATTATAAAGATAAAAAATGAAAGACATGTGTTCAGCGATGACAGGAATTTTATTTTACACTCGAAAATGATGGTCGAGAATGTACGATGATCGGTGCGCGATAAACATAAATGTTAAATGCCAATAAAATAAAAGCAATATATATAAAATTGTAATAAAAATAAGCTGGAATGAGCTCATAGCGGAATTTTAGTAAAAGAGCTTTTATAACCACGACCTCTCTTTATTATTTCATTATTTAAAATTATCTACCGTAATTTCTCCCATACAATAATATTCAATAAAATTTAAATAAAAATATTATACATATTTACATTATTATGAAAATATTATATATTATATTATTATATATCATATAATATGTTTTTAACAGTATCGGATTATTAAGAAAGTAATAACGGACAGTGAAAATCACGGTTGCTGTAATGCATAATTATTCATAAATAAATTTTAAAATATTTAAAACCTGAACTTTCTATTCATATTGAAATTGAAAAAACTAAAAGAACAGAAAAGTCAAAATTAAACAACGAATAAATAAGATATATTGTTGATGATGAATAGATTGATTTTTTGCTTCGAAACAAAATTGTCTACCTTGTCAAAATATACAGTATCGGTCAAAAATATATCACCTTTTTTAGGATAATTTAATTCAAAGTGTATATATTTAATTAATTTTTCTTAAGTTGCTGTGTCCATTATTGAATGAAAAGTCTATTGTCAAATAATCTATATACCTACTATTAAAACAGTGACTAGAAATATATACACTTTGAATTAAGTTATTTCCTTTGAGTTAAGTTATTCTCACACAGTAAAAAATTTTGTGTTAAATTTAACATATTTCACATGTCCCAATTTATCCACTCTAATTTTAATGTTAATTTAACAGAAGGCAAGTATGTAAATAAATAACACAAGTAATATGTTTAAAAATTAACACAAAAGTGTAACGCTTAAATTTTATCTGGAAATAAAGTTTATGTTAAATTAACATATTTATAATGTTAAATTAAAAAAAAAAATGTTATTCTTATATTTTTATGATAAATAACGGAAGAGATATGTCGATTTAACATATAAACTGTTATAGAGAGAAAAATAACACAACTTATCTGTTCATTTTAACATATAACTTATTTCATCAAAAATTCGTGCATTTACATATTAATTGTGTTATTTTAACTCTTAGAAACGGTGAATATTAACTCAACGCAGAAATGTCAAAATAATGCAACGATAATAATATGTTACATTAACATAAGAGTATGTTAAAAATTTAACACAAAAATTTTTACACGAGAAAATTTCAACAGAAATACAAAATGTTTTTTACCGTGCAAAAAACATAAAGATGATACATTTTTGGCCGGTACTGTATATGTTTGCGGCTTAATTCTCAGACTGGAGAACAGGAATATTGTAATGAAGTCAAGTTGCATTACTCAAAAACAGTAACAATATCACCCGAGAGGGCTAAGCAACCAGTAACTTTGCGCACGTCCGCCCGACTCTCCCCAACTTCCACTTCCACGTGAAGGAATTCTAGTTGGAAACGCGGAATCTCGGGTACGCGAGTACGAACGACAGGAATGATTCGAACCCGTTGAAACTGCTTGGTCTTCCCGCAAGCAGTATCCCCTTTTATTCCCCGGGAGATTTTTGCGAGACCTCACTTCGGCTGCACTCCATCCGGAAGCTCCTTTCTCATCCTCGAGATAAGGCATCTCAATTTCAGCGGCAACCCTCCCCCCTGCCACTTCCCTTCGGTGCCTCTGTCGCCTTTCTCCTCCGCGGGGAACCCGTCTTTAACTCGATATATAACCGAACCGCAAAATATCGATCCTGGCAATTGCTGGTTCGTTGCCGAAGTGCCTCGCTCCTGACCTCTCGATCGAGGAAACACAGTTACCTCGGCTTTCAAAAGAGTATCGCGACGCGAAGTCGTCATCGAGGATCGAACGTGGGAAATAAGGAGCTCGGTGTGTTTCGCTGGAGGATTCAATTGGCCTACTTGGTCAACGTGGCTAGTTGAAGATAGTCAGAGATGAAAAGATATATATATACACTGAGGGAAAAATTTTTTTAAATCAAATAAATTTGTTTTCTTGAAACTTTTACTTTAAACGAAAGGAATTTATTTCATTTAAGCAAAAGTATTTAATTTTTATGCATATTTAATTAAATATGCATGTTAAGTACATTTTTTAAGTACATTATTTTTATTTATATATTTTTTATATTTAATACCATTTTCGTAAAATATATATTATAATTTATTAAATTAAATATATTATTTTGTAAAATTTAAAAATTTAAAATTTTTGGGAATAAAAAATGCATTTTAATAAATATTTTGTAAAATTAAAATAAAATATTTAATTAGAAAAATTTATATTTAATTTATATTTAATTTAATAAAATAAAATATTTATTTAAAAAAATATTTAATTAAAAATTATATTTTTTTAAGCATATGTATTTTTTAAACACATGTAAATAAATACTTAACTTAGGCAAACAGACGTTTTGAATACAAGTAAATACGTGATTAGAACCCACCGAATAAATAGTCTTCTTGAGTTAACTAAAATTTTTTTATTTTTAGATAATTTTTTCCTCGGTGTATCTTTGTTGAAAAAATATTTCATGAAAATTTGAGATGGCAATTTTATAAAAATTTTTCCGAGACATGAAAATATTATATATTACATCTTTTTTCAAAGATAATTGCCAAATTTATATGCATCTTGAAATTGTTGAATTGAATTGAATGCTTGTATGCGTGTGTAATTAGATTTCTACATAATTATAATAAATAATACACAAGTTACATAATAATCGTAAATTTTGTGAATTCCACTGGTGTACAAAACAACATAATGATTAGAAATTATGGCATAGAATATAATTGTGCCTGAAGTTATCATTTACCGATCCCAGAAGGCTTCCAGTCAGACAAAGTTATAGTTCAAACTCAGAGAATGCACAGATAAATGTATCATATATGTAAATTTGATGTTAGTAATATCGCATATAGCAATGAAAATACATTAAAAGATTTATACAGCATCATATAAATTAACGTAAGATAAGAAATAACGTTAAATAATAAATAAATATATAAATTGTTAGCATGCACCCGTAAGAAAAAGAGAGAAAAAGAAAGAGGGGTAAAGAGAAGCTTATCATTTCACTGTTAAATAAGAAAATTGTGACGCTTTAATTTCACTCTTTCAACAACTCTCTCTCGAAAGCACTAATTCTTCCTTCGTTAGGAAAAGACATTAGAATCAGCGACTAGCAAGTTCCGAACATCCCAAAGAAGCTTCGGCTACGCCAAGTTGGGTGTCCTTTTAAGCCGAAGCAAAGTGGCGAGTTCGACCCAGCTCGACACCCTCTGCTACCCCTCGCCTTATCCTACTCAAGTTGGAAAATAGAATCGAGAGATGCAACTCTAAGAAAGAGAAAGACAGAAAGAGAGAAAGAGAGGGAAGGAGGGAGGAAAAAAGAGAGGAAGAGAGAAAGAAAAAGAGAGAGAGAGAGAAAGAAGCACAGAGGAGAACCAGCCTTCTTGCAACAGCTGTCAGATACTCCCATGCATTTATCAAATAAAATAACTCCACCTTTCCACTTTTTCGTCTGACTTATGGTTCCGTTCACAATACGGTAACTAAAATGGCACATGCTCTACATCTTCGCGCAGACGCTCGTTTTCCCATTATCTTTTTGAAACACGATTGCGCTTTATTCTCTAATAAATGCAAGGTACTTGCAACTTCGCAAGATCTCATAACTTAGGATAAATTCGTTGAGTATCTTTTCATTAATCCATGCGCAAAAATCAGTTCCATTGCACGGAAAACAAATTAATTTTCTGTAAAAGTGACGCACGACCATCTATATAAATAAATAGAAATAAATGCGAAAAAAATTTCCATCGAATATTATAACTTGTTTAATAAATGTTGAGAAAGGCTCTCTTAATATTAACAATACATAGAAAATTCAAAGGTGATAGAGAGACAAGGTTAAATAAATTTTATTTGAAATACAGTAAAACTTACTGTATTTTATACTTTTGTACTTTACTGTATTTCAAATAAAATTTATTTAACCTTGCTCTCTATCACCTTCGAATTTTCTATGTATTATTATAACTTGTCTTTTGATTAATTCCCTAACTTGTCCAAAATATTTCTAATGAAATCTTCGTGTTCTTTGCGTTTTATGGATAATGTCGTGACAACAACGACAAGATATACATCCAAGTTGCTGGCTGACGGTATCTTGTTCGCGATGCTGGTTTATCGTGAATCACGCGGTTATGGTGCGAGCTGTGAATTTAAATTGAGAGTGAGAAACGCGGTGTGAGAAAAGGTAGCGCGTATGCCTCCTACGTGCATCTTCGAGCTGGCACGTACGCGCTGTTTATGCGAGGAATCTCTTTTAGTAGTTTGATCCTTTGTTGTCTGGTTTATGAGATCAGCTGAAGCCTCCGACAGCTATATAGGTGTATATCTTGTGAGTGACATTTAACCCTTTACATTCTGCGCATTTCTATTCGACATTGATGAGGATTCAGTCATTTATAGATAAACGTAGATACGTTTGTAATATTCGACGGAAATTATTTTTCGTTATTTATTTATATTTATTTTTTCGTATTTATTTGTATTTATATTTTTAAAAATATTACCTTTATCTTATTTATAAAAATATTACGTTTATCTTATTTATTCCTCTGTATTTACTTCCTCTTTTTTATAATAAATAAAAATTAATTAAAATTAGAGTGATCTTTCATTTATATACATAGCATTTGGCATTAGAGAAAGAAGTAAATTATATATACGTATCATCACATATATACGTATCATCTCATTTATTTTATATCAATATTTCAATATATATATATATATTCGCATTATTTATAATTCAATAAATTGTGTACAAATAATGCGAATATTTCATTACCGAACGGAAATTTGAGTAAAAAACGATATAATTAATTCGTATGTAAACACATCTTAAGTTTATGTACGAATTAATTATATCATTTATTATTCAAATTTCCGTTTAATAATGAAATATTAAATACACGCCTGAATATTCGACTCAAGAAGAAAATTCAAAATTTATGAACGGAAATTTAAGTAAAAAACGATATAATTAATTCGCACGTAAACACATCTTAAGTTTATGTACGAATTAATTATATCATTTATTATTCAAATTTCCGTTTAATAATGAAATATTAAATACACGCCTGAATATTCGACTCAAGAAGAAAATTCAAAAATTTTATGAACGAAAATTTAAGTAAAAAAACGATATAATTAATTCGCACGTAAACACATCTTAAGTTTATGTACGGATTAATTATATCATTTATTATTCAAATTTCCGTTTAATAATGAAATATTAAATACACGCCTGAATATTCGACTCAAGAAGAAAATTCAAAAATTTTATGAACGAAAATTTGAAAAACGATATAATTAATTCGCACGTAAACACATCTTAAGTTTATGTACGAATTAATTATATCATTATTATTCAAATTTCAGTTTAATAATGAAATATTAAATACACGCCTGAATATTCGACTCAAGAAGAAAATTCGTTTTTATGAACGGAAATTTAAGTAAAAAACGATATAATTAATTCGCACGTAAACACATCTTAAGTTTATGTACGAATTAATTATATTATTTATTATTCAAATTTCCGTTTAATAATGAAATATTAAATACACGCCTGAATATTCGACTCAAGAAGAAAATTGATTTTATGAACGGAAATTTAGTAAAAAACGATATAATTAATTCGCACGTAAACACATCTTAAGTTTATGTACGAATTAATTATATCATTTATTATTCAAATTTCCGTTTAATAATGAAATATTAAATACACGCCTGAATATTCGACTCAAGAAGAAAATTCAAAAATTTTATGAACGGAAATTTAAGTAAAAAACGATATAATTAATTCGCATGTAAACACATCTTAAGTTTATGTACGAATTAATTATATCATTTATTATTCAAATTTCCGTTTAATAATAAAATATTAAATACACTCCTGAATATTCGACTCAAGAAGAAAATTCAAAAATTTTATGAACGGAAATTTAAGTAAAACAATATAATTAATTCGCACGTAAACACATCTTACGTTTATGTACGAATTAATTATATCGTTTTTTACTCAAATTTCCGTTTAATGAAATATTAAATACACTCCTGAATATTCGACTCAAGAAGAAAATTCAAATTTTATGAACGGAAATTTAGTAAAAAACGATATAATTAATTCGCACGTAAACACATCTTAAGTTTATGTATGAATTATATCGTTTTTTATTCAAATTTCCGTTTAATGAAATATTAAATACACTCCTGAATATTCGACTCAAGAAGAAAATTCAAAAATTTTATGAACGGAAATTTAAGTAAAAAACGATATAATTAATTCGCACGTAAACACATCTTAAGTTTATGTACGAATTATATCGTTTTTTATTCAAATTTCCATTTGATGAAATATTAAATACACTTCTGAATATTCGACTCAAGAAGAAAATTGAATTTTATGAACGGAAATTTAAGTAAAAAACGATATAATTAATTCGCACGTAAACACATCTTAAGTTTATGTACGAATTAATTATATCATTTATTATTCAAATTTCCGTTTAATAATAAAATATTAAATACACTCCTGAATATTCGACTCAAGAAGAAAATTCGATTTATGAAGGAAATTTGTAAAACAATATAATTAATTCGCACGTAAACACATCTTACGTTTATGTACGAATTAATTATATCGTTTTTTACTCAAATTTCCGTTTAATTATGAAATATTAAATACACTCCTGAATTCGACTCAAAAGGAAAATTCAAAAATTTTATTCGACTACAGACGGGATGACTCAATTAAAGAATACGAAAAAGTTTGCACGAAGATCGCTCCGAAGGGAAGGTTTTATGCATTGCGTGCCGTCTTATGTGATATAGTTGCACAGACGAATATTTCTCACTACATGGGGTCGGAAAGCAAGCTTCATGGTGGCGGAAGGAGAAGAAAGGGATGTAGAACTTTCTCACTAAATAAAAATTTCAGATTCTGCCCCATAAGTTTTCAACACGAGGAACTCTGTTTACGGAAATCTCTACGCGGGAAACGCAGTGGGTGCTTTGTATATCTGAGCGTAACGTGGTCTTCTGCAAGACCGGCATTAAAATTAATGGCTTGGCGCTGGTGGCTTCAGCAGGTGGTGCGATTTTAAACGTCACCTGATCTATCTCGCTGCCGCTTTTGTTAATATTCAGCCTGCTGTCTAAAAAGTATCAATTTCAGCCAAAATAAATATACGTTTGTGCGCGCACATATGAAAAAAAAAAAAAATGATGAAAAAGTTACATTTTTATAGGTTGCAACCGATATTGATATTGCGCAGTGATAATTATTTTACGAGACCGCAGAATATTATTCATTTTGCGAGATTCGCGCAACGCTAAAGCTATCAAGTTTGATAAATTGGAATTTTAATATTAACAGCCAACGCGCGGGCGCAACGGATGAAATTAGATAGCTTCACGCGGCAAAAAATCGATGAGCGCCCGATTCTCGTAATCTGGAATTTGTCTTTCCGCTCGGCTATCGCATTTCAACGCTCGCGTATTTTTCATCGTTTCGTCGTTTCATCATTCAAAAATTATTGTTCATATTTCCAATATTTTAACTTACCCACAGCGCATATAATTCCAATCCCGGAAGAGGACTATCCTATTATCCTTGCGATTTTTAGATGTAGCCCGGAGCAACTGGCTGCACCAAACGACCGCCATCTGTTTTGCATATGCCATCGCTAACGTATGTATAAGATTTGCCGTGATGTCTGCTCGATATCGGGTCACTTTGAATACGAATCGTTTGAAATACGCGATTTACATCGATCGCGAATTTAATATATAACTTATATACTTTACAACACAATAGGTATATACGAGGTGTTTTTTAATAGATGCGAAAAAAATTTAGGAGATGATTCTTTGTCGAAATGGGGATAAAAACTAGGTTTTTATTTTTTTTTTTTTCAAATTTAAAACAAGTTAAAGAAATGAAATTTTCTACTAGTAAAAAGGTTATTTATTAATATTTTTTTCAACCTCCCGTATTGTTATAAGGGGAAATTAGCAACTCCTATTCAATTTTTTATTGGAACTTTTTAATGTTTATATGAAAAACTCCCCTTAATTTTCGACAAAGAATCATCTCCTAAAATTTTTCGCACTTATTGAGAAACACCCTGTATAATCGAACAATATATATAATTTTTGACACTTTGTTTATATTTTCATTTATACATATATTAAACTATTTTTTGTATAAATTTAAAAATCGCAGCTCAATTCGCATCACAAATTATTCCATGACTACCGAGTCGTGACTGCTTCGTATTTTCACATTTTTTCTCACATTTTTTCTTCCCCGAATATGTGTATTTTCTCTATAAACAAGTGTCGGGAGCAGTGAGTCCGACAGATGGTCGTCTCAGTCTTTTAGTCTATCAACTGTCATTGTGACTGACGCGTCTCTCTCGAAAATAAAAATAATCTATCTTCCGTTCTTTGACTCGATATGCATTCGGGAGACGATTTTCTAACATATTTCGTAATTCGTCAAAACTGAATATCGAACGGATGACAAAGTCAAAACGAGATTCAATTTATCACAATATAATTATTATCAATATTAGAGAGCATTTTCATTTAATTATTTTAATGTTAGAGAGCATTCTATAATTACCATATTTCAATATTAGAGAGCATAATTAGAGAGCATAATTTCTATAATTAGCATTAAGGATGTATTGGACGGACCGTCTGTCTCAAAAGTTAATCCAAAGTATCAAAAAATTAAAGTGGGCAGAAGCATCTAGCAAAGAATGAAATAATATGCAACTTGAAATTGCTCGTATGTGAAAAATATCTTTTCTATAATATTTTTAATATAATATAATAAAAATATGTATTTTCGAGATCGAACAATTAAATACATAAAGCAGCAAAAGGAGCAGCAATTCTAAATGAAAAATAAATATACAAAAATCATAGTTATAAATATATGTCATAAATATATGTAAAAGCTTATATATTTTAAATAAAATATAGAGCAAAGGCTGAATAATGTGCTTATAGCATTTTTATCAAAGTATGCTATCTTTGATGCAAAAAATAATATAATAATTTTGAATTACTTTCGTCAATAACTGTTATTTTTTATTTTTAAACAGCATATCTTAGGGAATTTTTCGAGACAAATTACTTAATTATATTTTCATAGAAATAGTCACTTTTTTCTAATGTAAGATTGCACATTAAGGATGTATTGGACGGACCGTCTGTCTCAAAAGTTAATCCAAAGTATCAAAAAATTAAAGCATTGGGCAGAATACGAATTCTAATTCATCAAAAATTTTTTAAAAATCACGAAATCATACTTCAAAGTATTCTTTAATATAAATAGGTCTTAATTTCCAAGAAAATGTTGCCGCGTTTTATCATCAATATTGCATTAAACCAATAATCACAGTTATTTTTTAATAATAATTTCAAAACGAGCAAGTAAATTGTTTGAAAACTTTGTGGGAACATTTTTACATGTATGAAGGATATAATATTACAAAATGAAATTTTTATTTAAATTTTTGATTTTTTATAGTTTGCGATTAATTTATTACCTGTCTCTTGAACGTTTACATAAGATCCTATGTAAAAATAGCAAAATTCAAAAATTAATAACTTTTAAAGGAGCAAGTAAAAAAATTTGAAATAATTCATGACGCTTTAGAATGTTATTAAGAATGTTAAACTAAAAATTCACGGCGATCTCATTGATTGTAATATATCTCCAATATACATCCTTAATACATGAATATCATAATATATCAATAAGAGTTATTGATTGAGTGATTTGCGTGGTGCGTAAAGTTAAGCGAATCACAACTGAATTCCGAAAGCGCTACGCAGTCACGTCATAAATGGTAGTCGAGTCGCGGCTGTTCTCTATTTTCGCGCTTTTTGTCCCTTTCAAGCGAATTTTGTGTATGTATATAAACAAACATCGTGCAACGCTGAATTTCTAACAGACACACGAGCGATCGTTTCAGCAGTCTATCAATGGACTACGCAATTAACGAATCTCTCGATATAAAGGTAATCGATCCTCTATTCTCCGCGGATATAATTAGCATTTCCCTTGTTCCGTTGATCGAGCATTCGTCGGAACGACGGATATTGTTTAATATACGCTATTTCCTAGTATCGCCGAAAACGCATATCGAATGAACAAACGCGAGATTCGATCTTTCATTGTAATTAATTATTCCAATAATAGCATTGTTCCGTTGATGGAGTAGTCTTCGAAACAGTCTATGTTTTTTTAATACACGCGTTTCCTATTTCGCCGAAAATGTATACAGGGTGTTTTAAAAAGGTATGTCAAAAATTTAAGGAGATATTCCTCACACCTGAAGGATGAAAAAATATTATATGAACATAGGAAATGCTTATTTCAGGAGTTATATTGAAAATACTGTTAGCTGTATTCCTTACACAAGGAAAAATTTAGGATTAATTATTGTAGACGACAGTAATAAATAAATTTAAATTTTTGACATACCTTTTTAGAACATCCTATATATCGAATGAGCAAGCTCGAGTGTGAGGTGTATTTGATCTCGTTATTATTAATTAATTAGGGACGACACGTCGTGAAGGAATTTGTGATTTCGAAGTGTCGGGCAGTTCGCGTTATTAGGTTCGGGTCCTGCTCGCTTTGCCTTTTACATATTTGTTCCCAGCAAACACCAAATAACAGTTATATGACTGTTAGTTATATAACAGTTATATAACATGTAACAGTTACATAATTTGTTAATAATATAATTGTTATATAATAGTTATATTGTTCTCAGCAAATACCAAATAATATTTATATAATTGTTAGTTGTAATTTCCCATTCAACAATATAACTATTATATGTTATGTAACAGTTACATAACATGTAACAGTTATATTGTTAAGAAATATTATATTGTTGAGAAATTACAACTAACAATTATATAAATATTATTTGGTGTTTGCTGGAAACAATATAACTGTTATATAACAATTATATTATTAATTGTTACTAACAAGTTATGTAACAATCACATTATTATGTAATAATTATATTGTTGTGAGTGGAAAATTACAACTAACAATTATGTTACTTGGTGTTTGGGAACAATATAACTGTTACATGTTATGTAACAATTACATTATTATGTAACAATTATTGTTGAGTGAAAAATTATAACTAACAATTATATAAATGTAACCATATATTATATTAAACGGTTTGGAAACAATATAACTGTTACATGTTATGTAACAGTTACATTATTATGTAATAATTATTGTTAAGTGAAAAATTGCAACTAACAATTATATAAATGTTACTTGGTGTTTGGGAACAATATAACTGTTACATGTTATGTAACAGTTACATTATTATGTAACAATTATTGTTGAGTGAAAAATTACAACTAACAATTATATAAATGTTACTTGGTGTTTGGGAACAATATAATTGTTACATGTTATGTAACAGTTACATTGTTATGTAACAGTTATATTGTTGAATGAAAAATTACAACTAACAATTATATAAATGTTACTTAGTGTTTACTGGGAACAATATACATGTTATGTAACAGTTATATTGTTGAGTAGGAAATTACAACTAACAATTATATAAATGTTACTTGGTGTTTGGGAACTATAACTATTACATGTTATGTAACAATTACATTATTATGTAACAATTATTGTTGAGTGAAAAATTACAACTAACAATTATATAAATGTTACTTGGTGTTTGGGAACAATATAACTGTTACATGTTATGTAACAGTTACATTGTTATGTAACAATTATATTGTTGAGTGAAAAATTACAACTAACAATTATATAAATGTTACTTTGTATTTACTGAGAACAATACAACTGTTACATATTATGTAACAGTTACATTGTTACATTGTTATGTAACAGTTATATTGTCAAGTTAAAAATTACAACTAACAATTATATAAATGTCACTTGGTGTTTATAGGTTTATTTACACCCTGTGAATTTGATACACGAACGAGAGTGCGAAATCTAACGACGAGCGATCGTCTGACTGTATTAATTACCGTATTATTTACCCGATACGCAATCGCGCCTCTCGGTAATCATAACCTACACATCGCGTTCAACGAAGGGGGATCTATTCTCGGATATGTATTTCACACGCTGTACACTCGCTTGTCCGTATACATCCCGAGTACCCTTCTGAAACATCGAGGAGCATTGAGAGAGGCATCAATGGAACGTCGCGACGCATTAATCGAAACAGATGATTCCACTTGGCTGTGATATTCGCGTAACGGTTCGCGTCCGTCATGTGTGCCGATGGTACGTAACTTCCCTCTAATTTTCACGTCGATCGAAAGCGTGTACGTATGGGCAAACAAAGAGTGCCGCCGAATGCACCTACGTATCGGGCGTATCGTTTTAGTGCGTCAATTAATCCGTTCGATCGGGCAATCGAATGTGTTTCTCGATATCGATCGCATTCAGGTATTTGACGATACGTGTCGCATTATTCCGTGAACTTCGTATTATTCGCGAGCGTGGTGATCGAGCATCGGGTGTGTATCCGTGAGTGCATCGATGGATATCGAGGTGCATCAGGCGATCGCTTCGTGACAGATTAATCGAGAGGCAGAGGCTGCACTACACGTCTGGTAATGGTGGGTGTGTACATGTGTATATGTTGCCATTTAGTGTCCGATTACTCTTGAAAACTTTTTGTCGTACGTATACGCTATATTTCCAATGTGCCGGGAGGTAGAGTGTTTTCTTTTTTTTTTTTTTATTTTTTTTTATACAAATTGCTCTCGATATAAATACAACGAATAAAATGTCGGCAAATCGCGCGTCTAAAATTATCGAGAGGAAAAATTGTTTGAATATTTATATTAAATTTCCAGAACAATATATATGAAATAATTTGTCGCAGTTGCTGAATTTATCAGTAATAAATAATAGTAAATATTTTTTATTATTTTATATACATTTATTCTTTATTCCCTCGCTACCTTGGCTGTTCGATTTACGATCCTGCTCGTGATCGCAGAACCAATCTGGTTCGAAGATAATTTACAATGATCGACGATATCGCATATATGTATCATTTTCCTGCGACAAAGTCTCACCTGCGGAGTAACTTCCTGCAACATACGCAGGGATTATGGAAATTTGAAAGCCCGCGGCTCCCTACGCTGTTTGAATAAATTCGAGATTTAGGAAGTACCGCCAAAGTGTTCGAATTTACTATTCTTAAGACGAGCGCGATGCAATACGCTACAAAATTCAATGTCAATATGATCTTGTCGGAAAAAGATACGATTTTTCCTTGTCAATATACATCAATAAGCTTCTTCCATTTTCGATATCTGTGTATTAAATAAATTAAATAAATAACATTAATATAGATAAACATGAGAAAAATTAAAAAATTAAATTCTCTATTAAAAAATTAAAAAATTAAATTCTCTATGCTGAGAAAAAAAATTATTAACTAAATGCGTTCAATTAAATTTTAATTAAAATTATCATTCCTTTAATTGATATATTTAAACATTTAACAGTCAATTATACATCATATTAAGGATATTTTGTATTTTCAAAATATTTTAGAATCTTCAATATAATTTTTAAATCGCACACAATTTCTATTTTATTCCACACAATTTCTTACTCAAAATACATCAAAAGTGGATATATTCGTCAATATTGATTTTCAGCTACTTTTTGCTGGGATTTTACAAAACAGCCTTAAATCAAATATTTAAATATTTTAACAAAATGATAATTAAACGCATTTAATTAAGTTAATGAAGTTAACTTTTTCCTCAATGTATATAATTGATTCTGTTAAAAAAAAACAAAATTTTTTTATTCAAATGTTTGTCGCTTTTCGTAAAAAGACAATCGAAAATTATATTACACACAGATACATTCTGTTTTCTTTTCTTCCGTATTTTATTCCTTTCTCAAGAAAAAAGTTTCACAAAAATTTTTATTTATTGCATCGCAATTAATATCACGTATTCTCTTTTTATTTATTGCATCGCAATTAAAAACACGTATTCTCCTTTTTTCATATATTTAATTTTACATATTTAATAGCATTTTAACAGATTAATTTTTCTCAATGCAATATTTTTGTTTCGGAAACAATTTCATTGATGTACATGTCTCTTTGAGTCTCACAAAATTCAATTTCTTCGGCCAGCGAGAAGGCAGCCGAACGGAAGGAACGAATTCATGAGTGGATACGATTTATTGCTCGTATTTACATAAACAGGAAACATGACACAAATGTGCCGGTCCGCGAAAAATTCGCAATTTATGCGATACAGTCGCTGTTCGCGCATTTGAGCCACTAAATGGAACGTTCGGGCGCACGCGGAGGGAACGGAATAATAAGCGAGGGGAAAAAAGTTTCGACTTGAAAGCTCCCGTGAAATGAGAATTATGTCGCGAAAAGAAGTATCTGCGCGAGTTGTACATTATGCGTTGCAGAAATGTTGCTTCGAAGGTAGTGTATATTTCGCGTTTAACATGTTCCTCGACTAACAGTAAATATCTCTTAATGTCGAGCAGTAAATTAAATGAACGAAAGAAGAAACGAAAGAGCTATATCCAAATTTTTGCGACACATTTTTATCGAGAACGGACACAACATTACAAAATTACAATTAATAAAAAGATAGGACAATTGTATTTTTACAAAATTTATAAAATGATAGATAATTATATATTTTAAAAAATTTATATTTTCATATTATTTTTATCGAGAACGGACACAAAATTACAATTAATAAAAAAATAGGATAATTGTATTTTTACAAAATTTATAAAATGATAGATAATTATATATTTAAAAAAATTTATATTTTCATATCATTTTTATCGAGAACGGACACAACATTACAAAATTACAATCAATAAAAAAATAGGACAATTGTATTTTTATAAAATTTATAAAATGATAGATAATTATATATTTTAAAAAAATTATATTTAATATTTTCATATCATTTAAATTAATACTATTTATAAATAATTCAATTAATTTTACGCGTAAATGTATGAAAATGTAACGCTGAAACTTTCCACATGAAAAATTTTCAAGCGCATCAAGGGCTCTTAGGGATATTTCAAGGTATGTTTCAAATGCGTTTTCAGAGTGGTCGTATGCTCGTACGTTCGTTGTATGCATTTCACGAGAACAGTTTACGTTTATTCCTACGGCGGATTCACGCTCGTGAAGGCCAAGACGGCGAAATGTGCTTTTCAATTTTGATTCGACGATCTGAAGGAGACGACACAGTCGTCGTAACGTCACAATCTCTCGTGGGATTTATCGTAGAGTGTATCCCTGCGAAGGATCCATAAAAAAAAATATTGAAATTCATCAACCGTGCACAAAAAGCGCTTAGTTTGCGCGGGATGCATTTCTATTTTCTCTCTTTTTTTGACGAGCAAATTTATTGAACACGCGAAATTGAGGGTCTTCTTCTGTGGCCGTTCATCTGCGCGCTTCTGCGTAACTCTATCCGTACGCGTTATTTATCGTCAAGTCAAGAGTCACGCGAGTCGGCGTCAATCTCACGACATATTGCAGCCTTCTCTATTTTGACTGAAATGAAATCCGACCGTGCGTGTATATCTTTTACAGCTAAATCGCTTTACGGTGTTACTTCGGGATGTTATTAACGTGCTATAAATAAAATTGCATTTATAATATATGCTCTGCGTAAAACGCGCTACGTAATTACGCTTCTAAAATGTATACGCAATAAAGTTAAGTAGTAGTAGTTGGCATTGTAAAGGCACACAGTAAAAAATTTTGTGTTAAATTTCATATATTTCACATGTCCCAATTTATCCAATTTTATCTAATTTTAATGTTAATTTAACAGAAGGCAGATATGTAAATAAATAACACAAATAATATGTTTAAAAATTAACACAAAAGTGTAACACTTAAATTTTATCTGGAAATAAAGTTTATGTTAAATTAACATATTTATAATGTTAAATTTATTTAAAAGAAAATGTTATTCTTACATTTTTATAACAGAAGAGATATGTCGATTTAACATATGGAAACTGTTATAGAGAGAAAAATAACACAACTTATTTGTTTCATTTTAACATATAACTTATTTCATCAAAAATTCGTGCATTTATATATTAATTGTGTTATTTTAACTCTTAGAAACGATAAATATTAACTCAACGCGGAAATGTCAAAATAACACAACGATAATATGTTACATTAACATAAGAGTATGTTAAAAATTGAACATAAAAATTTTTACACGAGAAAATTTCAACAGAAATACAAAATGTTTTTTACCGTGCAAGAATGATGAACATCATATTTTATTTATTAATGATTTTATTTATTAACATTATATTTTATTTATTAATGATTTTATTTATTAACATTATATTTTATTTATTAATATATTTTATTTATTAACATTATATTTTATTTATTAATATATTTTATTTATTAATAATAAATATGATTTAATTGCGAAACATGATGTAAAAATTACGTCAAGTTTCTCCTGTGAAAACATTCATCGAGGGAAGGATCGGGGATTGATTTCGCACAAAAAGTGCAGTTTGCACAGCGCGCACATGAGATGTGTAGACTACTTTTCCCTACGTTTTACGTACACTCTGGCAATGACATGTAATTTCCGGACACCTAGAAAACTCACGCGTTTGATCTCAGATATGGTATGCCGCCGATGAAATATTAGAGATGCGTAATCTTTCTGTCATCAACTGAAGGAATATCAATTGATTAGCTGCCACCTCAAACGTGACATTCCTTGAGAATAAATTCTGAAGTCATATTAACAATATTATATACATGCTTTTTAATCATAACGAAAATTAATGATATTTATATAATGATAATTGAAAAATTATATATTTCCTCGTCGCATTTAATAGCATTGACTTGAAAGAAAAACGTTACAAACAAAATATTCTGTGCGTAATATAATAATAAATAATTTCAGTCGAATAATTGAGACGTCATATCTACGAATTATGTTTATATCTAAGCAATTAGTGAGCTGAATAAGTATTAAGACAGTTTAAAAAATGAAAACACGATAAAATTGGTTAGCGTTAATCTCTGACTTAATACTTTAGCTGCAAACATAGTACAATAACAATGTAATTAATAAACTTATAATGACCTCTGCAAATTACAGTAATTAAGATTTATGGAGTAAATGTATTACGATGAAGATGAAAAGGAAAAATGTCTTAAGTTGAAATTAAAGTAAATAAAGTACCGCTTATGTGGCAAGCGTTTTGTCTTTTATGTGAGAAAAATGTTAAATTGGCGTATTATTTCGTGGAAACTCATAAATAATTTTAAAATTCTAGCTTTATATCTCTTCAATAATTCTACAATTCTTGATAGTTTAAATAAGTTCTGGTCTTTAACCAAAGAAAATGTCTCAAGGTAAATTAAGATGCTAAATTCACTAGCGTTTCACTTTACCTTGCTATTTTCCTTCTCAACTAACAAAATCGATAAGGATCTGAATAATATTAAGTAAGCCAATAAAATCGGACAATAAGAACGCGAAGTAAATAGCGCGGAAATAAAATAAAATACCTAATGGTTATTGGGCAAATTTATTAAGATACATTTCGGTTTTTCACTCGAATGTGTTTATTTATATGTCATTGAAATTGCAAACTCTCAACGAGTGATTTCTAATTCTATTAAGTTGTATTTTTAAAATAATTAATTAAGAAACACATTAATTCTAATATGGAGATGAAATAAATGTATTGTTGCATTTTTCTTAGCTGGAACCGATGAAAACTCGTACTATTCTGATCACATAATATAATATAATTTCAATAATTTTTTATTAAGTCATATAAAAACTGAAGATGATCCGAAACGGTTAATAAATTTGTTTCATTAAAAATTTTATTTCATTTCCGCGCTATTTATCTCGCGTTCGGCTTTTATTAGCATAGTTTTATTATCTTATTTTTCTTCTCATTTTTTATTAGATTTATTAGATTTTTTCATATATTTCAAACTGTAAATATCCGTTCCGGAGATAATTACACTTTTTAAAAATAAAAAAATATTAATTAAAAGAAAATAATCATGAGCAAACACGCAAATATCGAAATGAAAAGCTCGATTTTCGAAAGTTTTTTTTGTTTATCTAAAACTAATTCTCATATAATTCGGAATATATTATTGATTTTTCTTAAAAAATTCCAACCTTTTAATAAGAGCTATTAAAATAATTTTTACGATAGGGATGAATTGATTTTTACAAAACAGAAAAGTTTTATGATGATTTCACAACACGTTGTACGTCCTCTAAATTGCGCTATGTAAAAAACATTTAGGTGACAGCTAAAAGAAATCGGCTGTTATCTCTTGCGAGCCACTTAACGTTGCTTAAAAAGGCGCAGTCATTTAATTTGTAGTTTCTCAACATTCCACGAGAAAAGTTTTCTCGGCTGATTAATTTCCCTTTTCCGGTACGCGCCTCTTATCCCAGCCGCTATCCCATCTCTGCGATTTACTCTTCTATCTAGAAGAGGAAATGGCTATCTGAAAGAATCTCATTTAATTTCAAACGTATACATATATACATGCATACATTTATATTTTACGATGAGAAAATCGAGTGCATCGAGAATTGGGAATTTGCCCAATAAAAAAGAATAATATTGTATAATAATCAATGATATTCAATATATACAATAATGATAAAAATATACCAAAAATAAAAACAAAATATATTTAATGAAAAACTGCATTCTGCAATTTGGCAGTAGATATAAAAAAATATTGAATGAATTTGTAAATATTTTTAACTTTCTTAAACATATCGTGTATTCTGAAAAAGTATTTAAAAAATTTAATTTACTTTTAATTGTACAATGTAAATAAATTTATTTTTTTTTTATATAAAAACTTAATCAATTTCACGGTATAACATTTTTCACAGTATAAATAAATCAATTTTATAATATAAATAAATCAGTTTTTTATTTGAAAAAAAATTGCTTTATTTAATAAATATTATCAAAAAATTGTGCGGGAAAAATAATGCGCACAACAATGTTGGACGTTCTAATTTCTTGCGTATGAGAGAGGAGTGTATAATTCTGCAGAAATTCATTAAAGATACTACTCGCTTTGGTTATCCACACCTATCTCAAAAGACAAGATAGAAACCTACTGAAAAGGGTACTTTCATACTCGCATCAAGCGTAAACGTATATACCTAACAACCTAGGCGACTGATTACAAACATTGGGTTGACCCTCTCTCACATGGCGCTTTCTGCAGTCCACCGTATCTAACGATGACAGCTTTTGCTATGTTGCTTTTGAACACGATGAGAGTCGATCTTTATATCGCGCCTCTCTTCTCTCAACCATTTGACACTTTCGCTTTTATGGATTTAATTACGGTGCGAAAAGTCCAGATTAAAATCTCATATGCTAAAATGTGTGCTTACCTCTGCTAAGACCTTAGCGCTTCTTACACGTAAAAAACATTTGTAAAAAACATCGGTAAAAAACATTTTGTATTTCTGTTGAAATTTTCTCGTGTAAAAATTTTTGTGTTAAATTTTTAACACAAAACTCTTATGTTAATGTAACATATTATCGTTGCGTTATTTTGACATTTCTGCGTTGAGTTAATATTCACTGTTTCTAAGAGTTAAAATAATACAACAATTAATATGTAAATGCACGAATTTTTGATGAAATAAGTTATATGTTAAAATGAACAGATAAGTTGTGTTATTTTTCTCTCTATAATAGTTTTCATATGTTAAATCGACATATCTCTTCTGTTATTTATCTCTTCTGTTATAAAAATGTAAGAATAACATTTTCTTTTAAATAAATTTAACATTATAAATATGTTAATTTAACATAAACTTTATTTCCAGATAAAATTTAAGTGTTACACTTTTGTGTTAATTTTTAAACATATTACTTGTGTTATTTATTTACATACTTGCCTTCTGTTAAATTAACATTAAAATTAGAGTGGATAAATTGGGATAAATTGGGACATGTGAAATATGTTAAATTTAACACAAAATTTTTTACTGTGTAATAATAATTGTTAGAATAATAATGAATATAATTGAATAATAATTGAAAATAAAATAAATTTAATAATAATTGTTATTCGTGAAGAGTCATATATGAAATAAAATGCTGAATTTCTGCAAAAAAATTCCAGAATTCTAATAATTTCAGAAAATTTCAGAACTCTAATAATTTTTCAAATTAAAAAATAGAGAACCAACTTCGCAAAGGTTGTATATTTTTCTCTTGAATCTTATGTCTTTCAATTCTGCTTGAAGAAATGATAATAGTTAATTAGTAAACATTAAAGATATTTGTTAATTATTCATGCAGAATTGATGGTCGAAACACATTAATGATTTCACCGCAGTTACATTAATTTCGTCATAGCAGTAAATCGGATATTTTACTCATTAATACATATTAAATAATTAATTATTCACAATTATGTATTATGTAATTGAATGAGAATCATGATACGTAGACATTATTAAGTTTTCATGTATATTACAGCATAATTATCAGAAATAGAATTGGATTACATACAATTCAGTTAGAAAGCAGTATCAAATCCCACAGCAAGCATGATACATTTCATTTTGTTTCCTCATTCATAACCGATACTGTAATATTAATAATAACAATTCATACTGAAATACAGAGATACATCTAATGTGATCAATTCTATGCACATTACTGATGTATAAATTTGTATTTAATAACATTCTATATTGATGTGCATAACAGTTTTCATTACAGCACTTTGTCACTCTAACATGATTAGTTGCTTAATATGTCTTTAATGTAACAATATGCTGTTATTTATAAATGTAATAATGCTGGGAAACAAACACAATTTTTATAAATATAAATAACATTATTTATAGAGAATAAAAAGTATAATCTTAAAAAAAAGAATTAAGTAAACATTCGTAATTTTATCAAATAGATATTAATAAATTCGTATCACGTAAAATAAAAGTTTATATTTAATAAAAGTCTAGAATCTTTTTAAACTTTCTGTATAATTATTTGTATTATTCCTAACTTATATTTGCATGCTCTGCGTTCCGAATCAGAAAAGACAACATTGTCGGAACGACCCTCAGAACCATGTAAAAGCGACACAGGCGCACTGTATAAATCATATTCCTTACACAATGCTTGAGCAGAAGCGTGGTAACGTATGCTTGCCAACTCTGAAAAAAAATACAGCGCAAGACAAAGTATATATAAAACGAGTTGCGTCCTTCTCCTACACAAAGGTAATATATTTGCATTTAATATTTATTGTCAATTAATTCGATATGCATAATTTATACTGACAATATATAATGCAAAAATATTATCTCAAATTTGCTGCATAGACACAATTGGGAATATATTTCATTCTCAAATAATAGAATAATTCAATTCTCGAAATCATTCTCGAATATAGATAATCTTTTAATAATTTCGCGAACATATTGGAAAACATGTAACATCTGTACATAAATTTATATACACAATATTATTTATGAATATAAAATTACAAAGATAAAAAATGGAGAGGATTTTTTTTATGGAGGATTTTAAATCAGATCCCCCATAAAAAAAATTCGTGCAATTCCTTGATGACTAGAAATCTTTATATTTATTTTATCGCGATATTAAAGTAGATAGTTTATCACTTTTAAAGATTTCTCCGCGAATTTTGATAATCTAGAGACACAAATAGAAAAAAAACAAAATTTTTCCTTCTATAAAATATGATGTTTTTGTAGACAAAACTTTGTTTTCTTTTTTTAAATTTTATTTTCTTTTAAATATTCAATATCTGATAGTTTTTAAAGATATTTAATAATTTTATATTTTAATTATTGCAAAGATTTTTTATTATTTTTTATTTTGTATCTATAATCACTATTTTTAATGTAGATCGCCAGATTTAAAGATTCAATGAAAAATTTCATTTGGCTGTATAATTATAAAATACTATTTTTTAATTAGATTTTTTAAAAACAAATCAGAATTAAACTTAATAAATTGTCTTTATTATACAAACACTAGTAACTAAAGTAAATTTTTAAAAGTTACAAACACAGTTTGTAACTTTCAAAAATTTACTTTACTATTTTAATATAATAAAAAAATTAAAGCCCTTATATTTCTAATTAATGTTTTCAAAAGTAATTTTAATTTTATAGTTAAACAAAGTTTTTTCATTACAAATGATATCAACGAAACTTTTTCGATATTTTTCAATTAGTTATATGATAAATATACATCTAACTGAAAATTACCCGAATCATATTATATTTAATATTTGCACAAAACTTCATTAAAATTATTTTCGAGGAAAATAAATTAAAAAAATAAAAATTTTTCTTTTAATATAATATAAAAAAAAAAATATGAAGGAAAATGTTATATTAAAAAAAAATAAAATAAAATAAATCAAACTTGCATTTTTCAATGTTTGTTTCAATGAAAAGAGAAAAAAAACTCCTCCGGTTTTCCTCGCATCTCCTACAACTGTCACGAGTATAAGCATATCACGGTCGTTATTGGCCAAATACTATACGAAACTCGGAGACGCAGATTATAGTGTTGCGAGCAACATTACTCCCCGTGTACGACGGCGTCGACGAAGTTTACTACGCGCATACGCTCCAACTCCCCCGGATCAGTAAGCGCAGTTTTGCCGGAACGACCTCGGTGCCGCGTAAAAGCGACACGGGCCGCGCTGTGTGTAAATCAAATCCCGAACACGGGGTGTACTCGCCTGTGCAGTATCCTCCGCACCCTCCGGTCCACCGGTTATACCCTTTCCCGCCTCCCCTCCCTCTTCTCTCGGCCTCCCCTGTACACGAGCGCGAGCGTACTTGTTTAATGTACAAAAGGCAGAATGCACCCGGGAGAAGTATTCCCATTATATCGCTTTGGTCCGGGTCCTATTGCGGGATCGCGGTTTTACCGTATACAGGCGCGGCATGTCCGAACGGAAAGGATATGATATGTGTAAACACGCGTGCTCTCCGCGTAGTTCATGGCCGGTGCAGGTCCGGTTGACTCGACAGAATTATATCGGCAATCGCCCGCGGATATAAAGGGCACGATGTGAACCGATTGCCCGAAGGTAATATATATGTATTGGCTCGCCGATAAAATGATCGGGCAGCCTTCCAATATCGGTAATATTCGATCCTACGTCATATGGAAGCGTCTGTTTGACGGCAAAACGGAAGACGGAAATTAATAAGCTCGCATTAACTCGTTGATTACACTAGTCTACACTAGTCAAATTTTTTCCTGATTTATTATAGGCTATATATCTAAGGCACTGATTACGAAAAAAATACTAGTTTAGTTGTATCAGCTCTACTTTTTTTATTTATAAGATATTACAATTATTTATTTATTTATTTATTTATTTATTTATTTATTTATTTACTTATTTACTTATTTATTTTTTTATTTATTCAAAAACGGGATTAACTATCCCTTTGATACAATAAAATAAGACAGGCAATACTAAGATAGAAATAATAATGATCATTACATTAATAAGATAGTGATTTGCTTAAATTACGCTTAAAAGAATTATATCGATTATCGATATTTTTGAAAGATGTATTCGCCACAAATGTAACAAAAATTATCTGGATTATATAAACAACGTCTCCGAGTCGAAGAGACATATCGAAAGTTAAAAAAATAATAATTTTGAGTCGAGTAAAACTCAAAAATATTGCACGTGATGTCTAAAGGGGTAGTCTAAAAAACAAGAGCTGTTTAAAAAAAAACTACTGTCGTACTCGAAATCAGCGCACTTAAATAAGTCCAAAACTGCAAAATTATAACAGGAAAAAGTTACAATTATTTTAAAGATAGACAATAATTAAGGCTCTCGAAATTAATAAAATAAATTAAATAAAATAATAAGAGGCCGATGAAACGATACTTAATCTTCCATCTTTATTTCAAACATATTTCATAATTCATTATTCATATTGAAGCTTTTTACGCCCTACATCTGCGTCGGTTCTTCATGGCCTTTTATCATTTTATTTAATTTATTTTATTAAAATTATTTTTTTTTGTTGACCAGTGTTATAAGACGCCAAGTGTCATCATGCGCGTAGAATAGAGGTGTATAAATTTTTGGGAAAATTCAAATAATCACGCTGCCTTCTCCCTGCGGCGTTGTATTTCTTCCTCGCTAGTCAAGTTAAGTAAATATATAAATGCATCAGCATTACACACAGGGGTGTACTACACAAAGATTTTACGGTTAATCTGCGACATCGCACACACAATAGTGTACGCTGTTTTATATTTCATAGTCAGCTATTTGCGACTCCAATGTAAATATCTACTGACACAAATTTCGTCCGCGTATGCATACGAACGTGCATATGAAGAGCGAAATGCGAAGCGAGAATTCTCTTGATCAGCATGATTAATTAATTTTTATTAAATGTACACTGAGGAAAAAATTATCTTGAAATTAAAAAATTTTACTTAACTCAAGAAAGCTATTTACTCGGTGGATACTAATCACGTATTTACTTGTATTCAAAATGTTTGTTTGCTTAAATGAAGTATTTATTTACCTATGTTTAAAAAAACATATATGCTTAAAAAAATATAATTTTTTAATTAAATCTTTTTATTTTAATTTTACAAAATATTTATTAAAATGCAGTTTTATTCCCAAAAATTTTAAATTTTTTAATTTTAAAAAATAATATATTTAATAAGTTATAGTATATATTTTACGAAAACAGTATTTAAATATAAAAAATATATAAATGAAAATAATGTGCTTAATATAACATGCATATTTAATTAAAATTAATATTCAAAATTAATATTTAAAATTAATATTTAATTAAAATATTTAATTAAAATACTTTTGCTTAAATGAAATAAACAATTCCTTGCATTTAAAGCAAAAGTTTCAAGAAAACAAATTTTTTTAAATAAAATAAAGATTTAACGTTTTAAATCAAATAAAGATTTAAATCAAATAAAGATTTAACGTTTTAAATCAAATAAAGATTTAAATCAAATAAAGATTTAACGTTTAATGTGACATTTAATGTCTCATATATTATTTTATATTAGCTTCATTAAAAATGTTTTACATAAATTTGTGAATATGTCATACTTCACGATACATGTCGATTATCTGAATTATATTAATTTCGTTAAAAATGTTTTACATAAATGCGCGGATATGTTATATTTAATGATACAGGTCGATTATTCGAATTATTTTTTCGTGACAATTAACAATTTCGTAATAATATATAAACGAGTAATTACAGCCTCAATCGTTTATGAGATAGAGCCGAAAAAGGTATGATTCAGAGGAATGCATCAAGATGGTTATATCGCCCAATTATACGTAGGAAGCACGTATCGCGCATCTGCGCGCTTCATAATTGGCCATGCTCGAGTGATACATATTCTGTTTATAGGATGATAGCGGTGCGGAGATACAGAAAGCGACGGATTCAGGGTGGCGTAATTGGCATCGCGAGGAGGAAAACGAGAGGTCGGAAGTATCTCCACGGTTGCACTCAGGTCGCTGTTTATACACATGCGGTTGCAGTCACAACAGTTGTTAGGTAAGTTTGTATCTATGCATGCTACGCGCGTTGGTCTACGGATTACAGTCTTCTGAGCCGGCGCCATCATGGAGCGCCAATTTTCCTGCACAAAACCAGACACAAATTACGCGAACGAATGACACTGGCAGCATCAGCCGCGCTCTGTCAAGGCATCGAGGAGAGACATGCATCAATATGATGAGGGATTTTCGATGGCTCGAGGATTTATCCTACGATAAAGATCATTGTTTCCTTGCGAAACCGCAGTCGGAAAGACGTGCGTACTGAGAAAAATCGTTTGATTGTACCAACAAGACATATATGATTGAAGGCATTTTGGTTAAATCAAATATGCCTCTTAACTTAACTCGTATTCAATATTTGTCATGAAATGTATGTAAAGAACTAGTATTAATATTAATATTAAATTCAAAGTATATTTTTTTTCTATTACGAGCAGTAGTGCCAGAAAGAGAAAGCTAGCTCTCTAATTGTGTATGTTTGAGTCGCATTCTCTTCTTGCATCACTGTTTATCAGTTTAATTTCTAACAAACTGAATTTAAAATAATTTATTCAATAATCTGGATTGGATTCATCCAATAAACTTGTTGGAATTCAGAATATTAAACAGACTTTTGAGATTAGATTGAAAAACTTTTAGACGACTTGGTGTTAGTGAGTTTAATATTATTAACCAGAAAATTTGGTAAATTTAACAGGAAGAAATTAATCAGATTCATCTGGTAATTCCTACAAGAATTCTAGTTCGTCCATTTTCCAAATTGATTGAATCTACCAGAATTTTAATTAATGCAATCAGATTTTTTTCAGTGCGTAAAACGCACAAAACCAGACACAAATGACGCGAACGAATGACACTGGCAGCATCAGCCGCGCTCTGTCAAGGCATCGAGGAGAGACGTGCATCAATATGATGAGGGATTTTCGATGGCTCGAGGATTTATCCTACGATAAAGATCATTGTTTCCTTGCGAAACCGCAGTTGGAAAGACGTGCGCACTGAGAAAAATCGTTTGATTGTACCAACAAGACATATATGATTGAAGGCATTTTGGTTAAATCAAATATGCCTCTTAACTTAACTCGTATTCAATATTTGTCATGAAATGTATGTAAAGAACTAGTATTAATATTAATATTAAATTCAAAGTATATTTTTTTTCTATTACGAGCAGTAGTGCCAGAAAGAGAAAGCTAGCTCTCTAATTGTGTATGTTTGAGTCGCATTCTCTTCTTGCATCACTGTTTATCAGTTTAATTTCTAACAAACTGAATTTAAAATAATTTATTCAATAATCTGGATTGGATTCATCCAATAAACTTGTTGGAATTCAGAATATTAAACAGACTTTTGAGATTAGATTGAAAAACTTTTAGACGACTTGGTGTTAGTGAGTTTAATATTATTAACCAGAAAATTTGGTAAATTTAACAGGAAGAAATCAATCAGATTCATCTGGTAATTCCTACAAAAATTCTGGTTCGTCCATTTTCCAAATTGGTTGAATCTACCAGAATTTTAATTAATGCAATCAGATTTTTTTCAGTAAAACGCACAAAACCAGACACAAATGACGCGAACGAATGACACTGGCAGCATCAGCCGCGCTCTGTCAAGGCATCGAGGAGAGACGTGCATCAATATGCTGAGAGATTTTCGATGGCTCGAGGATTTATCCCACGATAAAGATCGTTGTTTCCTCGCGAAATCGCAGTCGGAAAGACGTGCGTATTGAGAAAAATCGTTTGATTGTACCAACAAGACGTATATGATTGAAGGTATTTTGGTTAAATCAAACAAGAATTTCTAGTTATCGTGATAAGACTCGATTTCTTATAACTATGATAGAACGTTTAATAGATTTTACTATATTTGGTTAGTATTTTCTGGTTCGATCTATAAAATTTCTTGTTACATTAATTTCTTTGCTTGCCTCTTAACTTAACTCGTATTCAATATTTGTCATGAAATGTATATAAAGAACTATTATTAATATTAAATTCAAAGTATATTTTTTTCTCTTACGAGCAGTAGTGCCAGAAAGAGGAAGCTAGCTCTCTGATTGTGTATGTTTGAGCCGCATCCTCTTCTTGCATCACTGTTTATCAGTTTAATTTCTAACAAACTGAATTTAAAATAATTTATTCAATAATCTGGATTGGATTCATCCAATAATCTTGTTGAAATTCAGAATATTAAACAGACTTTTAAGATTAGATGGAAAAAATTTTAGACGATTTGGTGTTAGTGAGTTTAATATTATTAACCAGAAAATTTGATAAATTTAACAGGAAGAAATTAATCAGATTCATCTGGTAATTCCTACAAGAATTCTGGTTCGTCCATTTTCCAATAGACATACTGGTTGAATCTACCAGAATTTTAATTAATACAATCCAATTTTTTTCTCAGTGCGTAAAACGCACAAAACCAGACACAAATGACGCGAACGAATGACACTGGCAGCAGCCGCGCCTTATCAAGCATCGAAGAAAAATGTATATCGATTTGAAGAATTTTCGATGGCTCGTGGATTTATCCTACGATGAAGATCATTGTTTCTTCGCGAAATTGTAGTCGCAAAAACGTGCGTATTCCGTTCACATAAAACACACAAAACCAGACACAAATGACGAACGAATGACACTGGCAGCAGCCGCGTTCTATCAAGAAACGTACGTCGATTTGAAGAATTTTCGATGGCTCGTGGATTTATCCTACGATGAAGATCATTGTTTCCTCGCGAAACCGCAGTCGAAAAAACGTGCGTATTCCGTTCACGTAAAACGCACAAAACTAGATACAAATGACGCGAACGAATGACACTGGCAGCAGCCACCACGATCTGTCAAGGCATCGAGAAGAGACGTACATCGATTTGAAGAATTTTCGATGGCTCGTGGATTTATCCTACGATAAAGATCATTGTTTCCTCGCGAAATCGCAGGAAAGACACGCGTGTACGATTCGTGCGCGCGGATTTCTTTCTTCTGGAAGGAAAGCACAGCGTAATTCAGGCGTTATTCCGTTCACGTAAAACGCAACATCGCTTCTTCTCTCCACGCTATGCATACAAACTCCGTAAAATACAACTATTATAGAATATAGGGATGTATTCTACGATGCAGGAGCGATAATATCGTAATACATTGCTCACGCGTATATAAGTCTGCGTTATCTGATGCGTTGGGAAATATGTAACGTGTACTGCTGCGTATTAGCCCTTGGAGGATAAACACAAGTTTACAGCTGACACATACGCGATTTAACGTTGCAGATAAAAGTTAATTAGATCTACTCGATGGTGCATAACGCGGTTTCAAACTAATGAAACATCGCTCTCAAAGAATTCTCGAAATAATTAATTTACAGACACGTAAAAGTTGCGCGAAATATGTCCGATGAAGCGCGTAATGAACATTATACATCGCGAAATTTCTTGTTTATCATCCTTATTTGCGTTTAATTTCTTTCTGCGTTATACGGTGAAAAATACACGAGTTATTAGAATGAAATTGGAGAAAAATACTGCAAAATAAATTTTCGATCCAACAATCATCGGTTTATAATGGCACGGGATGCAAAGGAAGAAGCTAATTCGCTATCGAAATAAAAAAAATTGTACACGCATCAGTTAGTATCCCTATTATTCTCAGTCTTACGTATCGGAAAAATATTAATTAGTCTCTTTTGCCCGATGCACGTGGATGAACGCGGTTTTCACAAAGAGTAACGCTGTTACGATGAAAGTCGGCGCCGCCCGTTTCATTTCCTATTGTAATAACCGCGCCTTTGATCATAGTTACGGATTGTTCAATCGATGATAAGTAAGTAAGCCGTGTTACTACGCTGCTTTCGCGATCCGATCGCGCGGTAATGGCTAATCTCCCTTGCGAAAACGGTCGATACGGCTGTTAGAAATGATAATAACTGCGCACTCGGGAAGTCCTGCCTTACCGTGGATTATGCAATTGGCTTGGCTCTATCTGAGCGGCTTAAGCGTCGCCTGGGCAAATATATAGGTCCGTAGATACGAACAGATATGAATATAAATAGATGTGCCAAGCGGGAGGAGGAGGTGTCTGTAAGCTATTTACTTCGGGAACTTGGAAACGTTATTTCACTCGGCCGTTAACACATGTCAACCCTGTATCATAACCAGGGTTTGCTGTAGATAATTTCAAAATTATCCAGATAAAGACAAAGATAAAAATCCGTAAATTTATCTTAGAGATAAAGATGATTTTGCTTTTATTTAATCTGAATGAAAGATGAGATTATTGTGATAATCTAGATAATTATCTAGATTTTTGTTTATTTTATAAGACTATAAATATTTGTAGAAAATGTGACGTAGATTATAAATGGGATATTAAAATCATAAACATATATTCTCTTTTCTTAAATACATTTCTCTTTTCCTAAAGAATATTTAAATAATAACAAAAAGATATATAAATGATATGAATATTTATTTATTAATTTATATTCATAATATATTTATAATATATTATTATTAATATAATAATCAATGTGTAACAATACATATATCATTTTTATAAAATATACATTAATGCATTGCACAAATTTAAGTCAAACAAGTGCAAGTAAGTAAATTTAAATAAATGAACAGAATGAAAAAGACTCGACGGCGTTCTTTTCTCATTTTAAGTTATTAAGTTTTAAAGTTCCTCAAAAATTTTAAATATTTTAGATAGATTTTTAAAAGCTTGCCTGGAAAACTTTTGCATAATGAAAATCATCTTAGACAATTTTTAGATAAGATGACATATATCTTTGATCTTAGATGAGATAAAGATGATTTTGCTTTTACTTAATCTAGATGAAAGATTAGATTATTGTGATAATCTAGATAATTATCTAGATATTTTTGTTTATTTTAGAAGACTATAAATATTTGTAGAAAATGTGACGTAGATTATAAATGGGATATTAAAATCATAAACATATATTCTCTTTTCTTAAACACATTTCTCTTTTCCTAAAGAATATTTAAATAATAACAAAAAGATATATAAATGATATGAATATTTATTTATTAATTTATATTCATAATATATTTATAATATATTATTATTAATATAATAATCAATGTGTAACAATACATATATCATTTTTATAAAATATACATTAATGCATTGCACAAATTTAAGTAAAACAAGTACAAGTAAGTAAATTTAAATAAATGAACAGAATGAAAAAGACTCGACGGCGTTCTTTTCTCATTTTAAGTTATTAAGTTTTAAAGTTCCTCAAAAATTTTAAATATTTTAGATAGATTTTTAAAAGCTTGCCTGGAAAACTTTTTTGCATAATGAAAATCATCTTAGACAGTTTTTAGATAAGATGACATATATTTTTGATCTAAGATAAAGACAAAGATACTTTGTATTTCTTAATCTAATTAAAGATAAAGATGATCCATTTCTTTATCTAGATAATTATCTAGATAATTTTATGTAGATACCAGCAAACGCCGATCATAACTTGCACTTTCTTACACAAGGAACAATATGAATTTAGAATGCGATCGCATGTTCGGGCGACGACGAATATATCATTACTCTTCGTCATGATCCACTTCCAAGTAATGTGGCCATAACTTAATCACCGGCAAGTGTTCGAAACAATTTACGAAGGAAAATTAATCATCGTCGCGAAGATCGTTTTGAGCACGCAATTTGCATGTTCGAGAGTGTCAGTCGGCTCTATTTCGGTTAGATTTCCATTATGATGGGAGTGCTAATTAGAATTTACACGCAATTCGGACATTTACGTCAGCAATCACGATCTAAGCTGGACTAGGTGACACGTCCGGTGTCGTATATTTAAAATTATCACGAAAATAATATGTGTAAAAATGTATTTTTCTCCACCTGTATCGTTGTTAAAGGGGTTGAAAATGTGAATTTTATTCGCCAAAAACACGAATATATATATATATATATATGTACGTATGCGTTATATTCATCCTTCATATTTCAAATAAAGTATCGCGGATTTATTTAAATCCATGGCTAAAGTCGTTTACGCACTACTTTCCTGTCTGCTCGCTTTGTTGAGCTGGCAATTACTTTCAAGTAATTTTTATTAATTAATCCAGCTTTATATGATGAATTAATGATCCATCTGGGCTGGATGAACTATTCCATTCTAGGACGTTACCGTGCCATTTCCCGTATATCCATCTTCATTTTAGTTTCACCGTGATCGTCCATCCAGAACTTCACCGCCATTATTTTGTAATCTGAGCTTTACTTCGCTATTTCATTGTGACGTCATAACGCGAAATATTTTTTTATTATATCCGTGTCTCTCATAAATTCCGTAATTTATTATTTTATGCCTTTCGTATCGAACAGTTAGGGCCGAATATTCCCGACATTTCTCTCCGTCATTTATTAATACATATACATAATTAATATTGATAGAAATACAGATTTGATAGGATATAGTAGAAAATGAAGTGATTAATATATTCAATGCACGCCTCATTAAATGATGTTCATTCATTGTCAACGGTGTATTTGATTGATATGACATGTAATTTACGTTGGATTTGCAATTTATTTGTAGTTTATCAGTTATTGTTTGACGAAGCAATATTGTTCGAGAAATTTTTTCTGCAAATACAGAACCGTCCTGTATTAATTAAACTTATGAATGTGCATTATCATGAACAATATTAAAAGTTAAGTCTCGCACAATATCAATACTTGATTGTTAACAAAGGTAAACCGTCTAATTCTGTTTCGATAAATTGTTTGTAGAGAATTTCGAGCTTTGTTTTATTGGACGGCAAAGGTAAATATTTAAATTGCATTAAAGCTATGAAGGATAATCTGGGCCGTTCAATCGAGTCTCCGTCGAAAGAGCCACAAACGATGGCGCCGGTGTGATGTAAATTTTGCGTGAGTTCCTTCGCTTGCTGGGGGACCAGCAAGTGGGAAAACAATGCTGCACGAAGAGCATAAGCCCCGGCTTAAGCCAACAAAACTAGCATGAAAGGAGGGCCGATTAAAACGGTTTATATACGCCAGTCGATAGCTCTATAAAAGAGCAGGATATATCCTCGTGCAAAGTGAGCGTCACCGATGCACCCGATGTGACAGTGTTTCATACGTTCGAGAGAGCGTATCTTGAAAATAATTCTCTCTGGAGAATCGAAAATCCGAAAAACACCTTTTCAGCGCGAGCAAATAAAAAAAATGCTAGATTTAAGGCACACTGTAAACATTTCTTGTGTAAATTTACAACTATTATAGTGGGTAATATTGAGACCAACTATTAAAGGTGTATATTTACATACATTAATAAATTTACATTTCATAGATAAAATTATTATCTTAAATGGTAAGCATCCTGTACTAATAAATTTACATGTTAGAAGTAGATTTCTAGAAATGTTTATGTAATCATACATTTTGTATATGTATTTTATAGAATTTCACATATTAAATTTAATTTAAAATTACATACATAATTAGTATAACAATTACGCTATTTATAACGAAAATATATATGTACTTTTACAAAAATTAGTTATTTCATTCTTTATTGTGTAAATATTCGATTATTAAGTGTAATTTTTAAATTTTATATAAATGTTACAAAAAATTGTACATTTACATAAAATCCAAAAATTACACTTTTAACCTTGTAATTTCTCATCAAACGAATATTTACACAATAAAGAGTAAAAAACTAATTTTTGTAAAAGTACATGAATTTATATAGATAAAATTATTATCTTAAATGTAAGTAAGCATCTTGTACTAATAAATTTACATGTTAAAAGTAGATTTCTAGAAATGTTTATGTAATCATACATTTTGTATATGTATTTTATACAATTTCACATATTAAATTTAATTTAAAATTACATACATAATTAGTGTAGCAATTACGCTATTTATAACGAAAATATATAAATTCATGTACTTTTACAAAAATTGGTTATTTCACTCTTTATTGTGTAAATATTCGATTATTAAGTGTAATTTTTAAATTTTATATAAATGTTACAAAAAATTGTACATTTACATAAAATCCAAAAATTACACTTTTAACCTTATAATTTCTCATCAAATATAAACGAATATTTACACAATAAAGAGTAAAAAAAACTAATTTTTGTAAAAGTACATGAATTTATATATTTCCGTTATAAATAGCGTAATTGTTACTGATTATATGTATAATTTTACATACTTTTTTCACAGTGCAGCTCGTTACACGATAAGCGATCCTTCTTCATAGCTTCCCTCCCTTATATCGTTCTTCTTTATATCCTTTTCCAAAAGACTAGCGTCTGACGTCGCCAATGAACCGACACATGTCTAGGCATATCACGTTTTGTTCACATTTCCTCCGTTTTATCTGTTTTATATCACGCAGATGGCAAGCGTAGAAAATATATTTGCCGTTCCGGAGTCTTTTCATATTTAAATTTTATATTTGCGTTAAAATATTTTGAAATGAGATTATATTTTATTATCAATCCGATCAAAAGTGTATCGCATATTAAATCAAACGATTAATATCTACACACAATAATTTGTAGGGTATAAATTTCCGCGTATAAATTTATATATACGTATTTAAAATGTAAATTAAATGGATTATTGAAAATATCAGTAAATTTATTTTGTCAACTTGAAATACACAATGTGCTATATTTGCATCGAAAGCATTAACGATACAATTAATTAGTTGAGTTTATTGGATTAATATTTGCAAAGTAAAATGATTTCTGCGCGCGGCGCAGTAGTTGGTGATAAGCCATGTATCGATGAAAATCAATATGCATTTAAACAGTAGCACTTGAAGCATTAATTTATCGATATTTTTATCGCCACTAGCGCGACACGTCCCTCCATATTTTTAGTAAATCCGAGAACGTTAATCGGATGCTCTGCGAAACGTAGGAAATTATTGATAACAGACTTTTATCGCCGAACAGAAAAGCTCATCGTGCGCGATTATTAATCAATTTTACTGCCATTCAATACGCAACACGGTCAGCGATCGAGTTAATGAACGCTGCTAGGTACACAATAAAGAGGTGTTGGCGAAGCTGTATTCCATCGATAACCATTTGTGATCTGAATTATGTAAAATAAATATTCCCCACGGGCGAAGAAGAGATAAAATACCGTTTTTAAACAGGATTATATTCATTTTCCGGCATCGCCGACCCTCGCGCAATCGATCGGACACCGCTTCTTCGAATATTTTCGGCGTCTCGCGTTTTATTTCGCTTTATCGATAACAATCGATCGTTGCGCTTTCATTCAATTTTGCCACAGTTGATTAAGCAAGAGCAATACCGGCAGCGCTCAGCCGGCTTAATACATTTAATTACATTCGTCGCTTTGATAAACACCTCGGCAAGATATACAAACGGATTACGTAATGAACTGTTGATAGCTACGATCCATCATGCCGGATACGGTCTCTCAATTTTAACACGACTGCCAATTTATGCGAACAACAGCCATACCAAGTAATCGGGTTATTCGCGCGTTTCATTTTTCATAAACCGGATGCGCGTTGTAATTTGCCACCGAGAGGATAAGTCGAGAATTCAGGTAATTTATACACTTATATATTTAGAAAAGCGAGGGAAGCAACGTAAAAATTTTCATCTAAAATATTAATTCGCCTTTTTACAGGGTAATACCGCGGGTAGAGAGAGAGAGAGAGAGAGATACCTTTGAACAGTGACCGCCGTAAAGTAATTGGCGCCGACCAAGTAAGAGGCAAGATGTTACGTATATTTCATATTCACTTAGCGACGTACTCAATTAAGGAACTCGAGGTGGAATCGGGCCGCCTTCGCCGGTCGACGAACTTGCCGCTGGATATTATCAAAGTTTCGCCCGGCTCGTTTTCCATCGTATCCCGAATCTCTTCCCCTCCCACGTTCGAGGGATAATAAAAACGCGACCGCGGAATAAATGCGTTCCTCATTGTGAAAACGGGCCGAGAGAGAGATGGCCACCGCCATTTCCTCGCGACGAATCCATCGTGACCTCCACCCTCCCCCTCCCCCTCGCGATCCTTGTTGCCCTGCGCCCCCCCCCTCCCTCCTCCTCACCTCCCCCACGCTAACTCACGCAGCGCGAAAACGAATGAACGCGCCGATGCGATAAAGTCCTCGGCAAAACCGAGCACCGACACAGTTACGCCGAGTTATAAATTAATACAGATTACCGCGACATTATCCAGCCGCAGATCCGAAAGCGCGCGTCGCGTAGGAGGACGCACGGTTTCGTCGCGTCGTTTTATTTCTTGCGCGGCGGCGCGGATTAAAGTTTCATGCGTTCATGCGGGGCGCGCATACCCCCCACCGTTGTATGCCGCATATTTCTTTGATAGCTGTTTCATCGGCCTCGATAAAGGCTCGCGTGAAACTGTGTTAATTTCGTCGCACGATATACCACGCAGAAGGTGATTATTTGCTCCTGCTTTCCTTATAAATCCCTCGTTGACAAATGAGGCGAAAAGTGCGAAAGTGATTAAGGGGTTATGTCTGGTTATAAAAGTAAAAAAAGAAATGATTTTTATGTTTTTATCACTGAAAAAAAAGTAATGTCGAATTAACAACATCGGTGTAATTGGAATTTATTTTATTAATTCAATAACATTTTTAATCGAATCAATATACGTTGATCAATGTATATTGATTTGATTAATGATATTATTGAATTAATAAAATAAACTCCAATTGCACTGTTATTGTTAATTCGACATTACTTTTGTTTTCAGTGTACATTTCCTTGAAATATATCATATTGAAAATATTTTCTAAAAGTTTCAAATTAACAACATCGGTGTAATTGGAATTTATTTTATTAATTCAATAACACTTTTAATTAAATCAATATACTATGTGTATTGATTTGATTAATGATATTATTGAATTAATAAAATAAACTCCAATTGCACTGTTGTTGTTAATTCGACATTACTTTTTTTTCAGTGTACATTTCCTTGAAATATATCATATTGAAAATATTTTCTAAAAGTTTCAAATTAACAACATCGGTATAATTGAAATTTATTTTATTAATTCAATAACATTTTTAATCAAATCAATATACTATGTGTATTGATTTGATTAATGATATTATTGAATTAATAAAATAAATTCCAATTGCACTGTTGTTGTTAATTCGACATTACTTTTTTTCAGTGTACATTTCCTTGAAATATATCATATTGAAAATATTTTCTAAAACTTTCAAATTAACAACATCGGTGTAATTGGAATTTATTTTATTAATTCAATAACACTTTTAATTAAATCAATATACTATGTGTATTGATTTGATTAATGATATTATTGAATTAATAAAATAAACTCCAATTGCACTGTTGTTGTTAATTCGACATTACTTTTTTTCAGTGTACATTTCCTTGAAATATATCATATTGAAAATATTTTCTAAAAGTTTCAAATTAACAACATCGGTATAATTGGAATTTATTTTATTAATTCAATAACATTTTTAATCAAATCAATATACTATGTGTATTGATTTGATTAATGATATTATTGAATTAATAAAATAAATTCCAATTGCACTGTTGTTGTTAATTCGACATTACTTTTTTTCAGTGTACATTTCCTTGAAATATATCATATTGAAAATATTTTCTAAAACTTTCAAATTAACAACATCGGTATTGGAATTTATTTTATTAATTCAATAACACTTTTAATTAAATCAATATACTATGTGTATTGATTTGATTAATGACATTATTGAATTAATAAAATAAATTCCAATTGCACTGTTGTTGTTAATTCGACATTACTTTTGTTTTCAGTGTACATTTCCTTGAAATATATCATATTGAAAATATTTTCTAAAAGTTTCAAATTAACAACATCGGTATAATTGGAATTTATTTTATTAATTCAATAACATTTTTAATCAAATCAATATACTATGTGTATTGATTTGATTAATGATATTATTGAATTAATAAAATAAATTCCAATTGCACTGTTGTTGTTAATTCGACATTACTTTTATTTTCAGTGTACATTTCCTTGAAATATATCACATTGAAAATATTTTCTAAAAGTTTCAAATTAACAACATCGGTGTAATTGGAATTTATTTTATTAATTCAATAACACTTTTAATCAAATCAATATATTATACTATGTATATTGATTTGATTAATGATATTATTGAATTAATAAAATAAATTCCAATTGCACTGTTGTTGTTAATTCGACATTACTTTTGTTTTCAGTGTACATTTCCTTGAAATATATCATATTGAAAATATTTTCTAAAAGTTTCAAATTAACAACATCGGTAAATTGAAATTTATTTTATTAATTCAATAACATTTTTAATCAAATCAATATACTATGTGTATTGATTTGATTAATGATATTATTGAATTAATAAAATAAATTCCAATTGCACTGTTGTTGTTAATTCGACATTACTTTTTTTTCAGTGTACATTTCCTTGAAATATATCATATTGAAAATATTTTCTAAAACTTTCAAATTAACAACATCGGTATAATTGAATTTATTTTATTAATTCAATAACACTTTTTAATCAAATCAATATACTATGTGTATTGATTTGATTAATGATATTATTGAATTAATAAAATAAATTCCAATTGCACTGTTGTTGTTAATTCGACATTACTTTTGTTTTCAGTGTACATTTCCTTGAAATATATCATATTGAAAATATTTTCTAAAAGTTTCAAATTAACAACATCGGGTAATTGGAATTTATTTTATTAATTCAATAACATTTTTAATCAAATCAATATACTATGTGTATTGATTTGATTAATGATATTATTGAATTAATAAAATAAATTCCAATTGCACTGTTGTTGTTAATTCGACATTACTTTTTTTTTCAGTGTACATTTCCTTGAAATATATCATATTGAAAATATTTTCTAAAAGTTTCAAATTAACAACATCGGTGTAATTGGAATTTATTTTATTAATTGATTTGATTAATGATATTATTGAATTAATAAAATAAATTCCAATTGCATTGTTGTTGTTAATTCGACATTACTTTTTTTTTCAGCGTACAAATATATTCAGTGTGAAATATATCATATTGAAAATATTTTCTAAAAGTTTCAAATTATTCGGATGCAAATTGATAGAGTTACAGGTGTTTCATGAAACGTCAGAATGTATAACTTTTTGTTTAAACAGGACAATAAAGCTTCAAATCTGTTGTTTTGAGGGCTATCAAGCCGATATATTTCATTAAATTCTCAATATTTTGAAAATAGCTACAAAACATCCTTAAATCTTCATATATCGGCTTGATAGCTCTCGAATCATCAGATCTGAAGCTTTATTGTGTTTAAACAAAGTACATTCTGGCGTTTCATGAAACATATAACACTTATAACTCTGTCAATTTGCATCCGAATAACTTGAAACTTTTAGGAAATATTTTCAATATGATATATTTCAAGAAAATGTACAATAAAAACATCAAAATCGTTTTTAGAATCTTCAGTATAATTTTTAAATCGATTCACTAAAGCGCTCACAAGTCATAAGGATTTTAATTTGCACCGAATTAACATGTGTTCTTATGGGAAACATATAAAAAAATCATTTTTGTCCCAAAACAATTTTTCGATTAATCCTTCGTTTATCTACTAGACAATTTCATACATTAAGTACAGTTTATCGAATTTTTAATATCCGCTTCGAATAGCACTGCCGTCCAGCGCTTTCTAAAAAACAATATTCGAGAGAATAGTTATAACTTTTACATTTTTCAATATTTTATTTTAAAAAATATAATAACATCCTTAATATTTGTACTTTTGAATAAAATTGATTTGTAAAAAAAAATTATTACACTTTTCGAAAATAGATTTCCAAACATCATGCTTTTTGTTTGCTAACTAGGTATAACCCGTTAATGCAAACAATGCGTATACAAATTCGTTCTGATTTCAAAAAATAACGTTGTTGCACGTTTGAAAGAGCTTGAATGATATACGTCCATACAATTTCTCAACTAAAATATATAAAATTACAAAATTCTTCGCAAAGCTATCGAATGGCAGTAGAGTATAACGCGGAATATTATTTCGCTACACACACTGATATAAAAAAAAATGCAAAAAAGATACATTTAAAAATATTTAGATGATGAATTCTATCCGCATAAGATGACTTACATAGCGCATGAAAGAGAGAACAACTTTATTTCTTTAACGCTAATATAATTTACATAGAACGCAGGGACTTTTTACATTCCATAAATACGTCGCATGATTCTCGCGTTATTTAGATTAATGCAACTGCTGCACGCTCGTAAGTTATGCACATTATAATGTAGTCATTTCTTGCCAGTTTAACAAGTTTCTATTGTAAGAATTTCGCTATTTATATTTAGTAGGATAAAGGAAGAGAAAGCTAAAGTCGTATCGATTTTAGAGTAATATTTTTAAGGATGTATTGGACGGACCGTCTGTCTCAAAAGTTAATCCAAAGTATCAAAAAATTAAAGTTGGGCAGAAGCATTTAGCAAAGAATGAAATAATATGCAACTTGAAATTGCTCGTGTGTGAAAAATATCTTTTCCATTTTTAATATAATATAATAAAAATATGTATTTTCGAGATCGAACAATTAAATATATAAAGCAGCAAAAGGCGCAGCAATTCTAAATGGAAAATAAATATACAAAATCATAGTTATAAATATGTGTCATAAATGTATGTAAAAGCTTATATATTTTAAATAAAATATAGAGCAAAGGCTGAATAATGCGCTTATAGCATTTTTATCAAAGTATGCTATCTTTGATGCAAAAAATAATATAATAATTTTGAATTACTTTCGTCAATAATTATTTTTTTATTTTTAAAGAGTATATCTTAGGGATCTTTTCGAGACAAATTATATTTTCATAGAAATAGTCACTTTTTTCTAATGTAAGATTGCACATTAAGGATGTATTGGACGGACCGTCTGTCTCAAAAGTTAATCCAAAGTACCAAAAAATTAAAGTTGGGCAGAATACGAATTCTGATTGATCAAAAATTTTTAAAAATCACAAAATCATACTTCAAAGTATTCCTTAATATAAATAGATCTTAATTTCCAAGAAAATGTTGCCGCGTTTTATCATCAATATTGCATCAAACCGATAATCACAGTTATTTCTTAATAATAATTTCAAAACGAGCAAATAAATCATTTGAAAACTTTGTGGAAACATTTTTACATGTATAAAGAATATAATATTACAGAATGAAATTTTTATCATTGTTTTTTCATAGTTTCTGAATAATTTATTACCTGTTCTTGAATGTTTACATAAGTTCCTATGTTAAAATCGCAAAATTCAAAAATTAATAACTTTTGAAATAATGACGATTTAAGAATGTTATTAAGAATGTTAAATTAAAAATTCACGATCTCATTGATTGTAATATATCTCCAATACATCCTTAATTGAAGAAAGAGTTGATGGTAGTTTTTACGAAAATTCCACGTACATGTTTTTCAAGTACACGAAATGCTACGAAACGTAATATTGCTTCGCGATTCGAGAAATAAATAATATCTCCATTAATCATCGCATTATATAACGCACGATGTTCGTGACTACCGGATGTTGCAAAAGTAATTAGTTGCACAGACGTTACTACAATATTTTAATAAGAAAGCGGAGACAGAGGATTAATGGCGATAACGTAATTGCCAATTTTCTGAAAAATGCTCCAAGATTTATATTCCCGAATACTTGCATCCTCTCTCTCTCTCCTCGTAAGAAATCGAAATGCACATATTAATCTTCCACTATGCTACATTGGATTTATTTTGTCAATCATCATAAAACTTGCTCCAATCTTTTTCATACAACTTAATTGACATTCACACAATATAATCCTTTTTTTTCTTTTTCAGCGCGATAATCGGAATAATCTGAATAGATAACCGACATCACGTAACCCATTCGTTTCGTGCGAAAGGAGAAATCTAGAGAGAATCCACGATACTGGTGCACTTCGTTACGCTGCTTCCGCGGAGAAGGGGATTAAACGATGCGCATTAACGTGAAGCGCAGCGCGAATATAACCCCTGCACCGGGTAGTATATTCGACGTCGCAGCTTCCCCCTCGCGCATAACCCTATCTCCAACAATAAGAGGCGGCAAACGAGCCTTTCAAATCATCTCAAACTCCGCGTCGCCTTATCTGCTGAATTATATAATAACGAGTGCGGCCATTTTTTCCCGGAACGAAACGACTTTGCGTCGAAACAATGCGGGGGCGACCTTTACCTCCCCCTCCTCCTTCTAGCGGGGGGGGGAGGGGGGAGGTTGCTGCGACGGGAATAAATTCTGTGGCATTTATAATGGAGACCCGGACGCGTGCGACGTCACCGTGCTTCCCAGCGCGTTTTTTCCACCGAGGAAAAGATGTAGGGTTTGCAGGCTGGGATGTAATAATCGTAAGCTCGGCTTGACGTTCGCGACGCTATGTCAGTAGTAAAAGGAAGAGAGTTTTACCGAGTGTAACGGTTTACCTCGGAAGCGAGCGACGTGAATACGTCAGGGGGCCGCCTCCAGATTACGCGGCATGGCAGGCGTTGAGTGGATCTTTCGTTGTTATTCCTTCACGGTGGTGGTGGTGAATGTCCGAGTTAAATCGTGTCAAAAGCGGGGCGAAGTACCGTCGCGTAAAAAAGGTTTACGATCGACCAGGGGCTCCGATACGAAAGATTAATGACTGAATTACGGATGAGAATGTCATCCATAAAAAAAAATACTTGAAAGAAATCTTATTTTTCCGAATCGTTTTTTTTTTTTGCGAAATTGTATAAAATATATCAAAATTGTTCAATCGATACCTTTAAATTCAATGATGTGTACGCACACGTATTTATTTACACCGAAAAAATTGTATTCTTAATTTAAGAATATACCACTTATCTTTAGAATTTATATCACTAAAATAGGCGCCAAGAGGATCCTCTTAAGTTAAGAGGCAAATCTTCTAAAAAGATATTCTTAATACACAGAGAAATATATTTCTTTGGGTTTAATAAATTTTGTTGAAGTCAAATAAGTTTAATTGGTCTAAAAGTTTTTTCCGTCTAATTTCAAATAGTCTTTTAATATTCTGAATCCCAACAAGAGAATCCAGATTAAATAAATTATTTTAAATTCAGTTTGAAATTAAATTGATAAACAGTGATGCACATGCATACACCGAAAAAAATTGTATTCTTAATTTAAGAATATACCACTTATCTTTAGAATATGTACCACTAAAATAGGCGCCAAGAGGATCCTCTTAAGTTAAGAGGCAAATCTTCTAAAAAGATATTCTTAATACACAGAGAAAAATATTTCTTTGGGTTTAATAAATTTTGTTGAAGTCAAATAAGTTTAATTGGTCTAAAAGTTTTTTCCGTCTAATTTCAAATAGTCTTTTAATATTCTGAATCCCAACAAGAGAATCCAGATTAAATAAATTATTTTAAATTCAGTTTGAAATTAAATTGATAAACAGTGATGCACATGCATACACCGAAAAAATTGTATTCTTAATTTAAGAATATACCACTTATCTTTAGAATATGTACCACTAAAATAGGCGCCAAGAGGATCCTCTTAAGTTAAGAGGCAAATCTTCTAAAAAGATATTCTTAATACACAGAGAAAAATATTTCTTTGGGTTTAATAAATTTTGTTGAAGTCAAATAAGTTTAATTGATCTAAAAGTTTTTTCCGTCTAATTTCAAATAGTCTTTTAATATTCTGAATCCCAACAAGAGAATCCAGATTAAATAAATTATTTTAAATTCAGTTTGAAATTAAATTGATAAACAGTGATGTCAAAGAGGACTCACATGCATACCTATGTGTCAGAGCAGTCCTCTCTTTTATCACTGTTAAAGGAAAAAAATATACTTTAGATCTTACGTTAATACAAGTCCTTTATATACATTTCACGATAAATATTGAATACGAGAAAAATTAAGAGTGGTGTAGCGGCAAATGAAGAAACATGTCGCGCACACGAAAATTGAGTTGTGATGTAGAAGTTGCAAATTAAGAATATATATTCTTATTCATTAAGAATATATTCTTATTTATTAAGAATATTTATTAAGAGGACTTATAAAGTATACATTCAAGAATTCAATTTTTTCGGTGTACGCTTTAATATGTAAGAAATCGATCAGGTATAAAATAATTAGATTCAAATGAATGGCCGTGCAGTTTGCGAACTATACGAAGTGATAAAAGTATTGCACTTTCTACGCGCGTGTTTTCTTCGAACAAAATGGCAGGTAATAAAAGGGTTTATAGAAGGTAGCAGTTACTTTAAGAAATAATGTTGTCACACTCAACGTGCGAAGGGTTTGCGGGTTCAATTTTAAAATGGTGTAAAGTTTCCGCATTATTTTGTTTTACGATGATATTGGCGATAAAGATAATGTAATAGTATGGGTCGATATATTGCGGATATATTGCAGATGGTGCAAACAAATTCATTTAATAAAAAATGTCGACAAAGTAGGACAAAATAACAATAATTTTATAATAATTAGGAAATAAATTTAAGGATGTTTTGTATGTACAATTCCAGCAAAAAGTAGCTGAAAATCAATATTGACGAATATATCCACTTTTGGTGTATTTTGAGTATGAGAAATTGTGTGGAATATTACAATTTGATTTTTAAGCTAAAGTGCAGAGATGTATTTTTTAATATTTATTGCGTTTTTACTGAAATATTCCGAATTTTGTTAGTCGAAATGATTAACTTTTGGCAGAGATTTTTGCCTTGTGACAGATATGGCTACCTTCATTGAATTATATTTAATATGTTTTTAATATATTATATATTTTATTATATATTTTATTATTTATTATATATTTTTTAATATATTATATATATTTTAGTATAATATTATTTGAATATATGTTTGAGTATATATATTATATATATTTTAGTATAATATTATTTAGTATAATATTATTTATTTTAGTATAATATTATTTAGTATAATATTATTTATTTTAGTATAATATTATTTATTAGTAGTATAATATTATTTATTAGTAGTATAATATTATTTGATCAAATATTTTCTCTGTATCTAAACTTTTGCAAATTTTCAACAAATTCTGAATATTATTTCCATGTGTTTTTATCATTTGAATCGACGTGGTTACGTTTCCCATAAGAATACATGTTAATTCGGTGCAAATTAAAATCCTTATAATTTATGAATCGATTTAAAAATTATACTAAAGATTCTAAACATATATAAGGACATTCTGTACAATTTTCATTAAATTCTCAATATTTTAAAAACAGATACAAAACATTCTTAAGTAGGAAATAAATTTAGCAAATAAAGGGAATGATATTAATCAATTTATGATAAATAATCATTCATATTCGCATGACAATCTAAGCTTTTTTAAGACTTTTACATTTAAAGTATTCGTCGTATCATTGTGCGAAAATATCGGAGTCTTTGCTATTAGTGAAAAGCTCAACGTTTCAACGCGAAAATTCATTCGCTAAGAGTCGGCATCTCTACGGTGATTAAACGATTCCATGATGAAACGGTACGCTAGGACGAAAGTTTTGAATACGCGGTACTCTTCCATAATCCTACCACTGAACAACCGTCATCGTCGTTATGTTGTATTTCTCAAATACATGTGCAGATATAACACCACCTAGTTTGTTAGTTCTTCGGGATCGTTAAGCAGTATATATCCTCTGGAGGTTTACTTGATTATTATCCGGCAAACCTGAATACATGTAACATTCAAGTAATTCGATACAACTTTCAGGACAGATAAATTATTATAACGTACATTGCATTTTGCATCGTGCACCGATAGTTCCGTACTCGAATGTATATACAAGCACAGAATTGTATTACGTTTATTTATTATTTTTTTAGAAACTTTACGAACGCTTTTACGTTTTATTCTCGCCCACGGAATGATTTAGCATCACGGACATTTATGAATATGTTAATGTTTAATGCGCGCGTAATAGTATAAGACAAAACTGTATACATTTTTACACAGGTTATTACACAGAAAAAAAATATAATTTTAAATTCCAACAATATTATCGTCTTATTTTAATAGTGTAATTGTCATCTCAAAAAGGATATTCTGTACAATTTTCATTAAATTCTCAAAATTTGAAAAATAAGTAGAAAACATCCTTAAATAGGAAATAAATTTAGTAAATAAAGGAAATGGATATTAATCAATTTAAGATAAATAATCATTCACATTCGCATCTATCGATAATTTAAGCTTTTTTTAGACTTTTACATTTAAAGTCGTAATTATTTAATTACTTAATTATTTAATTTTTATAATTATTTAATTTTTTCTACTTTACGAAAATTATAATCTTTAATTTAAAAATATTATTTTCTATCCAACATTGTTTCTTTTCCATTCAAGAAAATTAAATCTTAAATCATGAGAATATATTTTTCTCGATTGAACTACATAAAATGGCTTCATTCAAGTAAGCAATTACTTAAGCATTTATATTTTTCTTAAATCAACGCGATATAATCTCATTTCAAGATTTCCATGTTAAAATTAAATATATTTTCAAAACAAGAAGTTTGTCCTTTTTTCTGTGCACACAAATTAAAAGTTTGCAAACAAGCCTTCAAGTTCCTATTTTAATCTTGGGAAAGTCGTTGTCATCATTAGAAAGAAATCAATATTTTCCTCGCAGAAACACATAATATAGACACGTAAAATATTGTTGGCTAATTCTGTTAGAAAGTGCTGACGCACTTTCCCAGATTACCGTATACCCTCTATAAGCTTGTATAACCTTCGCCCTGAGCAATGTAAACTAAAATTTCCGCTATTTCGGAATCCCATCGTTAGATTCAGAGTTATCCAGTTTCGGCAAAAGTACTGTCGGACAGCTAAACGGGAGGGCTCTGTAAATAGCGGCTTAATTATACGGACGCCTGTAGTCTGCAAAGCAAATCAGGGGTACGAAGACAGGTAGCTCCGCCTGAGCCTGAACAATCCCCTTCGTATCTGTGTCAATGCGAATTTTACATATGTATGCATTTGTGGAGTCTTTGTATTTGTAACGATATATAAGAATATACAGGGTGGGCCAGATAAAGTGTTACAGTTTAATATCTTTGAAACGGCTAGATGGATCTTAATGTTCTTGAATTCGATTTTCTCGATTTGATGTGCTTTTTCACGTGGACTTATTTTCATTTTCCGCAATCGGCCCTTCGTGGGGTGGGGGGCACCAAGTTCCGTCTTTTTAAATGGCACCTTCTCAAAAAATTAATATTAATGTTAATAGAAAGCATAGAATTAATATTAATGTAAAATTAATATTAATTCTATGTTGAAAAAGAAGTAACTTTTATTCGAAAAAATTTTTTTTACAATCATTAATTTCCGAGTTACAATTATTCAAAATTTTTCGAAGCGCCGAACTTCACACTTATGTGAAACAGTGTTTATACAATCTTAGTCTATAGTAGGATTTTATGTTGAAAAAAAGTAACTTTTATTTTAATAAGTGTTCAAAAACATACCATGTACTTCCAAGCACTTAAGTAATCTTTCGATAATATTTCTGCGAACACTGAATAGCATAGCTGGTGTAATTGATGCGCAAGCAGTCCGAATTCGTTCCTTCAATTCTTCTCTCGTAGTAGGAACTGTGCTAAATGCTTTTCCTTTATGTATTCTCATAAAAGAAACCAAAAAGTGTTAGATCACAACTGCCTAAAGTTGAGAGTATAAACACTGTTTCACATAAGTGTGAAGTTCGGCGCTCCGAAAAATTTTGAATAATTGTAGCTCGAAATTAATGATTGTAAAAAAATTTTTCGAATAAAAGTTACTTCTTTTTCAACATAGAATCCATTAATATTAATTTTTTGGGAAGGTGCCATTTAAAAAAACGGAGCTTGGTGCCCCCCACCCCACGAAGGGCCGATTGCGGAAAATGAAAATAAGTCCACGTGAAAAAGCACATCAAATTGAGAAAATCGAATTCAAGAACATTAAGATCCATCTAGCCGTTTCAAAGATATTAAACTGTAACACTTTATCTGGTCCACCCTGTATATTGACAAAATATTTATAAGGGAAGAGAGAGAGAAATACTGCTGTTTTTATTTAGATAAAGTCTTTAAACGATTTCAACAAAAATATCCGGTTATCATCTCCCATATATTTATTTCCCCGGGTTTTCAAAATTAGAGTTAATTATTCCAAATTTTTTCTATCTCCCCTTCTCCCGTACTTCTTTTTATTCCATTTAAAAAACCCAGATATATCTGAATGAATAAAATAATCCAGTATCGTTTGATTAAATCACATTTAAATATACATCGTAAATTTTTATTTGAATAAAATAACGTAATTTAGATCGACCACACTGGCAATTTATTGGTTGATAAAGAATCACAACGTTTCGATCATGGGTTTTGGTCCTTCTCAAGTGAAAGCAGTCTCTCTCCTTGTTTGTGAGCGGTAGGCTGACTTGATGATCTTGACAAGTGATTTCTCTTTTCTCATTACTTATTGGTTAACTAAGATTTTTTCACTTGAGAAGGACCAAAACCCATGGTCGAAACGTTGTGATTCTTTATCAACCAATAAATTGCCAGTGTGGTCGATCTAAATTACGTTATTTTATTTTATCTACACTGAAAAAACTGATTGGTAATAATTATCAAATATATTTAGTTGTGAATTTTAATTGAATATTTGATAAATATTACTATATTTGATAATAATTACTAAATCTTTAATTGGTCTAGTTACAAACAAATTTTGTTTGCAATTGAATCAATTAAACAATTTAGTAATAATTATTAAATATTTAGTACTTATCATAAAATCTTTGATGATTGTTATTAAATATGTATTAAATTGTTGTAAATATTACTAAATCATTCAATTTCAAGATTATTAGATATTTGATAACTATTATTAAATAATTTAGTTAGATCAACATGTTTGATAAAATAATTGGTAATTATTAACAAATTTTGGTAAGATAGTCGTTTCGCGCAAGCACGCAAGGATATGTTAGTTTGTTTGTTCATCGCTATGCGACGTGAAATGCGCTATCTTTCTCATATTTAAGTTTAGTTATGAGAATTATATAAAGTTTGCAAAGAGTAACAAAGATTAAAAATAAAGATTAAAAATATATTGTTCAATTTAATTTCTGATTTCTCAATACAAGAATTTCAGATATTAAATTGATTTTATAAGTCGGATAAGTAAATGTCCGGCAAATAAACAAAAATAATCCGTTCATTACATATTTAAAATGTAAAGTGCAATATGCATAAAGTATAAATTATAAATAAAAAAGTAATAAAAAAAAATTTCATTTTAATTTTGATAATAATTTTAATTTTTTAATTTCTCGTTATCATGATTTAGTTATAATTACCAAATATCTGATAATACTTATTAAATATATTATTTTCTGCTACCAAAATTTGATTACAGTTATTAAAGTTTTGTTAAACGAATCAAATTTGTAATTGAATGAATTAAACTTAAGTAGTCTAAATATTTTATTTACTCAATTAATTTTTTTTGTAACTATTACCACACATTTATTTAGCACTATTTACCCAAATCATTTAGTAATTGTTATTAAATTTTAGTGTTTACTACTAAATTCTTTTTTCAGTGTACTGGCGACATTCAAGAATTTAATATTATTTTATTTGAATATTTATCCACGAAAATAAGACGCACGTAGTAACGAATCGTCCTGCGTACATGCGCACGGACGTAAAATCAATACACAAGTATGCGTGCTGCACACATTCGCGCAATACACGTACGTGTATTGTCAAGCGTTTCCCAGGGATTACCAGAGTTTCACTTCCAGCCCAAGATGCTCCCCGAGCTCGGCAGCCAACTATTAACTGCATCTAATTACAAGGGTTGATGCAACATAGATGCCTAATTAATGGCTGCGAGATTTACGCGCAGATGCGCGTGAGAGTTTAGGCCGTTTTGCATAAGACGTCTCGATGATGAATGTCTTTCATATCGTTTCTAAGACGGCGCATTCGCTCGATGCTTAATTTCGGGGGAGGCGGGGGCGGCGGCGGTATCACGACGTGCTCGCACGCCGAAAGATATTTCAGTAATTATGCAGGAAATGCGCGGCGAAGTGATGTTTTCTCTCCGGCGAGCGTCTTTGCAGCGACGCGGCTACAGAAACGTGCCTGCCACTCGCCTCCTAATCGTTCGCTCGCGATCGCAAGAGACGCTTTTCCTCGAGATAGCATCGTTACGAGCAAGCACCTCATTAAGGGGGAACATCGAACAATCGGGGGAGGGCGAAAGTCAAAGAACGCGACTGTCCCGAAGGTAACGTTGACGTTTCTCGCGAGGCGAAATATTCGAAAACGCGAACCCCGACGTAATCCCCTTCGTCGGGGAGGCTGTTTGAGTATCATTAAAACTCGATCTCTCCCGGCGCGTGTTCCGTTTTTTTTTTTTCGCAACACGTCAACCCGGAGTTAACGAAACGCGAGAGAGAGAGAGAGAGAGAGGGAGGCCGGGGGATAAAAGTTTCCGCGCTCAATTTATCGCCTAAGTAGCGTCGTTTACGAAACTTGGATCGCGTCGGGATCCGCGCTTTTCTCATCCGCGCGTCCCCTCCCTCCCCGCCGATTCGTTCTGTCCTGTCTTCCCGTGCCCATCCGTTTTATTTGCATTCTGCACAACCCTTCCAGATTTCCAGTCAGAAACTGGTTCAAACTACCGGGGCGATATACAAACTTCGGGGGAGAGGGAAATTCAAGCTACGGTCGGAAGGGATATGTTACAGCGTCGTGAAATTCATATAACACAGATCTCTTCTTTCCCGAGAGAATTTTGCTTCCCTCTCCCCCCCCCGTGCCTTATGTTCAATCGAGCGCGCTGCGTTCTTTCGGAAAACTTTGAGAATTAGGAGCAATTATAAGGAAGACGCAGTTTGACGTTTCATACACGTGGTCTGTTTTTTTTTTTTTTTTTTTTTTTTTTCGAAGAGATTCTCGGAGATTTTCTTTAGACTTTGGACAATGTATGAAAATTAGAACGATTTCTGTTATGATAATACGAGGACGTTCTATTAAGGCTCATGGTTATTGCAAAATTTCCGCGAGTGTGAAACGCATTGGTCGCGTAGTGGAATCAATTTTTAAGAGTCCTTTTTTAGTTAACTTTGAAACGCAGTTGCAGAGAAAATTGTTAATTTAAATTTAAACTATAAAAGATTATGACACGTGAAATCTTTCGTATTCTAAAAAGTACGATTTTGGTTCATTACTTTGTTATTTTATGAAATAATTTGTACCTCAATATAATAATATAACAAATATACAGGGTGGGCCAGATAAAGTGTTACAGTTTAATATCTTTGAAACGGCTAGATGGATCTTAATGTTCTTGAATTCGATTTTCTCGATTTGATATGCTTTTTCACGTGGACTTATTTTCATTTTCCGCAATCGGCCCTTCGTGGGGTGGGGGACACCAAGCTCCGTTTTTTTAAATGGCACCTTCCCAAAAAATTAATATTAATGGATTCTATGTTGAAAAAGAAGTAACTTTTATTCGAAAAAATTTTTTTTACAATTATTAATTTCCGAGCTACAATTATTCAAAATTTTTCGGAGCGCCGAACTTCACACTTATGTGAAACAGTGTTTATACAATCTTAGTCTACAGTAGGATTTTATGTTGAAAAAAAATAACTTTTATTTTAATAAGTGTTCAAAAAGCATACTATGTACTTCCAAGCACTTAAGTAATCTTTCGATAATATTTCTGCGAACACTGAATAGCATAGCTGGTGTAATTGATGCGCAAGCAGTCCGAATTCGTTCCTTCAATTCTTTTCTCGTAGTAGGAACTGTGCTAAATGCTTTTTCCTTTATGTATCCCCATAAAAAGAAATCTAAAGGTGTTAGATCACAACTGCCTAAGGTTGAGAGTATAAACACTGTTTCACATAAGTGTGAAGTTCGGCGCTCCGAAAAATTTTGAATAATTGTAGCTCGGAAATCAATGATTGTAAAAAAAATTTTTTCCAATAAAAGTACTTCTTTTTCAACATAGAATCCATTAATATTAATTTTTTGGGAAGGTGCCATTTAAAAAAGCGGAGCTTGGTGCCCCCCACCCCACGAAGGGCCGATTGCGGAAAATGAAAATAAGTCCACGTGGAAAAGCACATCAAATTGAGAAAATCGAATTCAAGAACATTAAGATCCATCTAGCCGTTTCAAAGATATTAAACTGTAACACTTTATCTGGCCCACCCTGTATATAATATACATAATATATATAATATAAAAAATTGTGTAGCATTTGTATAACGTTTTAAGATAGTAAAAATGGTTTTTAAAAAACATTAAATAAATTGTTTTTCAAAAACTAAGAGCATAGCAACGTTATATGCATATTTTGAGTTAAAACGACACATTATTCTGCATTACTTACGCAATATCGCACACGTTTCATACTGCCCGAAATTGCTAGTAATGAAGGATAAGCTAACATATTTACATAATCAATCGCAAATTTGCATAATCAATATTTATTGAACTACCTGTCGAAGCAATCAAGTGATAATGCTCAATAAATTGTAAAACAATTATCGGTTTTATGAAAAACCAATAATACCGCTTACGTCTTTTTTTATGCCGTCAAAAATCATGTTTCGATATAATAGTGACATATATATTCCTAAAATTTTTATAATTACAATTACAATTTTTAATTATAATTCCAATTTTTTATGTACATCAATCTAATTATTTGTGCGTTATTACATCATTATTTAATAACAATATTAGCTTCTAATGTCGCATCGTACTTTTCTCGATTGAACATAGATTTTGATGAACTGATAAATATAATCAACATGGAAAAAAATGCATACACAGAAAAAAAAGAAGTGTCAAATCAAAACTTATATAACTTATACTTAAATTAACGCATTCATTGTTTCATATATATGCAACAATTTCTAATCTTCTTAGAAGAATTTAATAATTTTAAATTTCAACAATATTATGTCTTATTTTAATATTATAATTGTCACCTCAAGAATATATAATTATTTAATTCTACTTTAAGAAAATTATAATCTTTGATTTAAAAATGTTATTTTCTATCCAACATTGTTTCTTTTCCATTCAAGAAAATTAATCTTAAATCATAAGAATATATTTTTCTCGATTGAACTATATAAAATGGCTTCATTCAAGTAAGCAATTATTCAAACAATTATATTTTTCTTAAATTAACGCGATATAATCTCATTTCAAGATTTTCATGTTAAAACTAAATATATTTTCAAAATAAAAATGTCCTTTTTTTCTGTGTATACACATTTTTTTATATACATATTAAATCGTATAACGAGTACCAATCTAAATCATTACCGTTTAAAGCCGTTAAGATCGAATTAAATCAACTTGCCTCGGAATAAAAAGGAGGAAAGCTCTGGTACTACTATATATCCCGCATTTCGCGGCAATAAGAAAGTTTTATTCTCATAAGCCGTGGCTTTATTCGCGACCGTGTATTAGTCCGTAAAATCGACGCGGAAGAGGCGAAGAAGCATATCTATCGCCGCGAATCGACCATTCCTGGCGACTCTACGAATTTACCTCCAGGAGTTCACCAACTAGTTTCCAAAGTCAATGAATTAAGCCGGCCGCGATGCCGCTCGCGATTTAATTCATCGATCAACGCCTTCCGTGCTTCTCTCTTGAGACTCCTAATTGAATCCTTACGGCGTAACGAGCGACCACGCAATGCTTAGTTTATATCGTGTCCTTTAATGAAACACGAAGTGCCTTGAAACTTTAAACAGATAATAACGATGTGACAAAAAGCTATTTTAAATTTTATTAATTTTGCGGAATAGAAAGAGAGAGAGAGAGAGAGAGAAGAAAATTTTCATCGCGTATATAAAATAATTCCCTTCTAATTTAATTTTACCTGAATTGTGCTTTAACAGATACTATTATTGTCGAGTACGTAATTCGAAAGAATTATACATGTGATTATACTCACACTGAGGAAAAAATAATCTTGAAAATAAAAAAATTTTACTTAACTCAAGAAAGCTATTTATTCGGTGGGTGCTAAACACGTATTTACTTGTATTCAAAACATCTGTTTGCTTAAGTTAATAAGTATTTATTTATATATGCTTAAAAAAATATAATTTTTAATTAAATATTTTTATTTTAATTTTACAAAATATTCATTAAAATGCTTTTTATTCCCAAAAATTTTAAATTTTTTAATTTTAAAAAATAATATATTTAATTTAATAAATTATAGTATATATTTTACGAAAATAGTATTTAAATATAAAAAATATATAAATGAAAATAATGTAAATATTTTTATTTTAATTTTACAAAATATTTAAAATGCTTTTTATTCCCAAAAATTTTAAATTTTTTAATTTTAAAAAATAATATATTTAATTTAATAAATTATAGTATATATTTTACGAAAATAGTATTTAAATATAAAAAATATATAAATGAAAATAATGTAAATATTTTTATTTTAATTTTACAAAATATTTATTAAAATGCTTTTTATTCCCAAAAATTTTAAATTTTTTAATTTTAAAAAATAATATATTTAATTTAATAAATTATAGTATATATTTTACGAAAATAGTATTTAAATATAAAAAATATACAAATGAAAATAATGTACTTAATCTAACATACATATTTAATTAAAATTAACTACTTTTGCTTAAATGAAATAAACAATTCCTTGCATTTAAAGCAAAAGTTTCAAGAAACCAAATTTTATTTGTTTTAAAAAAAATGTTTCCCTCAGTGCATATTTATTTTTAATTTATACTTCGGCTTTTTTTACGAAAATTACAGATTACTTTTCTATATTATTTTTTTAAAATACTACTAGTATATTTCAATGTGTCTGATGTATCGCGTAAAATATTGGTTAAATCCTGCTGTCGTACCTGCAGCCATGTACATACATACAGCATACTTCATCAACGTCGCTCGACTTTTAAAGGAAACGGGATACTCACCACTCGAGCCGCGGTGATATACCGTACAGAGTGTGTCAAAGTACATCAAAGCGCTT